>OU343217.1:259335438-259617324 GCA_910596185.1 Chrysanthemum makinoi
GAGAAAAGATTCACGCAATTGCGAAGAACTTCGATGAATTAAGACTCCAAGCTTATGAAAATTCCAAACTGTACAAAGCTAGAACAAAAGCTTATCACGATAAAAATACGAGTTGAAAAGAATTAAAGCGGATAAAGTTACGCTTTTAACATGAAATTCTAATTCAAAGCTCCTAAATTACAACCAAAATGGTTTGGACCATATATCGTTAAACATGGATATCCATCTGGGTATGTCGAACTCTATGACAAACAAGGTGGAATTTCATTGTAATGCACGAATAAAGTTATATTACGACAAGGATCAAACGAATGAAGTTTCATGTGCCACAGTTCCCATGAAAATTGAAACTATCACCTTTGTAGCACCATTTCCAGGAAGAATCCCACAAATTGTTCCATGGAAACCATCTGCTGAGGTTAGATGCGGGCGATACGAAGCTCGGGTGAAGAATTCATGTACATCCCGAACTTTACAAAACATTCAAAACGCGCCGGCTAAATAAATTCGGGAAGATTCGAGTCAGGTGATGACTCATTAATAAATAAAACAAGCGCTTCTCGGGGGTAACCCGTGTGTGTTTTGATTTTACTGTGGTCACTCCCCAAAGTCTTAACCGGTTGAACTTAAGTGTGGGGGTGCCATCCTTTAATAAAACCTTTTGTTTGTTTATAAGATTTTTTGCGGTGATGATTTCTCCAATGGGCGCCGGGAATGAAGAAAGATTTTAAGCTGATAAACTCATTGACATATCTACTTTCACCTCTATTTTCCCTATTTCTATACTTTGAAGTTTATTTTTCATTGAGGACAATGTCTAACTTAAGTGTAGGGGGTGCATAGGAAAAAATTAGAGTTTTCATGCTTAAATTTAAAATTTTGTTTGCCCTTGTGATCTAGTTGTTTTCACTTTTTAGGATTATCTATTAGAATAAGCTGGATCAAACCCGTACAGTAAAATTGGTAAATTTTGAAACTTGAGATGATGTGTTTGATTACTATTGCAATCCATTCTAGGATCGATAAACATTTGCTAACACATATTATAGCCTTTCCACTAAATTGTGAGGATTTGAGCCTATTTCATATATAGCATACATCTTCTATGCTTGGATCTTTTGCTATGAGTGTGCCGGTGATTTTATTTATTCTAGAACTTGTTGTAAATCATTACCGGACCCAGATGAGATTGCATTCGATGCGATATAAGTAAATTAGTGTGATAAAAAGAGGCACCTTAGGATTTAACCAAATGGCCATTTTGCATCTAATGTTATATTAGCTAGCCACGTTTGTTAGTTAACCACCCACATGGACCCATTTGTAGTGCTCATTTTTAGCACTAGATACCCTTAGTACACCTTCTGAGCCATCCTTTTCATTTTTGCTTCACCCAGAAAATACAAAAAGATTTTACACTTTAAACCTTAGCCTTCCCCGTATCAATGTCTAAATGGTTGGTTGCTAGTTGCCTGGAAAGTGAAGATTGTTCAAATGATTGTGAGTACCATATCCTATGAGATTGATTGTGTCAAGAAGATGCAATAATTCCAAATCAATATCGCATCCGATGGGGGCGGATCACGGTCAACGGAGACGTTATCGTTCCATGAAATTGCCAATGGAAAAACAGTCGCGTCAACCCAAAAGAAGTACTCCTTCCAGTTCTTCACAGAATCTAGAGGGGCAGTATGACAAACCGGGACAACCAAAGATTTGGGACCCTTACGCTTCTCTAGGGTCATCCACCCGTCTTTCATCCCAGAGTAGTAAAACTTCCTAAATAGGGGCACGGTGGGGATGCCACCATGAACGCGGCATAAAATCTCAAAGTGGCTAATCTAGCGGCTAAAACAGAATAACGTGAAAGGTGAATCTGAAAATACTCTAAAACGCTGCACAAGAACTTAGAGAGAGGGATCCTAAAGCTGCAGAATTCAAAAAAACTAGTATATACATCTATTTTACCCTGAGGAGCGTTCCTTATGGTGTCGTTAGGCCCAGGAAGAAGAGGATGCACAGTTTTGGGAATATTATATTTCGAACAAAAATCATCTAGGTCTTTCTAAGACAAGTTGCAAGTAAAGTCACAAAGGAGTTTCTTAGCCATGGAAAAACAGTAGGAAAGAAAAACCTAACCTGAACAAGTGAAAATGCACGAAAAGGGCTTTGATTACTTTTCTCTTCTTTACACACGAAGATGAAAGGGCAACAGTAACCAAGAAGGTGAAAATGGGGGGGTATTTATACCCTCCCAAAGGTAAAACCAACCGGTTAATCGAACGGTTGAGAAAACGCCACGTCCCCGATCCATATTTGACAGCTCAGATTTGCCTAGATCAACGGATGAGATAGAAGCAGCCAAAACGTCACGTCAGTCAGAAAACGCGAGGTCTAGAACAGTTCGCGAGTCCCTAGGGACAGCTGTAGCGCTTATCCATTATATAAGTGGAAGGTACAGTCAGCAATGATTAGGATTATCCGCGGGCCACCCAACCGCGGATGGGCGAAATGACTTAGTCTATAACACTTGTCCTGAACCAACAAGCATACTAGACTGGGGGGACTTGATCGCGTATGACCCCCCCGGCACTCAAAAGGGTCGAGCGCGGACCAAAAACGTAACCCGTCAGAGGTCACTCAAGCATTGTTTATATCCGCACAGTGTGAACACGATGGGAAGGACCAATCCGCGGGTAAGAAATACTTCCGAAGGAGGCCACAACCGCGCCCCATATAAAGGGTAGGGAATCTCACCCAAGATTGAGGTATTGTAACCTGCAGTCCCCAAAAAGGGAAAGCGGGGCAAACTCTCGCCCAAAAGTATCGCTATCATGGCAACGAGACAAACTCTAAGTTGACTTACGTCACTTCCCAATTGTAAACTGTCGCTCTCATGTCCTGTGACCATGAGAACAAGACAGAAAGGTCAACCATATTAGGGGTTCCACCACTATTCAAACGGTAACACACACTCACTCTCTCTCTAGAACTGACTTTATCTCTCTAAAATCCTTACTTACTCTCACGCCGGAGGTGGATCGCGGAACCCCGTTCCGCGGTGAGACTAACGGTGTTTGCTTTCTTAGCAGCTTTAAACCAAGACTAATACTTAATACAAGATCTATTCCCAGAGAAGTTAGCCTACACTAATCTTCGCAAGGGAGCGCCCAGAATTATATTAACAGATAACATGGTCCGAGCCCTTAAAATGCATATACCAAAAAAACAAATGGACCTGATAGTAAGGTGTGGAAAATGGGCAGGCAAGTTGGAGTATTTATAGGATTAACAAATTAAAAGTGGGTAGTGTTAGGAATTGGAAATTCCATATTAAAGTGTCGGTCACCCCAATTATAGTCTAGCATATGTTAGCTCGTAGACTTGTAGTTTGTTACGTTATTTAATAGTTAATTAGTTAGTTTGTAGCGTAGTTTAGTGTAGTGTAACACCGTGGAGGAAGGACAGGTCTTTACCCACTGTATGCCTGATCCACAGTCCGTCAGGAGGACGTATTAGTTTGTAACTATAAATACCCTCTACCTCCCAAGGTAGAGGGTTGGACCTTTCTCATTTCTAATCTAACCTTCTATGTTTTCTTTCACTTTCTCTCTCTAGAAAGGCTCCCATCTTACTTTCTCTCTCTAAACCTCTAAACTTTACGCCTCTTATTGTGAGTGTATATGTGTTTATGAAATCCAATATGTCACAAATGGTATCAAGAGCCAAGGTTAGATCATCTCTTACACATCTTTGGATTTCTAGTGGTTTTTAGATGGTTTTTGAGTTTGAAAAAGTCTAGTGGTTTTTGCATCATTTGGTTCATTTCTTGTGTTAAAGTTTGAATTTTCGGTGTACTTTTGTGTTTAGGATCATTATAAGTGCTTAGGTTTTGATTTGGAAGGCTTGAATCACTGTGGTTGAGCTTGTTTTGGATTGAAAAGTGTGTTTTTGAAGTTTTTTCTTGGTAGCGACTTGGTTCTCGGTCTGATATTCATCGTAGTGACTTGCCAATAACGGTGGCGAGTTATAGTTGTTTTGGTAGCTTGGTTCTAGCGACTTGTCTATTGAGACAAGCCGACAAATAGTACCAGTTAGTGGATTCTCCACTACGGCTAGCGACTTGGTGAGGTTAGCGACTTGCTTCAGAAATTGTTAGCGAGTTGTAGTACAAATTGTTAGCGACTTGGTGTTAGCGACTTGGACCTTAGCGATTTGCTCTTTAGCGACTTGACTGTGTAGCGACTTGGTGCTTTAGCGACTTGTGTCCAGCGACTTGGGTCTTAGCTACTTGGGCTTAGCGACTTGGTTCAAGAATTCTTAGCGACTTGAGCCTTTAGCGAGTTGTTACTTAGCTACTTGGTGACTCTAGCGACTTGTTGACTTTTCTCGACAAAACTTCAAACGGCCATAACTTTTGATCCGTAACTCTGTTTTTAGCGTTCTACCCATCAAAACGACCGTGAGAACGAGGAGAATGGCACGCCGAATGAACTAGGTCAACCTTCGAGGCCTAAATCCGCTTCGAACAGAAGTTATTGAGGTTTTTATGTTTTTAGGCCTAAATTTCTTCGTAAAAACGAGCGTAAACCAATTCAAATCTCAACCAAACAACATCTCTGCTAATCCTACAAACAATCCTAAGTCCTAACACACAATTGTATATCATTGTGACAATCCATCATTCATCTTAACATGTTCCATTGGTCATTGCTTAACGGTTTGGTCTTGATTTTAGTAAAATCCCGCGAAAGAATCTATTTCTCGGTTTAAATCATAGACTTGTAAAATCCCGGTGTATATTAAAACATCATACACCTCTGACCGTCATTTTGGAAGTACTTAAATTGTATGATGTTGTGGACAACAATGATAATGTATGCTACACTGAACGGTTAAAAATGATGGAATCAATCAATGAGGATGTGAAATCTCCGTGTTTAGAATCTAAAGAGAGAGAAATGCACCAGTCAAGGTTACAGAATGCTCTTGCAAAAGGTAAGGAAAGTTGCATTGAACCTTATCGACAACTTCATTCACACCTCATGTTACTCACATCTACAACTATGGAACGAACATGCATTGCCCTTTTCCGTCAAGATTTATCCACTTTAATGGGAACATTACTATTGAATTTAGAACAATTAGAACAACAACTTGACAAAGAAAAGGTTCAAAAGGATTGTTCCAGTGCTGCACTTCATGTGATCCACAAACAATTTCAGCCATTCATCATGGGGAATATTCATAAGATTATGATCAAGACTTGATAAATATCTTTCAAGAACCTGCTGGAATGGAAA
Organism: Chrysanthemum makinoi; assembly: GCA_910596185.1. Taxonomy (NCBI): domain Eukaryota; kingdom Viridiplantae; phylum Streptophyta; class Magnoliopsida; order Asterales; family Asteraceae; genus Chrysanthemum; species Chrysanthemum makinoi. The sequence goes on from OU343217.1 coordinate 259,340,742, forward strand.
TTAGCATGTTCATTGAGACACTTATTCACATCATGCATAATGTGGAGAAGTATATTGAGGAAGTTACCGAAAGATGAAAAAGTGGATGTGTGCTGTGCGATTAAGAGATTGTTGTGATGAGTTGGGTAATGTATCAGTTGAGATCAGATGTTTGAATGCGAGAATAACGAGACAACAAAGAATGATGCAACAAATTCAGTAACTCATGTCAAACAAGATGTTGAATACGAGAGAGGTGAATGAATGTCAAGTGCAATCAAGAGATTGTAGTGTTGATATGGGTAAAGCATCAGATGATGGATCGGTTGGTCTGAATACATAGGCTCAGAGGCGGATAAGCTTGAAACAGCCAGATGTTCAGTGACTCTTGTTACACATGATGTGGATGCATATATCAGACCGATAAATGAACAGGTTTCATGTGATGAGGTACCCTTATCTTTTCAACATAGTGCATCTACTAATGTACCTAAACAAACTAATCTCAATGCTGAAAATGATTCGATAACTGTTCCTTAGTTGAGAGTCTAATAATTTCAAAACAATATATGGTTGATAAAAGGCTTTTGATGAACTTTCAAACAAACTCTCAAATCTTGAATTGCATTTCACTTGAAATTGCGATACAAAGTAAAGAAGAAAGTTTCCAAATTAACACACCATGTAAAAATCCGGAACTTCCTGAATTCCGTGAACTTTTTGAAATGAACACTTTGAAAGCTCAGCTTCAAGACAAAGACTCAACCATCAACAATTTGAAGAAACATATTTCTGATATGCATGTGAAAAGTAATTTGGTTATAAGTAATTCTGATATTAATGCTATTGATGATATTCAAATGAGAAATGATGAATTAGTGGTTTGTGTGGCCAAATTACTAAAGGAAAATGAGTCTTTGAGAAAGCATCACATAGAACTAAGTGACTCTATCAAAGAAGCTAGAACTACATCAATGGAACAAACAAACTCTTTGATAGCTAAAATTAATGATCTCAAAGCTCAACTTCAGGAAAAGAGTTTCACCATTGTTGCTTTAAAAAATGAGCTCAGAAAAACAACAGGGAATAGTGTGAACACTAAGTTTTCAAAACCATCGAACTTGGGAAACGGTTATTAGACAACTGAATGCGTTTAGATCTGAACGACCAAAATTTTCAAAAACGCGGTTTGCCTCCCAAGTTGATCGAAACAAGTTTCGACAAAACCAGTCACTTCACCTCACTTGCCTAGGAAAATTGATATGAATTACTTGTATAAGAACTCTTATCTTGAAATGGCTAGAAAAAGGCAGGAATCGTAAACAAAATTTTAGGTGCAAGACCTAGGATGATGAATTCTTCAAGATTTCAAGGCACTACTAGTAGTTCTAAACCATTACCTAGGAACACTAATCTAAAGACTAGGGATTGGCGTACATCTAGAGTAGTTGCGTTTGATTAAGTTATTCCCATAGCAGATCACTCTAAAAAATCTAGATCTATTTCTGAATCCAAACAAGCTGTTTGCTCAAAGTGTCAGAAATGTATCTTTAATGCTAATCATGATAAATGTTTCACAAAATCCCTGAAGAAAGTAAATGCTCATACAATGGTACAACCTGTTAAGTCTAGGATTTACACTAAGTCATCCACAGTGCATATGAAGCAAATGAAACCAAAAGCCTCACCTAGATGGTTACCAACTGCTAAATCTTTAGAAACTAGGAATAAGGATAAGTCTCTCCTATGCATAAGAAGCTAACAATCCTAGACCTTGCCATAAGTGGATACCATCTGATAGAAATTTTAAGGATGCTGGACTTAGGTGGATACCTACAAGAAAGATGTTTACCAATGGCATTCTCAATGTTGACCGTGAAACCCCAAAGGGTTTGGATACTGATGTCACTAACCTTAATATATGTAATCAAGTTTGTAATATTAGTGAGGTAGTCCTTACTGGTTTAGATACTTCGATCCTTCAATACATGGCTGAAGCTTATGGATTACAAATGGATTGATATCTCATATCACAGGGTTCAAGTAACTCAATCTTGATATTCTTTCGGCTATGACGTATGAACACAATAGTTCATGCCTCGTTCTCTAAAGAAAAGAAAAGTATTACGTCTCGGTGCGCTTATCTTTAAAGAAGAGAAATCTTCTTGACGTTTGAACTCAACGTTCAAGCCTCGTTCTCCAAAGAAAAGAAATGTGTACGCTTCATGCGCATATCTTACTGAAGAATCTTCTTATTATGACCATTCTCCTCCCAACATGCTTCATACTTCTTCCATGCGCTTTAGTCATCAAGTGAACCGAGCTAACACTGATTGTTTTCTCATTCCACTTGCTCGATTATAATGAATATGGCGACATCATGTGCTTATTTTGCGGGAGAGTAGTGTGAATAGAACATTCGGATGATTTTCACTTATTTAATCAAGAATGGCAACTTCGTCTACAATTCTTGAGGGGGAGAAGAAGTGTGATAATACTGCATGGTTGATTGATATCTGAGAATAAATGGTCAAACGGCTCCAAACTCATGTAAGAACCGAGCTTCTTCTTATCGGGTCATCTTCACATGGAGTTTTTCTTCTAAGAGCCGTTGGTTGACATCTTCACACGGGCTGATATGATTAAATGACAAAGAGCTTCTAGTTGCTGGGTTGATTTCTTTGATGAACATCTCTCTATTCTTGTTTGATTGGGAGGGATTTTAGTTAAGGGGATTTGCTATTTCATAGTTAACGGGAATGCATTTGGTGAGTTGAAGATGTTAATTATCTATTCCCAAACTGGACAATCTTGAAGAAGGTCGAGTCTATAGTCTGTTCTACATTTTCGGTTGCATGTTAGAAGACTAAAGACGAGTTGCATTTAAAGATCTAAAGACTTCTTCTTATCTCGGGCATTTATTAACAGATTGTCGGTTTAGGGGAGAGCACTAATTGGGGGAGGGTGAAATGTCTGATTTAATCCCCAATTAGACTTGCTCACATTATTCAGCATGTTGATTCTCACAAAGACTCCAAGCGTTCTTCTCAACAGATTTCTAGTATTTGGGCTTTCAAAGAGTTGCTGATTCTGAAGTATCAAAACCAGCAATGGGGAAGGAGACAGCATCTAAAGCGAGTAAACTTGATGAACTTAATACTTCTAAGTAATTGAAGATATCCGGGAAGACAAATGTTATTACCGTAGAGAAACTCAAGGTTTGACTCATGGCGAGTAAACTTGATGAACTTAATTCTTATAAGTGATTGAAGATATCCTGGGAAAACAAATGTCATGACCGCAGAGAAACTCAAGGTTTTACTCATCAAGGGTTTAGTGTTCTAATTCCAACTATGTGGGGAAGAGATGTTAGAGAATTTTTACGAAGATAAAAGAGGTACACAATTACGACATATTCAAGGGAGATAAATGTGTAACATGAGGGAGGTGTTGTCGATTATTCTCGTTGGGAATGTGTGTACTTGATTCTTGAGCTTCATACAGTTCATCGGGGACCGAAATATGTGAACATAGAGGAGGTGTTCTTCATTACCCTCATGATGTGTATTCGGGAGAGTTCTTGGAAAGAGGTGTACTTCGGGTTCTTGAGCTTCATACACGTTCATCAGGGAAGAAAAATGTGAACATGGGAAGGTGTTCTTCATTCCCCTCATGAAGTGTGTATTGGGAGAGTTCTTGAGAATTATACTAAGAGGCCGACCGCATCAACTCAACTACTTGGGGGAATTGTTCTCTTGACACCTTTTGGAATGGATTGCTTGAGACTTCAGTGGAAAAGGAATTTGAGAAGATTATTTAAGTGTGGGATGAAATGTAGCTGTTCTTCTATTGGATGATATAACCTCGAACGAAGAATCACGGTGATTATTTTTAAAAAAAGAGCAGCGAGATCGATGATAATGGTGTGCTTCTTTGAGCACCTGGCTAATGGAAGCTTGAAAGAAAGCTTTGAATCAGCTCAGGCCTAAAGGATTTTCGGTTTGAGGGAAGCTGCCAAAGTCTCACTTTCAGATGGTTCAATTTCTTTCTTCAATGCAAGAGCCTCGGAAGCTTTGCTGGTGAAAGTTTTAGGGATGATGACTTCTATCTTCTACAAGCGGGTCTGCTTTCGATATCCTTATCCCGGTACTCGTATCATCATCTTCTTAAACTATATCATCTACTCTATCTTTATATATATTTATCAAAAACAAAATACAAAAATATAAAACCAACAAAAGAAAATAGAAAATTATAAAACCTTCAAAAACCCATAAAAAATCAGAAATTTTGAAAAATGCCAAAAATATGTTTTCCAAGACATGTCTTCTGGTATCGATAACATCTACGGTCTTAGAAATGTCATTCAATAATGGCACGGGACCATAGATGAAGTTCAAGCAGAAGGTGTAAATATTCTTTTCCAAAACATGTCTCAAAATATGGCTTACAGTTATTTCAGATTGTAACCCGGGCTTCAAAAAAATGGCTTGCAGTTACTTCAGACTGTGACCCGTGCTTAAAACTATGGTTTGCTATTATTTCTGATAGCAACCCGTTCTTCAAGAAAGGAAAGTGTTGCGCTAAACCAGTTTTCAAATATTTCGTGCACTTATCCTATAACAAAACAAGGAAAGTATGTCGAAGGACTGCTGTTCCTACTCAAATGTTTTTCCGTCTAAAATTCTTGAGAAAAATATTTGTTGTTTTCAAAAAGTGGTGGTAAATGAGTTGCTTGAAAAACAATCAGTTTCAGTGTTTTGTATAAATTGAAAACTCAATCAATGACTTCAGCGCTTTTAACCTTTTCAGAAAAATAAGTCATTGATTGAGGGGAGAATGTTTTCAAATTTACATCATCTAACGGGCTTTCTTAATTATCCTAATATGCTTAATTAAAAATGATGTTAACCTATGTTGAAGGACTAGGTGCCTAGGATATGATTGCTAGGATTAGATGATTAGAGTTTGATAAACACATTATTCCCATAATTTACATGATCTGATTGTTATGTTGAATTGACTTTAATTAGTCGATTGTTGTTTGGGTGATGTCGACTACCATATATCTGTTTGTGTAGACTAACGTATGCAGGTATATTGGTATAAAAGAATGTTCCCGATCCGGATCCCACAATTGAAGACGATTGGATGCCGAAAGGAAAGGGTAACTATATCTTGGGATGACAAATGAAGAAACAGAGCTTAATTGGACTTCTATGGAGAGTTGGCATATATGCAACGTAAGAGGTCTCACTGCATCAGCAGATGGTTTTCTTCTAAGTGATTGAAGAAGCGGAGCTTAATTTGACCTCAGTTGGCATTAAAATGCAACGTTTGAAGTCTCATTTGCATCTATGCACGGTTTTCTTCCAACCCTCAGCAACAACAACAAAAGCTTCTCAACCACTAACGTATCTTTGTGCAGGACACCATTTTTCTAAAACTTTGTTTAAAATTGTTTTGAAAATGGAAAAATTTTGTTTTGAAAATAAATTGGACTAAATTTTGAAAATCACCGGACTTCTTGTTATCAAAACCTATGTCACTCAATTATCGACTTCGGTCATCGATTGAGGGGGAGAGTGATTTAAAATAAAATATTTTCAAACGATATTTCTTCACAAAAGTTCCGTTTTGTACGATAATAAGTGGTGATCTAAAGATTTAATGTTATGTCATGGTATGATTTTTCTTTTGAATCAAGGTCTTTCAAAATGAAATTTTTTCTGTTCTTGTTTGATTGTGAAATTGTTTTGTTTTACTTAAAAGATCTCTTAAAACTATCATACCTGACACTAACAATCTTTAGTGTCTAAATCTGTTCCTATCTGTCATTTTTCACAATTGGTTTCAAGGAAGAATGAATTGTACCCAAAGACCGACCATTTTACTTTATGTATGGAGTTATAAGGATGGTGAGGTTAGGTATTAGTTCCCACGATCCGCCAGAGCCGGAGGGATCTACCCAGGGGCAATCCACTAGATAGTGTAGAGTCCTTAGGTATGATGAAAAAAGGAGAAAAATGAGAATACGGGGAAGAGTCGGGTGAGAGCTGAATAATCTTTGGAATAAACCCAACAAGGTTCTAGTAATGAAGTCTCGGTAAGCACAGAAGGGGTTGAAGAATGAAAAAGAAATGAATATGAAAAGGGTGAAAAGAAATAGCCTCAATAATTCATCCTTAGAGGCGGAACAGGGTTCAAGACATATACTCTTGGTTGTTACCAAGGTAACACTGGTATTGAAGACAAGACGTCATGGACCCAGTGACGCACTGCACTAAACTTCCCAAGCTACTCAAGTTCCTCTTAAAAGGGCTTGTTTCATTCTCACAGGGAACCAATATAATCTATCGACTTTCTCTTAGAGATTGATGATATTGATGATAAGTTATAAGTCTCTATAACCCCTAGACTCATAAAAAAGGGCTAAATACTTTAGACCGGGAATTTTGAACAATAAATTACTTATTTACCCATAAAAATATCTACCGTGACATACACAAAAACTTATTTAATTATGTAATTTTTAGTAATTTTGCAATAATAAAGCTAAGGTGGTGTTTGTTTTTTAAGAGGCTCTGAATCTGAATCTGATGCGTAAATTTCTGAATCTAAATCTAACAAGACTGTTTGTTCTTTAAGCTAATTTGCCAAATAAATTTACAAAAATATAAATTTCAATTTCGGCTTATAATATCTAGCCTCAATCCCAACCCATTTCGCCAAATATCCCCAATTGATGTATCATTCACCAAGTTTTCATTTAGGGGAACTTTTTGTTATTTATGCAAAAATAGATAGAAGACTAAAATACACCGTTGGTCCCTAAACTTGGCAGGCCGGATCGCGATGGGACGAAACTCGCCCTTTTCATCGCCACAGGTCCAAACCTTGGCCATTAAATGCCAGATTGGTCCCTTGACCAATAATGCCATTGTCAACGTTATGTTGGTGAGGCAAAACCGTCTTTCAATAGGCGTGCTAAATAAAACCGTTGTACAGTTTATGTAGCTAGTATATGTGTGTAACAAGGTTTGGTCTACATTTATCACCCATCCCTAAACTATCCTTCAAAACCGGTCTTCTTCAAAACGATAATTGTTTCAAGATGGTACGTTGCTGGTGTGGTAAGCAAGCTATTATTAGCGCCATGGACCTCTCTGCAACCAACCGTCGATTCTTTGGTTGTCATGTTCAAGTAAGTGCGTCTTAATATTTCTTGTGTAAGTTTGTAACAATGGTGGTTGTTTAATGACTTGTCATAATCATCAATAGGGTCTTCTTGTCGGTGGATAAGATGGTATGATCCTCAAATCTGGCTCGTTCAAGAATGATCATACCAGACTTTTGAGGGAGAAATGAGCTTGAGGCAAGATTAGTAGCTTGCTCAGGTGATGTGTGGAAGTGAAAGATTTACCTGGTGCTAAGTTGGATGTTGTTCTTAATTGTTTATGCATTGGGATAACTTTTAACCTTTTATGTAATGAGGCTACTTGGTTAATGTTACGATCTTGAATTGTAGTAACCTTGTTATGAAGTATTCAGTTTGTTTGTTTCGATTTTCTATGCCTTATGGGTATGCAGAAGGTTAACAATTTTTTTAGGGTTGACTTTTAAATGTCAACATTCTTATGAGGTTCTATTTAGATTTGGTTACTTTTGATGCAAATTATTCACACATCAAACTTAGTCAATCAAAAAAAATACACAATAATGACATGGTTCCATAGTTAATGCAAATGGATATAATTCCAACTGCATAAAATTGCATACTTTTCAAAGCATGAGAGCTACAGTTAGACACACACACACATATGTTTTTAGAGTACATAACTTGTCCATCGGAAATAACATAGAGGAAACATCGTCTAGATAATTAGCATAACAGATTTGACCTATGGTGAGGCCATCATTCTTTCGGTCTGCGGCCTGGCCTAGTCATTCTTCGTGTAGCGGGATGGGTTGAAGCGAAAAGTGCTTGAACATCAGTTATTTGCAGCATCGGAAAATCGAGGATTGATCATGTTCTGGCATTGACAGGCTTGCTCATGCATGATGGGATCGGCAATTGCTTCAACTTGATGTTCTTTGGGATTGTGACGTGGGGATGCATCATGTATGATGGGATGTTCGATTGATGGCTCTTGATTTTAGATTGAACACCACTTCCTTGAACTGCACTAACGGCTTTCAACAACAACACTGTACCTTCCGGCTTCTTTATACGCTACTACCTTTTTATCTTTAGGATGTTTCTTTTTTCTGCAGGCTTTAGTAGGCACATGTTTGACATTTCCTTATTGGCAGTTCCACTACTTCTAGCTCCAGATACCCTAGGCATGTTACCTTGTTCGTCGGCAATGCCACAAATACTACACGACACTCTTCCAAGCCCTTGACACTTACCATCCTTCACAATCTCTTGGTTTGGAGCTATCCTAACTCTTTTCTACCTCTTGCGGTAGGCGAGTTTGTTTCGATTTCGTGGAACAATTGTTGTTGGCATAGTTGATTTTTCCCAATGTACAGCGCTAGTTATAGGCATGGACATGGTGTTTGTAGGTAGCCTCCCAAGTGAGAAGATAGTAACAAGGATCGACCCATGTTTCTACAGCCAAACTTGTTGGCCATTTAAAAGCCATGTTCCAATTGGTAGCAATGCACATGTTTACATGGTAAACCTGTTATCTCCACCTACGTAAGTACAAGTCTTGTGTACAACATTAACTACACATTGGTCACCCCATGGTCCACTAACCTGAAACTTAGATCCCCATTCCATAACACATTATACTTAACAGCCTCTTTCTTAATAGCCTCTAGCATGTGTTGTGCAGTTGGTGTTAGTGGCCCATCACTCTTCTCAATCACCATAAGAACATGCATTATCCTCTTCATACAGTATTCCACGATGTATTCTAAGGTCATAATAATTGGTTTGGTTAACCCCTCTTTTATTTTCTCATGAAACACTTGACACATGTTATTAAGTAACACATCAGAAGTAGCTCTCCCTAAAGATGACAAGTAATAAACATGTATTAATTATAACTGTTTATCCGCATTTATGAATACAAATTAAGTGACACTGATAGATCACTTACATGAAAAATGTGACCTTGACCAATGAATCGGTGGTATCTTACTTAACCAATCATGGTACTTGATTAAGTTTCTTGAGATCGACCATAGCTTTTGAGAAACGCTTGAGTTGAGGTCACATTTCCTGAGATGATGGTCTTTGTAGGCCCACCTTTCCATTGCAATTTCATTTTCTCATGAATGCTTTTAAAAGAATCTGTGTTCGCACTTTCAAAACTTACGCTCACATTTCTACATATCCCGCAAAATCAAATATCTTTCTTTGTCGGTTTCAAAATAGTGAGACTTAAATTCATGAGCAGTAAGAGAGTACCTTATCCATGTCAGTAATAAAAGTGATGCTTGAAATTGGCCCAAGTGCTAAATCATCGGATAAACAATGAAGAAACCAAGTCCATGATCCTATGTTATCACGAATCAACAAAAGCATAAGCGAAAGGGTATATACCATTGTTGCTATCAATTCCACATTGTCATCAGTTGACCATTGAAAGGACCACGAATTGGAAAAGCGAACCCGACCCTAACGCGATTTCCCACAATCTTTAAATCCTTGCTTCAATGCACCTAAACAAACATACACTCTCTTGAATTCTCTGGTTGGAAGAGACTTATCCGGAGGTCGTTCCACATTCATCTCCACTGTTGTATTAGGGTTTGTCTTCTGCAACTCTTGAACATAATCTCTCAACATGGTAAATTGTAGCTTGAATTGACCCCATGATGGTTTGTTATTGCTAGGTTTTTGCCCTAAAACCTTCGAGGGACACTTGAAGGTCGTATTGGTTGGTAAGTTGATTATGCACAGACACATGAAGCTCGGATTTGTTTCAACTTGTGCTGTAATTTTCGGGAGATATAGCGAAGGTCAAAGCTCGACTTCCCTTGATTGCAAACAAGTGTGTTGCTCATTATCTGCTACGACCGCACCGGATACGTCACCACCATTCTGGGACAAACAATAGCCATGGGCGATATTTGTGAAGGGTCCTTTTTGCCGAAAGCAATGCACTTATACCCCTTACGCTTAATGGACTTCTAGATGGGCCAATATCGGTCCATGACCTTCAGTTGGGCACGAAACTAGAACACAACCCCTACACGACCCTTATTCTTGTTTTGTCATTCTTCAAAAAACAACTCCTCCTAGTTTCTATTGAATGCTCTCTTACTAGGTTTTTATTTCCCTGCAGCATTACCAAACTCGACCCGATATAGAAAAAAAAGTGGTATAGACGCCATTAGCAAAGTGTGTGTGTTGGAAACTAACATGGTCACTGCAAAATACTTCATCAACCATCACAGGTAAATCATTTACCAACCGCTTTGTCATCACTTATATTATTGGTTGTTCCTTCTTCACCTAAATCATTACTCTGACCTACTTGTAGCATACCAAACGTGCATCATTCTCTTGACAAGTGTTATCTTGATTTGGTTCAACTACATTGCCAAATTCACTAGTGTCACTCGCTTGTAACATAGTAAGATCAACAACAGGATCCTCTTCCATGTTATCCCGAGTCGGTTGAAACGAGTTACATCCACATCGGCTCCTCAAACCTCACGTTATTCACATCAACTAGTGGTGCGCTTTTGCTTTGTGTAAATGCTTCTCTGTCAATTGAAGCAGATTAACCTCAAAATTTTCAGACTCCTCAAAGGTGTTATTGACATCAACTAGTGTTGTTCCACCTTTGTCAAAGTCCTTCCACGACTCACTCTAAACAGATTAACCTCAACATTATGAGGCTCCTTTATAGCATTCTCCTCATCAATAACTACTAAAGCACGCTCACTGTTTTGAACAGGTTGGCTAGCAAATGAGCATTCTAAGGTGGAAAAGAGTGGCTCAATGTTTGGCAAATTGCTAGATTCACCAATATCATTGACGTCCACAGGTGTTGTGTAAGTTGGATAAACAGATCTAGGGCATGTTCATTATCTATATCATCTAACACCAACCGTCTACAGGATTGAATAGCGGCAGTAGCAACTTTTCTCCTATCTTCATCCATCTCCCAAAACACAGTCTTAATTGATTGTGGGACATTTGAAAAGTTCTAATCTAGTCTTCCCTATTTCAACATACACGTCTATCGCCTTATGATGTATGACAACATCTTTCAACAAGTCTAGATTAGCGAGTTCACAAAGAAAACAAACCATCGTCTAATGTACAACCAAGCTTAAGAAAGTAGAAATAATTGGTTTGTCCAGACTCATAACCGATTTGGGTCATGAGAGCATCCATTTCATCAGAGATACCTCTTTTATTTTCGCAAGATCAACAAGGCATTTCTTGCCTCCTTGATATATCCTACCTGGAAAGTATTTGAATGTACCTTCATAATGGAACATCATGCTAAATAATCCGAGTTCACCCGTTGTATAAAAAATGTACAAAAACATTGTTAAGCTAAAGTTACCTAAAGGGAATAACTTAATGGTACGTTACTAACATATGATTGTAATAGGCTCTAACCAAAAGACTTACAATATCTCATTTATGCCGTCTTTCTTCTCCGTTTGATCATCATATAAAGGATATTCCCACTCCACGAGTAAATCCAAGGTGGTTGTTTGTTATTTTCTTAGATTATTTGATTTGATGATAGACATTGCATTAGGGTTTTCTGGGTAGGCTTCCAAAACAAGTTTGGGGATGAGCAATGAGTACACGGTTTTGTTATATTGTACAAAATGGCGGGAAATTGGACAAGACTGGTGCTACAGTGTATAAAACAAAATGACTATTGTACCCTCAACAGTAACTTGATTACGGGTTTTTTTTTTGCGTATAACGGAACGTTGACAACGCCGTTATTGGTCAAGGGACGAATCTGGCATTTAATGGCCAAGGTTTGGACCTGGCGATGAGAAGGACGAGTTTCGTCCCATCACGATCCGTCCAGCCAAGTTTAGGGATCAACGGTGTATTTTAGTCTAGATAGAATTACTAATTATATATAAAGACATTTTTCCAATAACCCTTTCAATAACAAAAGTATATATCTACATGTTATAATTAAACTGTCAAATCCAACTGTTAAATGGAACAAATCGTCATGCCTAAATGTATGTGATATGAGGCTTAATCTAAGCAGATTGGGAGTCCTTGTCAATTTATGTTATTGATTCCGCATTTTCAGCGATTTGGTGAAGCCATGATGTTAGTATATTTTTGTGTCATTTTGGGTATGATTCGACATTCAACCATTTGTATGTTGCACTTAATTCGTAAGCTACAAGTAGTGTTAGGAGTAGAAATGTAGATGGGCCTAATTGCCTAACACAAAACGGAAACGGACTCGTTGGCAGCTCTCTCTGCCTAATACAATTGTGACCAACTGATGTGATGATAATTTGGTCATAGACGTATATATAGTTTGGTTTTTAATCATATCAGGGGCGGAGGGTAAGTTTTTAGGAAAATAAAAAGTCGACCCCTCCCAATTATAGAGGAGAGTTATTTTACATACCAAACTTTTCTTACATACCAAGGGACTCATCTCCACCATCCATCTAAAAAGAAATCAATGGATGAGATTAAAAGCATTTTATTATTTCATATATTTTTTATAATTTAAATATCTCTTAAATCGTTAATCGTTAAGTGAAAATATTTACACCGTCGCGAAGAGCATTTAATTATCTTTCTATAGGCGGGCACTTTGATATACTTTTGAAAAAGAAAAATTGATTTTTCCGTTTTTAGTCTTTTTTAAATTACGTTACTTAAATTTGATGAAAAATCATATATGATGTGATATCACATGTGATATTACACTAATATCACATGTGATATTACATATCATATATGATATAACACTAATATCATATATGATATAACACTAATATCACATGTGATATTCAAATTAGTGTTTTATCATATATGATTTTTAATGCAAATTCGTAGCGTTAAAAAGGAAAAAACAAAAAAAAGCGTGAAAAATACGAAATTTTCTTTGTCGAAAGTATATCAAATCTTTCTATCGAAAGATAATTAAATGCTCGTCGAATTTTTTTTTTTTCCGCTTAACGATTAACGGTTTGAAAGTTATTAATATTTAAAAAAATATGATGAAAGTGGGTTTTTTAAAATGTTGGGATTAATCTCATCCATTAGATCAAATAAAAATGGATGGTGGAGATTGATCCTTGGTATGCCAAATAATCTTTTGTCATCAAATGATCTTAAATCAAAAGCGAAAAGCAAAATAGTTTATGTGTATATAATTGGGGATTTAAGATCATTTGAGGACAAAGATTATTTACATACCGAGGATCAATCTCCACCATCCATTTTTATTTGATCTAATAGATGAGATTAATCCCAACATTTTAAAAAGCCACTTTCATCATATTTTTAAATATTAATAACTTTCAAACCGATAATCGTTAGCGGGAAAAAAATATCATTGCGACGGCATTTAATTATCTTTCGCTAGATAGGCACTTTGATATACTTTCACGAAAAAAAAAAAAATTTCGTATTTTCACGTTTTTAAGTTTTCGTTTTTACGGAAATTGCGTAAAAATCATATATGATAAAACACTATGAATATCATGTGATATGTGTTATATCATATATGATACTAGTGTTATATTATATATGATATGTAATATCACATGTGATATTAGTGTAATATCACATGTGATATCACATATATTATAGTATATCACATGTGATATCACATATCATATATGATTTTTTTCATGCAAATTTTAAAGTAACGAAAAAGACGAAAACGCGAAAAGCAATTTTTCAAAAGTATATCAAAGTGCCCGTCTATAAAAGATAATTAAATGCTCTTCGAGACGTGTAAATATTTTCACTTAACGATTAATTTAAAGATATTTAAATTATAAAATATAAATAATAAAAGCTTTAATCGCTTATCTCATCCATCGATTTCTTTTAGATGAATGGTGGAATGAAATAATGTAAGAAAGTTTGGTATGTAAAATAACTCTCCTCTTCAGTTTTCACATAAAAAACGTCATATATACATTTCTCTCATAACCATCCGATCAAATTCACAAAACACAATTTTGCTTTCATCTAATAAGGTATTGAATGCTTTTTATTATTTAGTCTTCATTAATAATCACATTTATTTCTTTGTTTTTTGTATTCTTTGAATGATTGAATCAAGGTTATAAATAACGGCGTGGCGTGTGGCGTTATCAGCTTACTCACGCTTTTCGCGGTAAAAGCTTTCATTTATAATGCGACATAAGCGCAAAGTATGAAAATATTTATATATTCATATCATAATTCATATATATCGAGTTTACAAAAACATATGGCATAAGGCGGCGTAGACCAAGCGCTTCAGCCTTTCTACGAGGCAGGCCTTTAGAACAGTGGATTGAATTGCACTGAGTTTTTGTAGATCCTTTAATAATCACTTGATAACTATTACAATAATTGCTTGTATACTTAATATTTGTTATGTTCTTATTCACTAATTGCAAAAAAATTAGTAGTACAAATTTCAACCGAGAGTTTGTGTAAAAGGAATTGTAGAGCATTAATGAATTAATAATGAATTAATATACATGTCTCTCATTAGTATTTTTTAGCAGGGATGGAGCCAGGCAGGGTTTCGTGGGTGCCCGAAACACCTATGGATTTTTTTGATATAGTGTTAATTTTAAAAAAAATATCGATTTTTCTCAAATGTATCTTAAATAACCCCGGTCCATCGAAATATGTTTTTAGTCTTATTTAGTTAGCATCTTAAACTCTATTATATTATGGTTAAAAAAAATTGTGCACCCGATCATATTTGTTCATGACTCTATCCTTATTTTTGAGTATATGTGATTTAAGAATTCATGTATGCTATTGGAAATTTAACACTTATATTCAGGTTTGTTAGGCTAGTTTATATCAAACATTAAGTGCAAGTTTGGTAGAAGTTTGTAAACTCATTTTCTACGTGTGGCTGTGGTAAATTCATGTAAGATGGTAACACCATTTTAGCTACTAAGGGTTTTTTAGTGCTTGCATTTAATACAAAACTCAAAGTCCTTATAATTGTTAAATCGTTCAACTTATAACGTTATTATTATATAGTAAAGTCGGACCCGGCCCCCCTTAACCTAAAATCTTTTCGCCCATATAACTCGATTGTTTTATCTATATAACAAAACTATGAGCTTGCATGTGTAGCTTACATCGAAAAGTTTCATTGACGAGCATTGATAAAACTTGACACTATGTCTCAGATGCACATGATTAAAACCATGGTTCGTTCCCGACACACCTATATGAAGCATGTTTACCATTATCCAACAAATAAATATACACCAGAAAAACTACTACCATTTTATATGCATTCCAGTTTCATAATATGTGTCAAGTAACATTCGCGCGTGTGCTCTGATGAACTTGCCTCCATAGTGTGTGCTGCTACATATATTCATACATCTAACATATACATTATACTAGGGCTGAGCATGGAAGGTTCAAAACCGAACCGGACCGACAAAACCGACCGAACCGACAAAAACCGAACCGAACCGACAACCTTTCGGTTCGGTTTCGGTTTTGGTTTTTATGATTTTCGGTTTCGGTTCGGTTCGGTCCGGTCCGACCCAAAACCGACAAAAACATGCACAAACACATGTCAACCGAACCGAACCGACGGACCCGACACTAAACCGAACCGACCCGACCATATTCGGTTCGGTTTCGGTTTAGGTTTTTTATGGTTTTCGGTTTTGTCGGTTCGGTTCGGTTTTGAACCGACGCTCAGCCCTACATTATACATACCCGTTCAGATATGTCACCAATATTCCATATATCGATTTGATTAGTGACTACATTCTTTTGGTCATTAACTTTAACTATTTTGTTAAGTCATGACTTAAATAATTGGTGATTTGTAATACACAACATGCTTTACATGTTTTACATTGTTGGTCAGAGGCGGACCTAGGGGGTTCACGGGAACCCGATGGATGTTTGCCGACTAGTGTAAATTTTCATTAAAAATCCTGATTTCACTTAAATGAACTTGGTCTCGAAATTTTGTGTCACGTAAATACATGTCTTTTTTAGTTAATTCACTAACATGCCAAAAAAAATATATGTCTTCTTATAGTTTTAAGAGTAAATTACATGGTTGGTCCCTGTGGTTTGTCCAAAATAACAACTTTCGTCCCTCAAAGTTTAAAGTTGCATTGGTAATCCCTAAATATGTAAACAAATAACACACCTGGTCCAAACGTTAACCTGCCGCTAGTATTATCAAAAACTCAAACCAAGTGGCAAAGATTGGGGGTATTTTTGTCTTTCCATAGGAAATTCTTATTCAACCCATCTTACACTCATTAGACTAATTATTCATGAACACAGATTGCATTTTCATCCTCTTCCTCTTGTATCATTTCCATCCCCACTCACACACTACCCCAAGACTAATTCTTATTCAACCCAACTTACAGAGTAGCATCAGAACACATAAGAACTTTATGCTTTTTATCATGAGTCTTGAAAACTCTAAAGAAAACCGGAGTGTATTCTTCGAGATTCTTGGAGGAAAGTTCCAGGATCCCAAAAGGTCCAAGTCCACCTTGTACAGTTGCACCCTTGATTCCGCATAGATTTTTCGCAAGATCTTGTGGTGGAAATTTGTCCCACTTTCTATCATATGCTTCAGCTTTACTTAAGCTTGAAAATGTAAAATGAACATCCACATCGGCCTGTGTAAAATGAACATCCACTCATCAAGGCTTACCTTGAAAGCAAATTTAGTGGCTCCAACTACTGATGAAGTGTCCAACCCATTTTTACGACCCTTAGATGATACTGGATAAAAGTCTGGGCATTCCCACATACCTGTATCTGATTTTTCATGAAACGGTTGCTTGACACGCTTCCACTTTACAAAATCTCGGCTTTTGTACAAGTAAGCAATATTATTATTTACTCCTTTATACTTGGAACATGAAACCGTAACATTCAGTTCATTTTCTTTCCTTTATACTTGTCAAAAAAAATTGTCCATCTGATAACTTAGAATTCTGGATCGGCCCAAGGTGGTGTACACTACAATTACATCAAACCTTTTTTCTTACATAAGTTAGCTAGTTCGTTTCCTCTCTTTTTTTCCTTATATTTTTTTAATTTGTCATATCTGAAATTTCAGGGGCTCGTTGAAATGGGCTTTATAACAGTATGGGTTAACTTAAATACATACATTTGATTTGGGCTTTAAAGATATGAAGTGGTTTTAAAAGAGCAGGGACAACCGTAAAAGTTCAGCTCTTAAGTTTTATAATCTGAAGGACTATGACAAAAAGGTGGTTTGCCCGAGTGGTTTAAGGGGGAAGACTTAAGATCTTCTGCACATAAGTGCGCGTGGGTTCGAACCCCACAGCCACCATCTATTTTTTATTTTTTTAGCATGTTTCATTTCCTTTTTTTAAATAGTAACCAAGTTTGAGATCTGTTTCAATTTGGTACCTCAAACTTCATATCAACCATAAAAACCATTAAAGTTTCAAAACTGTTTCATTCTTATGTAATTTTTATGTTTGAGTGACCTGAATGGAACACTTTTCAAACTTGGTTATTATTTTATGGTTATTGTTTATGTTTAGTCATGCATTAATATGTTGTACATAAAGTTGGTTGAAATTAGTTGTATTCAGGGGGTGAGTGTTTAAAATTAATGTACAACATGTTAATGCATAAATTGGTACTTTAAGCACAGTAATTTTAAAAAATTACATAAGAATGAAACACTTTTGAAATTTTGATGGTTTTTGTGATTAGTAGAAAGTTTGAGGTATCAAATTAGAACACTCATGAAATTTGATTACTATTGGGTGACATATTCCCTTTTTTTAACATGTTCCTTTATATGAATCACGTATTAGGTAGAATTGAAATCAACAAGCAGTTGTTTTTTGTTAGAAAAACAAGATGTTTTTTTATATTATGATTTAAGATCGATGTGTAAATCGATCTTTCTTTACGGTTGTAAAGCAATGTTAGAATGACACGGAGCATGTGAATTAAAAGTAAAAGTAGTAAGTATGATGCATTCGCAATATGAAATGATGAGTAAATAAAAGAAATATGACAAACAACGCCTATAAATAAAAAAGACTAAAAGACAGGACTTAGCTTACGAGTCTAAGATCAAAAATGTCATCACCTATTACGCCATGTTATATAGTATAAAACCATACATGAGTACATGTCCATGACGAGTTCTTTGATTTTGACATGAGTAAATAAGATGACATAATAAGTGACGAGTTCTTTGACCTCCTCTTAGTCTCCTCACATGTATAGGTACACGTGCAGAGGCGGAGATAAGAGGGGATAAGGCGGGTACGTGCTTTTATAGTGAAAAAAAATTCAGTGTAAAAATTTTAAAATATCTGACTATTTTTATAATCTGTCTCTCTAACGAACCAATTTGTAATGTAGTTTCTAAAAATTATCAAAGTTTGTTTTATCGACCATAACTTTTTTGCTCCGCCCCTGTATACTAGTACTAAGCAGTAATACATTTCCTAAGCCCGTCTATATAATTGGCTTGAGCCACTAAAGAAGTTAACATATATACAACACTTACTGATTTATGTTACATGGTTCCTCACCTTCCATTGTGGCATTTGAAACAGTAAGTGCTTTAAGAATATGGTTCGTGAGGCATTTGGTTTATCTGTATATCCCAGTCGGCCGGAGAAGGAGGGTCGTACGTCATACAAAAACATGTAGTGTGATTTGAAGCTGTAACAAGCACAAGTGCACAACTACTCTTGTATTAAGTCATTTGACCAAATTTATCATAGTTAAGATTGGTCTATTATTCATGATTAATGCACAAGTTAAATATGTGCCAACGTATATTAGATTATACCAAGTCGAAAATGTCAGATACAATTTGCCAATCAATCTTCAAGTCCTAAAGCAACGACCAAAATTACACGCGACAAATGAAGGAAAGTGATGGTACTAGTTGTAATGACTCAACTGGAATAAAAGACATGCAACAAACGTTCACGTGTGAAAAGACTAAGCCTGACGATAGCTCAAGAGTTTAAGGTCAAAGAAATGTTCACTTGTTAGACCATCCGTAATGGATGGTCGTGATGCTCAGTCACCCCACCAACAGACACGTTTTCCCCCACTACAGCCCTTTCATCCGACTCGTCTCCTGAGCCAAAAAGGGAGGACTCGGTCGACTGCACTACTGAGTCGTGTGAGTTGTGTGTGGGTGTTTTTAAGACTTCCTTTTATCGGTCACCCCACCAACATGTGTATGCTTATATTTTTAAGATTTCCTTTTATAGATACATTATAATGTAGTATAGATATAAATATTCGGTTGATCTGTGAAATGATCGGATTCAGTCACAACATATATTTGGGATGGCCAGTGAAATAGTCGGATTTGGTCACGAGATCACCTTGATTAGATCACGTACATATAAATAAAATCATCGCCTCTCCTAAGTAACATGAACATGAAAAACTTGCCATAATACATTGATAATCACACACAATCTGTAACCCGTTTTACATGACTAACCTAAGCCATATAACATGTCAATCTATTATAGGTACCAGGAACATGGTTCCTCGTCTTCACTTTGAATCGTATAAACCAAATATGCTTTAAGAATAAAGTTCACGTACCGATACATACCATTCCTTTCTAGAGAGAGGGGCGTAGGGTGTTAGCACGTCATACGAAAATATGTACGAATTAGTCGTAACAAGTACTCTTATATTAAGTTGTTTGACGAAATTCATCATGATTAAGTTTGTTTAATTAATGATCAGTATAATCAAAGTTAAATATCTCAATGTGATAAAAATGAGTCATAAAAGTGTAACAAAATTTACATGTATAGTGCAAGTTGTGTAAAAAACAAAATATTCACATGTATTTAAGCAAAAAAAACTATTTGCATCATCTTATTCAAAGTCTTGTTCAATTAAAACTACACAATAGTGACGTAATTTAATGGTTAAGAAAGTAGTACTACTAGTACGTAATCAATCACTCAATAAGTATAAGATAAAACATAGAATATTCACACACCAACGACTAAGGATTTTCTTCCATTTTGCAATAAACAAATATTTAAAAAAAAAACGAAGTCACGCTTTCAAAGCTGAAACAAAGAGGCGGGTAAAGTAATACTAACAATTAAATCATTCCCGCCAAATCCTAACGTGTTTATAAACCGTACCGATTTGTTTTTTGTAAGTGACAAAATAAATAAAATATAAGTCCTTTTATTGTAACACGGTTTTTTTCCAAATGAGTTGACTCGGTGTGGCTGAGTCGTGTTTTGTTTTATTTTGCTTACATACGCGCGTAACGTTTATGTTTGATCACATTTTCTTGTGATCAAAAATTTCTGTGGATATAGGTATAATATATTTTTATTTTTCTTTCGCTAGAGTTATTTATGAATTCTCTCTTCTAGTAGTTATTAATTGGCAAAAATGCATATATATTCCTCTCAAAATGAATAATTGCATATATATCTTTTGTACAAGTTTTTTATGCACATAATACAATGGTTTTTATGCATGCTTTGGATATATATGCAATTTTGCATTTTCAGAAAGATATATATGCAAAAGCCCCTAGTTAATTTACCAATACAAATTCGTAATGTTAGTCAATATTAGTAGCTTTTCTTGAGCCATAGCTAATACAAGCAAGATTATGTGTCGGTGTTTTATTGATTTGCGAAGATTTTGTTATTTTAATTGTAATTAAATTTTATACATGTACTCAGGAGTCAGGACTGTCAATTAATTCTTATATGATACGAGGATAATGTATATAGTGGACGTTGAAAGATTTCGTTTTTTCATTAAGGTCACTCATTTATCAAGACTGTTGTATATGCCGTTTAAGTAATGTGTTTGTTTTCGTTTATATTAATTTGAACCACATTTGTACCGAATTATTATAAAATCACGAAAATCAATGAAAAACTAACATACTAAAACAATACGAAAAAAAAGTTTAAATGCGAAGTACCAATTATGTCGTTTATTTAGATGCATCTTTATCATATTGAAAACAACTCAAAAGGTTATAACTCATACTTGACAACTCAAAAAGGTTATAACTCATACTTTACATAATTATTCTATTCATATCATTATATATTGTTAAATCGAGTTTTTGTTTTGCCGGGTTGTAGTTTTTCAGTATAAATTTTGGCTGAACTGATATAAACGTAAAAAAAACACATACTTGCTCCATAAAATAGTTTTTATAAAGGATCTACTTAATTCAAAAAATGAATATTTGGGTCGCCTCCCATACAATATTCGTATAATATACAAGAATAATAAGTTTACTGGAAGTCAATATTACAACGACTCTAACATGACACAACAATCTTTGTCTCGACATTACCGACATGGATTCTGCACTTACGACATTCTACACTTATTACGCGAAGATTAAAATTTTACAACTATTATGGAACAAAAGAGAGCTAAAAATGAAAATCAAATACATCAAGATAAGATCTATGACTTTCAAACACACCAAACACAGTACATGTTATTTTGAGCACGACCTCTTGACACTTGGGCCATAACCCGCTACACTACGAGAATCGGGGCATTTCCTATAACTCACAAACCTTGCGTTGAAAGTCAAAGTAAAAGTTTTAAAATGCTTTAGTGACGACTAAATCGTCGTTAAAAGTGATAGTCAGAGTCAAAAGTATAAGATAGCTTATTTTGTAGTATAACGGATCTTTAACCACGATTTTAGTCATAGCTAAAAGTCTTCCATAGCTAAAACCCCCGATTCTTGTAGTGCGAAAAATCCAAAACAAATACCGCAAGACTAAGTGTAATAAGAAGTCTCCAAGACTGCATTCACCACCGGCACCTCAGTTTTTTATTTCTACAACCAACTTTACTACTAACTTTGTGTAATACGGCAAACAACTTCACCACTAACTTCATTTTTTTTTCATTTTTGTTTTTTGAAATACTAAAATTAAATTTCATTAATAAATTTAAAACATTACATTAATAATTTAAATAAAAATAAAACATTACGATCAGAATTTAAAAAAAAAACTAATAGTCTAATTATTTTCTCCTTGATTTGTTTCTTCATCTCCAACACCGTTTCTCGTTGTCTTATTGGTCAAATGATCATGGGAGTATAATAGAACAAGATGTCTTTTTTGCGTTACTTTTTTTGTTCGAAGATGATATTTGACGTTGTAGCTCAATTTATTCTTGGGCTTTTTTCTTTTTGGAAAAGAGACCCCAATGGATGTTTTTTCATTTATCGACCAACAAATTAACAAATGATGTGGGAGCAACAATACAAGATTCTGAAGGAACGAACGAGGACGATGCTTTCTTATTAGCTCTGTCCCTACACATCGGTCGAACTTCCCGAATCTCCTCCTCCCTTGATCATCAGCTGAGATTAAAACCACCATGTGTGAAGTCCACTGTGTTGTGTGAGTGGTTTTCGATGTGTTGTGTGAGGTGGTTTTCCGATGTCTTTGAATTTTTGTCTGCAACGGCTTTGGATTTGTAAACGTTTTGGCATTTCTATCTTTTGCCAATTTGTATGTTCTCTCAAAAGCTTCCACGGCTCAACAAGTGTGAAGTTTTGACTGTACATTGCATGATATTTGGATACCGCTAAATCAAACACCCACTGGTCATTTGCGCCACTCTGGTTCTTCCATCTTACATTATCGTGAACTGCGCAAATTGACCAATTTTAGGTAGAATTTGCGATTTTCAGTTGCAGTTGAGGAGATCATAACCTCTTTTCGATTCCCCTATTTCCCTTTCAAAGTAATTTAGTAAAAAGTAATTTAGTAAAGCTGTCTAAAACCCATGACTCTTTTGAGCATTCCATTTGACACTATTTCCGGACGTGTTGATCCTTACACAACGCTAACTCTTCCTTTTGGGTCCATGGTACTCTAGCTTCTTATTTTGTACTCGTCATGGCTTTTTTACGTCTTTTTACACCTTTGTGACGAACGCCGGCTTTTCAACGGGAGAATATTCTTGAACGGGTTTGGATGGATCACTCGAAGCTTGAGCCGGAGAATAATGTTGACTACCATAAAAGGGATTTTCATCTTCTACCTCATCAACATAAAACACAAAATAATGTTGAGATCTTTTAGTTATACGGTGGTGATGATGATGAACTGTGGACCATTTGTGGATGATACATATTGGTTTGTTGTTGTTCTTGGTACATTGAAGGTTGGGACGAACTTTTTAGGTAATTAGGTGGTGGTGGTTGTTGTTGATTGTTGTGGTTCATATACAAGACTTGCATGTTGGAAATTAATGGTCGGTGTGACACGCAAACGAAAAGGAACTCGGTGTTGGACCACTTTGTTAGCATCGAGTTATTTGTTTTTTAAATTTTGGGAGTTTTTTAGATATCTTTTGAGTTAACAAGATTAGAGTACATAAATAAAGATTCTGTTTGAAAGTGTGAATAAAAATGAAAGAGTGTTAAGGTATTTTTAGAGATAGATTTATATAATGTATAAATTTTTATTTTAAAATAGGTTAAGTGTACATTTTTTTACCATCCTGCACACAAACAACCCATCACGTCTCAGTCTTGCAATCGATCGAGTGTTCAATTTTTGATGCTGACAATACGTGTTATGGGGGCACCGTAATAAAGGAAGACGCGTCTTAAGTGTCCAAAACTCGATCGTCAATCCTTTATTACGGCTGATCTAAGCTCAAATACCAATACGTACTGGTCCAAAGGTCTCTGCAATAATAATTGCTTTTTTATGTGTAGTTAATACTTCCCATGAAACTCACTTAAACCGATCACTAAGAGCACTAGGTGTCCGAATTGTCGTGGCTCGCCGTGCCACGCTGGCACGCTCACCGTGACACCCAAACGTTATAATTGATTTTCAAAATTCTATCCGTTTTTTAACAGATAGTTTATTTTATTTTATTTTTAATTTATTTATTATTATTTTTAAATAAACTTAACACCCCTATAAATACCAAACTATAAACCACTATTTTTCTCACTACAATTCAACAAACTTTTATAAACTCTCTATATCTCTAGTTCAAAAAAAAAAAAAAAAAAAAAAAACAATGTCTCAAAACCCGAATGACGAAGGGTATTTCACGAACCTCCTCAATTCAAACCCACCATAATACGGGGGTTCTTCAAACCCGTCTACCTCCTCCTCGTAAAATTCCAAACCGTCTCCCCAAGAATTTTTTCTTAACCAATAATATGCGTTTCAACAAGGATTCGCAAATTTCCCCGGACGATTTCCGACACCACAGTTGTTTAACCCGTCACAACCTCCAACGTTTCATCAATCTCCAACGTTTCCCCAAATTGAATCACAACCGTCCGATTCACAATTCAAAGTACCAAAACCACGTGAACCGGCCAAAGGTAAAGGGAAAAAAACAAAGGCAAAAAAATCAAAACAAGCTGTGGATTTGGACGCAGACGATGACAATGATGTGGAAGTAGTAGGCTAGGCAAACAAGAGGAAATGGAACAAAGTTGAAGAAAAGTTACTTGCGCAAATTTGGATAGAAATTTCGCAAGATAGAGATATGGGAAATGACCGTTCCGAAGATTTCTTTTGGAACGACATTATGGAGATGTTCAACGCTTAGACTGCCGATGACCCTCGTACAAAAAATATGATCACGGGTAAATGGTCGAGGATTAACGGTGATTGCCAAAAATTCAACGCTATTTATAAACATTTGTAGCGTAGAAGTGGTGAAAATGACCATGATTATCTCGAGAATGCGAAACTGAACTTTGAGCAACGTTTTGGTAGGAAGGAGTTCAGGTATGTTCACGCTTGGGAGATCTTGAAAAATTACCCGAAGTGGGATACCGAGGATCCGATTGACATTACAAGTCTCGAGGATATATTCGGCCCAGACAAACGACCTCGTCCCGAAATAGATGGCGGCAGAAAGAGTCGAGCTACAAAGAAACAAAAGTCGACTTCAACATCGAGCGCTGCGAGCTCCGGTGGGAGTCAATCGAGTACTTTTTCGGGACAATTATCCGAAAAGTATGCGCAAAAAGCCGACGTTCAAATGGCTTGTTACGAGGCGAGGCGAGAGAAGGAAATTGCTGCATTAGAGATGAAGGAGATGGAGTTTCTCATGATAAATCCCAATTTGGCTACTGACACGGCAAAAACAGAGATCATCCGAAAAAGTCAAGAAAGAATAATGAAGAAATATGCCGAAAGAGATGACTAGTAAAATGTTTAAGTTTCTTATTATTAGTATGTGGTGTATTTTTTTCCCTGTGTCGTTTTTTTTCGTATCGTATTTTTTTCTTATTATTATGTTGTTAATGTATTTTTATTTTTAATGAAATAAATTTAGTTTATTTGGAATTTGAAAAAAAAATAAAGTTGTAAGTGGTGGGCCCCAAATGAGTAAGTTAAGGTTTAGAGCACCCGGTGTGGAGATGGTTGTGGCTCGCCGTGGGTGACGTGGAGCCCCGCCGTGGCTCGCTGCCACACCGGGGTGCCTCGTTGTGGCTCGCCATGGACTACCAAATCGTCGGGACGACGAGCTTATCTACTGACACAAAATCAGAAGTTTACGTTATAACGTAAAATTAATTTATAACGTTAACTTTTTTTTTAAACATTAACTTTTTTTTTTTAAAAACCCACCACTCCTATATAAACTATCATCATCTTCATCATTTTACACATCTTCAAACCCAAAATACATAACAAATCTTTCTTAACCAACAATATCATTTTACACAATGTCTCAAAACCCACATGACGGAGGATACTTCACAAATCTACTTAACTCAAACGCCAATACGGGGGTTCTTCAAACCCGTCTACCCCTTCTTCGACCAATTCCAACCCGTCTCCACAAGAAATAATGCTTAACCAACAGTATCAGTTTCAACAAGGATTCGCAGCTTACCCCTCCCGATTTCAATCACCTCTGTTTTTAACCCGTCACAACCTCCACAGTTTTAGCCCGTCCACAGCCTCCACGGTTGCCCCAAATGGAATCACAACCGTCCGGTTCACAATTCAAAGTTTCAAAAGCACGTGAACCGGCAAAAGGCAGGGGCAAAAAGTCGAAGGCAAAAAAAACTGCTGTAGATTTGGACAAGGACGATGACGAAGATGTTGAAGTCATAGCACAAGCGGACATGAGGAAGTGGACCAAGTCTGAAGAAATGTTACTTGCGCAGTGTTGGATAGAAATTTCCCAAGATAGAGATATGGGCAATGACCGTTCGGAGGAGTACTTTTGGAACGACATTCTCGACATGTTCAATTCTAAGACAACCGATACCCAGCGTGGCAAGAATATGATAACGGGTAAATGGTCAAGGATTAACGGTGATTGCCAGAAGTTCAACGCTGTTTACAAACATCTTCAGCGTCGAAGTGGTGAAAATGATCAAGATCATGTCGAGAATGCCAAAGTTAACTTTATGCATCGTTTTGGTGGGAGGGAGTTTTTGTATGAAAAATGTTGGGCTGTTTTGAAAAATTATCCCAAGTGGGATGCCGAAGATCCTATTGACATTACATGTCTCGAGGATATATTTGGGCCGGACAAACGACCTCGGCCTAAAAGAGATGGATGCAAACGAGCGGAAAGAAGAAGTCGACTTCAACGTCAAGCGCTGCAAGCTCCGGTGGAAGTCAAGCGAGTAGTTTTTCGGGACATATATCCGAAATATATGCTCAAAAAGCCGATGCTCAAAGGGCTTGTTACGAGGCGAGGCGGGAGAAGGAAAAAACGTGGCAAGAGAAGATCGAGATGAATTTCTCATGATAGATCCGAGTACCAATCGACCGGTGGCGAAATCATCCGCAAGAGGCAGGAACGTCTAGTAAAGAAATATCATCAAATCATCGACGAGTAGTATTGTATTTTTTTTTACCCGTGTCGTTTTTTTTACCCGTGTGTTGTATTTTTTTTTACCCGTGTCGTTTTTTTTCATATCGTTTTTATTAGTAAGTGTTGTTTTTTTATGTATTGTATTTTTAATTTGAATGAAATGAATTTATTTAGTTTATTTGGAAATGAAAATTGAATAAAAAAAATAAAGTGGTAGTGGTGGGGCCCAAATAAAGAGGTTGAGGTTTGTTATGAGTGAGGAGGGGGTTTGTTGTGGTTAGTTGTGGGAAAATGGGATGCTGATGTGGCGCTGAGGTGGCGCGATATAACAACCCGTAAAATTTCGGATTATTTTAATAATATTTATCGCGTCAGAAAATTCAAATCAATTATTTTCTGACAAAATGCCAATATCTAAAATTTAAAACCAAGAGGTCATCTCGTTTCTTTAGAAATAAGACTCCGCTTGTCCACTATGTATCCGTATAATAAATGTGAAATTTATTATTATCCCAGTAAAAATTAAGGTACACATAAGCTTAATTCATTAGTTATTCCGCACACTGCAGCGCAGTAGCAAACAAAACTAAAAATAAATACTGAGATAAGAGAAAAATACATTTTATCAATCACTAATAATTTACGAAAGAAAAACGAGAAGTTATCTCGTGAATTTAGAAAGTCACGGCACCGTACGCATACCAACACCAAATTAATAACGGCAAACAAGTATAATCAAATTACAACGTAATAAGAATGTCATATTATTACGTTTATAAAATCGTTTCCAAAAATATAAATTCTATATTTCTCGAGTACCGGGAAGGTACGTTTACTCAGGGATTCGACAAAACACGAGGTACAGAAAATACACTGTACAATAATAAAACAAAATAAAAACTTTGTCTAACTCCTATCATTTATAGCCTACTCTAGTTGTCTCCTTTTCCTCTCCTTCTGGTCGACACAAGCAGGAAAACATACATGGAAATAGTTATCACTTCCTCTTTTGATAATCAACACAAGAAAAGCCATCTCTATCACCCCTCGTTTTAAATCTCCTCTCCTACTCTACTGCTTGTCCCCTCTTCTTGTCGACAGCCATGGAAGAAAACCAAACACCAATATGGATACCTTGTCTTCTTTTTGAAGGTCAAACGCAAAAGGTATCACCACCAGTCCCCATACATGGTATTCCTATTATCCTAGCAGTCACAAGACCCCTTTGAAGACGGCTTGGAATGCAACGAGAGCCAAGAAAGGATCCTACTCTCCATACGAGGCTAGGGAGACTAGAGTTTAACATTCCCTCTTATCCTCTTTAAATGGAAGAGACTTTCACAGGTTTTAGTTCACTTTCACACAACAATCACGAAAATATTAGGGTTTCATAACTTAGGGTTTTCTCAAATTGATAGAGGGGTTTTAAGAATTGGAGTGTTAGGAGTGTAATTCGAGTTTCACTTTCATCAATTTCAAGAGATTCAAGTCCAGTTTGGGTTTCTCCTGGTTCGGTTCATCCCACTCCATTCGACATCATGTTCTTGTAAGGACTCTTGAAATTTAATTTTGATATGTTAATAAATTGTCAAAGTCATCAATAAAATGTTATTTTGTGTTACCGATCCGTAAAGAATATGGAATGACAAGTTATGGATTGTTGTTGTTGTGCTTAAGTGTGGTAAAAACAAGATTTAAAACTTGATAACCTTATAAATAAGCTAGTGATACTCTCGGCTCAGTCTTAGTAAACCCGTATCCCGTTTTCTTTGTTTCTTGAATATGAATTGGATAATAAAATGAATTAAAACATGTTGTGATCTATTCATGTGGTATGACTGACCTAAAGGGTGTTAGTTTGACCGAGTTGGGTCAACTCAACTCAGTCGAGTTGAGATAACTTCGGGTGAGTCAACTCGTGTGTCGGTCAGGTTCACTTAAACTCAAACTCATCTCGAATTGCCTATTTTGTTGTAGTTATTTCTCTTATTATGGTTGTGGATTTGAAACCAAAAGCCAATGTGACTCGGTTAAGTATGGGTTGATCATGTGTTTAAGATCGCAACATATTTACATTCCATTCTTGTGTTAGTAAGACCGTTGAGCTGTTATAATAAGCTAGTAGCTTATGCTCGTGTTTGGTCTACTTCGGGTCTAACCATACACCCCAGTTGAGACTTGTGTTCGGTTGAGAGAAACCCACGTTGAAGTACCTATTTTGCATCATACCATCACAAAAACCGTAAGGGTGCGACTGGTATCAAACCTTCCATTCGAGTTAAGTGGTACTAACAAAACATAAGTTGAACTTGGCCACTATCTCTACGTCTTTCCCGAGTATACATGGACGTTGTTACTAGCCTAGGTTGTTATGATCACTATCGTCGGTGTACTTGTCTAGTTTACAATCTCCTAATTGAGTCTCGATATACACTTACTCCATTCTTGAGCTCGATATCGAGTCTTCAGTTCATCAACTCCTCGTGTAAAGATTCGGTTTCAAAACGCCTAGTGTCATATACATTTACCCATATATTTGAGCCACTGGTGTGTGTTGTTTAGTCATCAACGGGCCAAAAGCCCATACCTCATGATAGGCTCTAATTGGTTTACACATGATGGATTAGCAGTTTGGGCTGCGAGGCCCGATCTTGAGATTAACCATTCAGTGTCAATATGTTAATATAGTGCACGTAGTAAACTCGAGCACTTCTCGCTTCATCACAGCTTGTTCGGCTCGACTCCAATTCTGTCGCAACACGACCTTTTCTATAAGCCAATCGACATACTCACGCCAATATAAATAACACGAGTTAACAATTTAAAATGAGATTTATTAAAACTAGTATTCATCTCAACTCGTAAACTATACATAAACTTGTAAATATATAGTTATGTATTTACACTTGATGAGGACCAGATATAAAACTCAACGCGACATACCATGTATCGTTAGCATTAATATTAAAAATGAGACAAGAAATAATTAAATATAAACAATGTGTTGAAAACAAATTAATTAAAACAAGTTTACTTTTACTACGCACAACTTAATTAGAAAGTTTTCACATTTCTAACTATACAAGATATAAAATTTGTAAATGTACTATCGCCAGATATCAAAAACTCTGACAAAAATCTAATATATACTTTGACCTTAGTCACCGCGAGTAAATAAAGTGTACACCCAAGTTATGTCAACTTGTCGATAAACATATATTATTTTGCGATTTACAAATGAAATGTACTCCTCGAACTTACATTGATTTTGAAATTACCAATGTATATAAGTAAGGTTACATTTAAACTTTTTTTTCGGAATACATTTATCTTAGACAACAATTGATATGTAAATATATGTATATACACTTAATATATATATTTCTTTCGTTCGTATCTACGTCTCACATTACACTTATTATCTTTTGTACATCATCATTCGACCATCATCAAGCCAAGGTCTCGTTCATACTCGATACTTTTCCTTTATATACTCATACGTACGAAGCGATATACACACAAACCTTTGAAAACTATTTTTTTCAAACTTAAAACGATGCCACATAAGCAACAACAACAACAACAACAAAAACATTTAAAACCTATAAAGTTAGTTAAACTTTATCGAGTCTTATACATAAAGACTAAATTGCCGTATTAATTAGGTTGCGTGTCGGAGTCGTGCACTATCACTCCTTGATTTAATTTCCTTTAGACTTCATATTGCACATTGCCAAGGTGAGTTTCATAGCCCCTACTTTTACTTGTTTTATAACTGTGTTGGGGGAAGATACATGCCCATTTTACTTAAATGATTTAATTACTAAAATTCTGCATTCTATGCATACTATGCCCTTTGATTTACATGTTTTAAGATACATCATACCTAGATGCTTTAAGGACCACACCAAAACTTTTTACCTAGAATATTACGCAACTTAGCCTAAGACCTTAGATCCCAAATTGCCCTCTTCATGAACCGTCAATTCATGCTAGGAAGCGCGAATGTTATAAATAGATCTATTGGGAGTGACTCCCTGTTCGGTTGACCCCGCTTGGGTCAAGGCGTAACATATAGCATGTCGGGATCGAGTGTATTGGGATAAACACTCGCCATGGGCTCCTTATTTGTATGACTTCCTTGTGCATACATGAACTGTCGTAGATTCGGTTGCATGAACTTAGTGCTAGCGTAATAGACTTAAAAATATATGGCATTATATTCATTATAGTGTACATATACCCTTTTTCATGGTCCACCAATGAAAACCTTTTATGAATTGAAATCATAAACTTTATGACATTATGCAAGACGTAATGATCATCAAAAACCAAATTTGAAACGAGTAATCTGAAATCATTTTTTAAATAAACCTATGAACTCACCAGCGTAGTGACCCCTTTAGCATGTATCTTCGGGTTTGAGGTGATAGCTTATCTTTGGAGACGCAAGGCAAAGGCATGGCATGGTCATAGACGACTCTGATTTATGTATTGGGACCACCTTTTTATAATGGGCCATTTTCCGCACTTAATCAATAATGTAAACATTGTTTTCAAGAATGAATAAAAGTTTCTTTATGAAAATCGGTTGTTCTATGCTTATGTTGTGATATCAATTTAGTAGCACCCCAAATACTTGTATGCTTCCGCTGAGCCATATTGGGGGTGTTACAGATTGGCATCAGAGCCTAGGTTATAGAAGGCGGGTATATTTTAAAACCTAGGCTGTAACCACTTTTACAAAAACTAAACCCTATGACCGACACGTGCACGCTGCCGGTGATGCCTCACTTATGATCCTACTGAGATCATACTTGATAAGACACATGTTTTATCACTGCTCACCTAATTTCATTGTAGGTTAAAATTATTTTCCCTATCGCGTATACTTACATATCACAAAGACTACACATTTCCTCACATAAAGAGAATAATTGTTCTAATCCTTCAAGACAACCTTTAAAAGTATTGAGACATATTACTAGCGTAACTAAGCTAAGTATTTCAAAATTCATTGAACCTCGGTTGAATATAGGTGATCACCTATAGTCAACCAGGGACAGTGGGACATAGCCTGATCACCTATGTCCGACTCAGAGGTGAATTCTGCAGTACTTAGGATAGTTATAATAGCTTTATGTCCAGAGAGAAGATGATAATATTTTGATAAACATATAACATTTCAATAAACCACACATTGACGGTTACCCTGAAGCCACACACTGGCGTCACACTACCCACTAATCACAAGCCACTCATCGGCATACCCTAATCACAAGCCACTCATCGGCATACACTAATCACAAGCCACTCATCGGCATACCCTAATCACAAGCCACTCATCGGCATACCCTAATCACAAGCCACTCATCGGCATACCCTAATCACAAACCACTCACTGGCATTTCCTTAAACACAAGTCACTCACTGACATTCCTTAATCACAAGTCACTCGCTGACATTCCTTAATCACAAGGCACTCACTGGCATACTCTAATCACAAGCCACTCACTGGCATACCCTAATCACAAGCCACTCACTGGTATTCCTTAATCATAAGCCACTTACTGGCGTCACACTATTATTTTTCTGTATAAAATATTTCCATATCACAATCGGGTTATGTTATAGTCACTCCTACCCCAAACCTTACACTCCATGGACAAATCAAACCATTCTAGGAGCAACCTTTCAATAACACCTATGAGAAAATACAATGAACCTTTGGCAAAATCTAAAAGGGCATGATAAAGGATCTATAATCCCACAGAAACTTGAAAACTTTACTCCCTACCTTGAGAAGTAAATACCTAGAAACTTCACCCACCTCTCAAGGATAACAGTATCTACCTTGTTACCCTTCTACAAACAAAAGAGTTTTCATACAAACTACTTTCGATTATCCCTCAAACCATTATAATCAAAATACTTCATGAATCACTTCATGAATTATTCTACAAACCAAGTTGCCACCTTACCATTTCATCATAAAATAAACTACAATTCTACCCATACCTTACCAAAATAAAGTGTTCCTTAATACTTAGAAAGGTATTCCAAAACCACTCTATTGGTTACCTATTTCCTCAAAATGTGTTTTAAGTTAATACCCTATAAACAGAAATGATCAATGTCCTCCTTGATAAGCCTGACCTTAGGATGTATCCTACACCTCTGCCTAAAACTATAGATAACCATGAAGTTCTATTAAACCTCCAATCCTACCCAACTTAGACAACTAAACTCTACCCGTGGCTATGGGTAAAGGTTATATCCTGCTACATATCCTTGCTACAATATATTTTCCAAATTTGAAGATTCCTCTTTAGAATCCAACAATAATACTTTCCAAATCCCTCGTTAAAATGAGACAAAATCTTTGAAACACTAAAAGTTTTGCAAAACTTCCCTATACACCCCATAATTGAGAACCAATTTTACAATCTTGTGAAAATGTGTCATTTTTACATCTTATCGATTTTGAAATCTGGTCTCAGTCAAACTTGTAAAAACATTAAGAGAAAATTTAAAACAAATGTTTCTTCACCCTTTAAAGAAGAAAACACACAAACCCATAGCGAACCTTAAGAATCAACCTATATATACTTTAGAACCATTAAACACCAGAAATGGGTACATCTTAATAAAACCATGAGAAATTAGAGGTGCCCACACTAACAAAATAATGAAACCTCATAACATCAAAATTAGAACTTTCACTCAATGAACCTATCCCAGAAAAATCATGACTCCTCAGATAGAGGATGTGCTACTGGCATAACTCCTAGGTACCTATATCCAAAGAAGAAACCCTAGAACAACCTAGGGAAAATTCAAAATTTGTTTCAAATACCACCACCTCATTCCCGACACCCTATCGGGTAACGTAAACTGAGATCCGGGACGGATCTCCTGTAAGGTGGGTAGACTATAACAACCCGTAAAATTTCGGATTATTTTAATAATATTTATCGCGTCAGAAAATTCAAATCAATTATTTTCTGACAAAATGCCAATATCTAAAATTTAAAACCAAGAGGTCATCTCGTTTCTTTAGAAATAAGACTCCGCTTGTCCACTATGTATCCGTATAATAAATGTGAAATTTATTATTATCGATAAAATTAAGGTACACATAAGCTTAATTCATTAGTTATTCCGCACACTGCAGCGCAGTAGCAAACAAAACTAAAAATAAATACTGAGATAAGAGAAAAATACATTTTATCAATCACTAATAATTTACGAAAGAAAAACGAGAAGTTATCTCGTGAATTTAGAAAGTCACGGCACCGTACGCATACCAACACCAAATTAATAACGGCAAACAAGTATAATCAAATTACAACGTAATAAGAATGTCATATTATTACGTTTATAAAATCGTTTCCAAAAATATAAATTCTATATTTCTCGAGTACCGGGAAGGTACGTTTACTCAGGGATTCGACAAAACACGAGGTACAGAAAATACACTGTACGATAATAAAACAAAATAAAAACTTTGTCTAACTCCTATCATTTATAGCCTACTCTAGTTGTCTCCTTTTCCTCTCCTTCTGGTCGACACAAGCAGGAAAACATACATGGAAATAGTTATCACTTCCTCTTTTGATAATCAACACAAGAAAAGCCATCTCTATCACCCCTCGTTTTAAATCTCCTCTCCTACTCTACTGCTTGTCCCTCTTCTTGTCGTGACCATGGAAGAAAACCAAACACCAATATGGATACCTTGTCTTCTTTTTGAAGGTCAAACGCAAAAGGTATCACCACCAGTCCCCATACATGGTATTCCTATTATCCTAGCAGTCACAAGACCCCTTTGAAGACGGCTTGGAATGCAACGAGAGCCAAGAAAGGATCCTACTCTCCATACGAGGCTAGGGAGACTAGAGTTTAACATTCCCTCTTATCCTCTTTAAATGGAAGAGACTTTCACAGGTTTTAGTTCACTTTCACACAACAATCACGAAAATATTAGGGTTTCATAACTTAGGGTTTTCTCAAATTGATAGAGGGGTTTTAAGAATTGGAGTGTTAGGAGTGTAATTCGAGTTTCACTTTCATCAATTTCAAGAGATTCAAGTCCAGTTTAGGTTTCTCCTGGTTCGGTTCATCCCACTCCATTCGACATCATGTTCTTGTAAGGACTATTGAAATTTAATTTTGATATGTTAATAAATTGTCAAAGTCATCAATAAAATGTTATTTTGTGTTACCGATCCGTAAAGAATATGGAATGACAAGTTATGGATTGTTGTTGTTGTGCTTAAGTGTGGTAAAAACAAGATTTAAAACTTGATAACCTTATAAATAAGCTAGTGATACTCTCGGCTCAGTCTTAGTAAACCCGTATCCCGTTTTCTTTGTTTCTTGAATATGAATTGGATAATAAAATGAATTAAAACATGTTGTGATCTATTCATGTGGTATGACTGACCTAAAGGGTGTTAGTTTGACCGAGTTGGGTCAACTCAACTCAGCCGAGTTGAGATAACTCGGTGAGTCAACTCGGTGTGTCAGGTCAGTTCACTTAAACTCAAACTCATCTCGAATTGCCTATTTTGTTGTAGTTATTTCTCTTATTATGGTTGTGGATTTGAAACCAAAAGCCAATGTGACTCGGTTAAGTATGGGTTGATCATGTGTTTAAGATCGCAACATATTTCTGTTCCATTCTTGTGTTAGTAAGACCGTTGAGCTGTTATAATAAGCTAGTAGCTTATGCTCGTGTTTGGTCTACTTCCGGTCAAACCATACACCCCAGTTGAGACTTGTGTTCGGTTGAGAGAAACCCACGTTGAAGTACCTATTTTGCATCATACCATCACAAAACCCGTAAGGGTGCGACTAGTATCAAACCTTCCATTCGAGTTAAGTGGTACTAACAAAACATAAGTTGAACTTGGCCACTATCTCTACGTCTTTCCCGAGTATACATGGACGTTGTTACTAGCCTAGGTTGTTATGATCACTATCGTCGGTGTACTTGTCTAGTTTACAATCTCCTAATTGAGTCTCGATATACACTTACTCCATTCTTGAGCTCGATATCGAGTCTTCAGTTCATCAACTCCTCGTGTAAAGATTGGGTTTCAAAACTGCCTAGTGTCATATACATTTACCCATATATTTGAGCCACTGGTGTGTGTTGTTTAGTCATCAACGGGCCAAAAGCCCATACCTCATGATAGGCTCTAATTGGTTTACACATGATGGATTAGCAGTTTGGGCTGCGAGGCCCGATCTTGAGATTAACCATTCAGTGTCAATATGTTAATATAGTGCACGTAGTAAACTCGAGCACTTCTCGCTTCATCACAGCTTGTTCGGCTCGACTCCAATTACATGCGCAACACGACCTTTTCTATAAGCCAATCGACATACTCACGCCAATATAAATAACACGAGTTAACAATTTAAAATGAGATTTATTAAAACTAGTATTCATCTCAACTCGTAAACTATACATAAACTTGTAAATATATAGTTATGTATTTACACTTGATGAGGACCAGATATAAAACTCAACGCGACATACCATGTATCGTTAGCATTAATATTAAAAATGAGACAAGAAATAATTAAATATAAACAATGTGTTGAAAACAAATTAATTAAAACAAGTTTACTTTTACTACGCACAACTTAATTAGAAAGTTTTCACATTTCTAACTATACAAGATATAAAATTTGTAAATGTACTATCGCGGATATCAAAAACTCGACAAAAATCTAATATATACTTTGACCTTAGTCACCGCGAGTAAATAAAGTGTACACCCAAGTTATGTCAACTTGTCGATAAACATATATTATTTTGCGATTTACAAATGAAATGTACTCCTCGAACTTACGTTGATTTTGAAATTACCAATGTATATAAGTAAGGTTACATTTAAACTTTTTTTTCGGAATACATTTATCTTAGACAACAATTGATATGTAAATATATGTATATACACTTAATATATATATTTCTTTCGTTCGTATCTACGTCTCACATTACACTTATTATCTTTTGTACATCATCATTCGACCATCATCAAGCCAAGGTCTCGTTCATACTCGATACTTTTCCTTTATATACTCCTTCTGTACCAGAAGCCGATATACACACAAACCTTTGAAAACTATTTTTTTCAAACTTAAAACGATGCCACATAAGCAACAACAACAACAACAAAAACATTTAAAACCTATAAAGTTAGTTAAACTTTATCGAGTCTTATACATAAAGACTAAATTGCCGTATTAATTAGGTTGCGTGTCGGAGCCGTGCACTATCACTCCTTGATTTAATTTCCTTTAGACTTCATATTGCACATTGCCAAGGTGAGTTTCATAGCCCCTACTTTTACTTGTTTTATAACTGTGTTGGGGGAAGATACATGCCCATTTTACTTAAATGATTTAATTACTAAAATTCTGCATTCTATGCATACTATGCCCTTTGATTTACATGTTTTAAGATACATCATACCTAGATGCTTTAAGGACCACACCAAAACTTTTTACCTAGAATATTACGCAGCTTAGCCTAAGACCTTAGATCCCAAATTGCCCTCTTCATGAACCGTCAATTCCTGCTAGGAAGCGCGAATGTTATAAATAGATCTATTGGGAGTGACTTCCCTGTTCGGTTGACCCCGCTTGGGTCAAGGCGTAACATATAGCATGTCGGGATCGAGTGTATTGGGATAAACACTCGCCATGGGCTCCTTATTTGTATGACTTCCTTGTGCATACATGAACCGTCGTAGCTTCGGTTGCATGAACTTAGTGCTAGCGTAATAGACTTAAAATATATGGCATTATATTCATTATAGTGTACATATACCCTTTTTATGGTCCACTAATGAAAACCTTTTATGAATTGAAATCATAAACTTTATGACATTATGCAAGACGTAATGATCATCAAAAACCAAATTTGAAACATGTAATCTGAAATCATTTTTTAAATAAACCTATGAACTCACCAGCGTAAGTGACCCCTTTAGCATGTATCTTCATGTTTCGAGGTGATAGCTTATCTTTGGAGGCGCAAGGCAAAGGCATGGCATGGTCATAGATGACTCTGATTTATGTATTGGGACCACCTTTTTATAATGGGCCATTTTCCGCACTTAATCAATAATGTAAACATTGTTTTCAAGAATGAATAAAAGTTTCTTTATGAAAATCAGTTGTTCTATGCTTATGTTGTGATATCAATTTAGTAGCATCCCAATACTTGAATGCTTCCGCTGAGCCATATTGGGGTGTTCAGATTGGCATCGAGCCTAGGTTATAGAGAACTGGGTATATTTTAAAACCTAGACTGTACCACTTTTACAAAAACTAAACCCTATGACCGACGCGTGCACCTGCCGAGCTGATGCCTCACTTATGATCCTACTGAGATCATACTTGATAAGACACATGTTTTATCACTGCTCACCTAATTTCATTGTAGGTTAAAATTATTTTCCCTATGCGTATACTTACGTATCACAGCACTACACATTTCCCTCACATAAAGAGAATAATGGTTCTAATCCTTCAAGACAACCTTTAAAAGTATTGAGACATATTACTAGCGTAACTAAGCTAAGTATTTCAAAATTCATTGAACCTCGGTTGAATATAGACTGATCACCTATAGTCAACCAGGGACAGTGGGACATAGCCTAATCACCTATGTCCGACTTCGGTGAATTCTGCGTTACTTAGGATAGTTAAAATAGCTTTATGTCCAGAGAGAAGATGATAATATTTTGATAAACATATAACATTTCAATAAACCACACATTGACGGTTACCCTGAAGCCACACACTGGCGTCACACTACCCACTAATCACAAGCCACTCATCGGTATACCCTAATCACAAGCCACTCATCGGCATACACTAATCACAAGCCACTCATCGGCATACCCTAATCACAAGCCACTCATCGGCATACCCTAATCACAAACCACTCACTGGCATTTCCTTAAACACAAGTCACTCACTGACATTCCTTAATCACAAGTCACTCGCTGACATTCCTTAATCACAAGGCACTCACTGGCATACTCTAATCACAAGCCACTCACTGGCATACCCTAATCACAAGCCACTCACTGGTATTCCTTAATCATAAGCCACTTACTGGCGTCACACTATTATTTTTCTGTATAAAATATTTCCATATCACAATCGGGTTATGTTATAGTCACTCCTACCCCAAACCTTACACTCCATGGACAAATCAAACCATTCTAGGAGCAACCTTTCAATAACACCTATGAGAAAATACAATGAACCTTTGGCAAAATCTAAAAGGGCATGATAAAGGATCTATAATCCCACAGAAACTTGAAAACTTTACTCCCTACCTTGAGAAGTAAATACCTAGAAACTTCACCCACCTCTCAAGGATAACAAGATCTACCTTGTTACCCTTCTACAAACAAAAGAGTTTTCATACAAACTACTTTCGATTATCCCTCAAACCATTATAATCAAAATACTTCATGAATCACTTCATGAATTATTCTACAAACCAAGTTGCCACCTTACCATTTCATCATAAAATAAACTAC
This sequence comes from Chrysanthemum makinoi, assembly GCA_910596185.1. NCBI lineage: Eukaryota > Viridiplantae > Streptophyta > Magnoliopsida > Asterales > Asteraceae > Chrysanthemum > Chrysanthemum makinoi. The sequence goes on from OU343217.1 coordinate 259,380,318, forward strand.
AATTCTACCCATACCTTACCAAAATAAAGTGTTCCTTAATACTTAGAAAGGTATTCCAAAACCACTCTATTGGTTACCTATTTCCTCAAAATGTGTTTTAAGTTAATACCCTATAAACAGAAATGATCAATGTCCTCCTTGATAAGCCTGACCTTAGGATGTATCCTACACCTCTGCCTAAAACTATAGATAACCATGAAGTTCTATTAAACCTCCAATCCTACCCAACTTAGACAACTAAACTCTACCCGTGGCTATGGGTAAAGGTTATATCCTGCTACATATCCTTGCTACAATATATTTTCCAAATTTGAAGATTCCTCTTTAGAATCCAACAATAATACTTTCCAAATCCCTCGTTAAAATGAGACAAAATCTTTGAAACACTAAAAGTTTTGCAAAACTTCCCTATACACCCCATAATTGAGAACCAATTTTACAATCTTGTGAAAATGTGTCATTTTTACATCTTATCGATTTTGAAATCTGGTCTCAGTCAAACTTGTAAAAACATTAAGAGAAAATTTAAAACAAATGTTTCTTCACCCTTTAAAGAAGAAAACACACAAACCCATAGCGAACCTTAAGAATCAACCTATATATACTTTAGAACCATTAAACACCAGAAATGGGTACATCTTAATAAAACCATGAGAAATTAGAGGTGCCCACACTAACAAAATAATGAAACCTCATAACATCAAAATTAGAACTTTCACTCAATGAACCTATCCCAGAAAAATCATGACTCCTCAGATAGAGGATGTGCTACTGGCATAACTCCTAGGTACCTATATCCAAAGAAGAAACCCTAGAACAACCTAGGGAAAATTCAAAATTTGTTTCAAATACCACCACCTCATTCCCGACACCTATCGGTAGCGTAAACGAGATCGGGACGGATCTCCTGTAAGTGGTAGACTATAACAAACCGTAAAATTTCGGATTATTTTAATAATATTTATCGCGTCAGAAAATTCAAATCAATTATTTTTCGACAAAATGCCAATATCTAAAATTTAAAACCAAGAGGTCATCTCGTTTCTTTAGAAATAAGACTCCGCTTGTCCACTATGTATCCGTATAATAAATGTGAAATTTATTATTATCGATAAAATTAAGGTACACATAAGCTTAATTCATTAGTTATTCCGCACCTGCAGTAGTAGCAAACAAAACTAAAAATAAATCTTGAGATAAGAGAAAATACATTTTATCAATCACTAATAATTTCTGAAAGAAAAGCGAGAAGTTATCTCGTGAATTTAGAAAGTCACGACACCGTACGCATACCAACACCAAATTAATAACGGCAAACAAGTATAATCAAATTACAACGTAATAAGAATGTCATATTATTACGTTTATAAAATCGTTTCCAAAAATATAAATTCTATATTTCTCGAGTACAGGGAAGATGCGTTTACTCGAGGATTCGACAAAACACGAGGTACGAAAATACAACATGCGATAATAAAACAAAATAAAAACTTTGTCTAACTCCTATCATTTATAGCCTACCCTAGTTGTCTCCTTTTCCTCTCCTTCATTGGGTCGACACAAGCGGAAAACATACATGGAAATAGTTATCACTTCCTCTTTTGATAATCAACACAAGAAAAGCCATCTCTATCACCCCTCGTTTTAAATCTCCTCTCTACTCTCTTGCTTGTCCCTCTTCTTGTCGCATGACCATGGAAGAAAACCAAACACCAATATGGATACCTTGTCTTCTTTTTGAAGGTCAAACGCAAAAGGTATCACCACCAGTCCCCATACATGGTATTCCTATTATCCTAGCAGTCACAAGACCCCTTTGAAGACGGCTTGGAATGCAACGAGAGCCAAGAAAGGATCCTACTCTCCATACGAGGCTAGGGAGACTAGAGTTTAACATTCCCTCTTATCCTCTTTAAATGGAAGAGACTTTCACAGGTTTTAGTTCACTTTCACACAACAATCACGAAAATATTAGGGTTTCATAACTTAGGGTTTTCTCAAATTGATAGAGGGGTTTTAAGAATTGGAGTGTTAGGAGTGTAATTCGAGTTTCACTTTCATCAATTTCAAGAGATTCAAGTCCGGTTTGGGTTTCTCCGGTTCGGTTCATCCCACTCCATTCGACATCATGTTCTTGTAAGGACTATTGAAATTTAATTTTGATATGTTAATAAATTGTCAAAGTCATCAATAAAATGTTATTTTGTGTTACCGATCCGTAAAGAATATGGAATGACAAGTTATGGATTGTTGTTGTTGTGCTTAAGTGTGGTAAAAACAAGATTTAAAACTTGATAACCTTATAAATAAGCTAGTGATACTCTCGGCTCAGTCTTAGTAAACCCGTATCCCGTTTTCTTTGTTTCTTGAATATGAATTGGATAATAAAATGAATTAAAACATGTTGTGATCTATTCATGTGGTATGGTGACCTAAAGGGTGTTAGTTTGACCGAGTTGGGTCAACTCAACTCAGCCGAGTTGAGATAACTTCGGGTGAGTCAACTCGTGTGTCGGTCAGGTTCACTTAAACTCAAACTCATCTCGAATTGCCTATTTTGTTGTAGTTATTTCTCTTATTATGGTTGTGGATTTGAAACCAAAAGCCAATGTGACTCGGTTAAGTATGGGTTGATCATGTGTTTAAGATCGCAACATATTTCTGTTCCATTCTTGTGTTAGTAAGACCGTTGAGCTGTTATAATAAGCTAGTAGCTTATGCTCGTGTTTGGTCTACTTCGGGTCTAACCATACACCCCAGTTGAGACTTGTGTTCGGTTGAGAGAAACCCACGTTGAAGTACCTATTTTGCATCATACCATCACAAAACCGTAAGGGTGCGGCGGTATCAAACCTTCCATTCGAGTTAAGTGGTACTAACAAAACATAAGTTGAACTTGGCCACTATCTCTACGTCTTTCCCGAGTATACATGGACGTTGTTACTAGCCTAGGTTGTTATGATCACTATCGTCGGTGTACTTGTCTAGTTTACAATCTCCTAATTGAGTCTCGATATACACTTACTCCATTCTTGAGCTCGATATCGAGTCTTCAGTTCATCAACTCCTCGTGTAAAGATTGGGTTTCAAAGCGCCTAGTGTCATATACATTTACCCATATATTTGAGCCACTGGTGTGTGTTGTTTAGTCATCAACGGGCCAAAAGCCCATACCTCATGATAGGCTCTAATTGGTTTACACATGATGGATTAGCAGTTTGGGCTGCGAGGCCCGATCTGAGATTAACCATTCAGTGTCAATATGTTAATATAGTGCACGTAGTAAACTCGAGCACTTCTCGCTTCATCACAGCTTGTTCGGCTCGACTCCAATTCGTGCAACCGACCTTTTCTATAAACCAATCGACATACTCACGCCAATATAAATAACACGAGTTAACAATTTAAAATGAGATTTATTAAAACTAGTATTCATCTCAACTCGTAAACTATACATAAACTTGTAAATATATAGTTATGTATTTACACTTGATGAGGACCAGATATAAAACTCAACGCGACATACCATGTATCGTTAGCATTAATATTAAAAATGAGACAAGAAATAATTAAATATAAACAATGTGTTGAAAACAAATTAATTAAAACAAGTTTACTTTTACTACGCACAACTTAATTAGAAAGTTTTCACATTTCTAACTATACAAGATATAAAATTTGTAAATGTACTATACGGATATCAAAAACTCGACAAAAATCTAATATATACTTTGACCTTAGTCACCTTGAGTAAATAAAGTGTACACCCAAGTTATGTCAACTTGTCGATAAACATATATTATTTTGCGATTTACAAATGAAATGTACTCCTCGAACTTACATTGATTTTGAAATTACCAATGTATATAAGTAAGGTTACATTTAAACTTTTTTTCGAATACATTTATCTTAGACAACAATTGATATGTAAATATATGTATATACACTTAATATATATATTTCTTTCGTTCGTATCTACGTCTCACATTACACTTATTATCTTTTGTACATCATCATTCGACCATCATCAAGCCAAGGTCTCGTTCATACTCGATACTTTTCCTTTATATACTCCTACGTACCGGAAGCGATATACACACAAACCTTTGAAAACTATTTTTTTCAAACTTAAAACGATGCCACATAAGCAACAACAACAACAACAACAAAAACATTTAAAACCTATAAAGTTAGTTAAACTTTATCGAGTCTTATACATAAAGACTAAATTGCCGTATTAATTAGGTTATGGAGTGTCGGAGTCGTGCACTATCACTCCTTGATTTAATTTCCTTTAGACTTCATATTGCACATTGCCAAGGTGAGTTTCATAGCCCCTACTTTTACTTGTTTTATAACTGTGTTGGGGGAAGATACATGCCCATTTTACTTAAATGATTTAATTACTAAAATTCTGCATTCTATGCATACTATGCCCTTTGATTTACATGTTTTAAGATACATCATACCTAGATGCTTTAAGGACCACACCAAAACTTTTTACCTATAATATTACGCAGCTTAGCCTAAGACCTTAGATCCCAAATTGCCCTCTTCATGAACCGTCAATTCACCTAGAGCCTTGAATGTTATAAATAGATCTATTGGGAGTGACTCCCTGTTCGGTTGACCCCGCTTGGGTCAAGGCGTAACATATAGCATGTCGGGATCGAGTGTATTGGGATAAACACTCGCCATGGGCTCCTTATTTGTATGACTTCCTTGTGCATACATGAACGTCGTAGCCGGTTGCATGAACTTAGTGCTAGCGTAATAGACTTAAAATATATGGCATTATATTCATTATAGTGTACATATACCCTTTTTCATGGTCCACTAATGAAAACCTTTTATGAATTGAAATCATAAACTTTATGACATTATGCAAGACGTAATGATCATCAAAAACCAAATTTGAAACAGTGTACTGAAATCATTTTTTTTAAATAAACCTATGAACTCACCAGCGTAAGTTGACCCCTTTTAGCATGTATCTTCAGGTTTCGAGGTGATAGCTTATCTTTGGAGGCGCAAGGCAAAGGCATGGCATGGTCATAGACGACTCTGATTTATGTATTGGGACCACCTTTTTATAATGGGCCATTTTCCGCACTTAATCAATAATGTAAACATTGTTTTCAAGAATGAATAAAAGTTTCTTTATGAAAATCAGTTGTTCTATGCTTATGTTGTGATATCAATTTAGTAGCACCCCAAATACTTGTATGCTTCCGCTGAGCCATATTGGGGGTGTTACAGATTGGCATCAGAGCCTAGGTTATAGAAGGCTGGGTATATTTTAAAAAACCTAGACTATAACCACTTTTACAAAAACTTAACCCTATGACCGACACGTGCACCTGCTGCCGAGTGATGCCTCACTTATGATCCTACTGAGATCATACTTGATAAGACACATGTTTTATCACTGCTCACCTAATTTCATTGTAGGTTAAAATTATTTTCCCTATGCGTATACTTACATTATCCAAGACTACACATTTCCCTCACATAAAGAGAATAATGGTTCTAATCCTTCAAGACAACCTTTAAAAGTATTGAGACATATTACTAGCGTAACTAAGCTAAGTATTTCAAAATTCATTGAACCTCGGTTGAATATAGACTGATCACCTATAGTCAACCAGGGACGATGGGACATAGCCGATCACCTATGTCCGACTTCGAGAGGTGAATTCCAGTACTTAGGATAGTTAAAATAGCTTTATGTCCAGAGAGAAGATGATAATATTTTGATAAACATATAACATTTCAATAAACCACACATTGGCCGGTTACCCGAAGCCACACACTGGCGTCACACTACCCACTAATCACAAGCCACTCATCGGCATACCCTAATCACAAGCCACTCATCGGCATACACTAATCACAAGCCACTCATCGGCATACCCTAATCATGGCAAGCCACTAATCGGCATACCCTAATCACAAGCCACTCATCGGCATACCCTAATCACAAACCACTCACTGGCATTTCCTTAAACACAAGTCACTCACTGACATTCCTTAATCACAAGTCACTCGTGACATTCCTTAATCACAACACTCCGGCATACTCTAATCACAAGCCACTCGCGGCATACCCTAATCACAAGCCACTCACCGGTATTCCTTAATCATAAGCCACTTCTTTGGCGTCACACTATTATTTTTACGTATAAAATATTTCCATATCACAATCGGGTTATGTTATAGTCACTCCTACCCCAAACCTTACACTCCATGGACAAATCAAACCATTCTAGGAGCAACCTTTCAATAACACCTATGAGAAAATACAATGAACCTTTGGCAAAATCTAAAAGGGCATAATAAAGGATCTATAATCCCACAGAAACTTGAAAACTTTACTCCCTACCTTGAGAAGTAAATACCTAGAAACTTCACCACCTCTCAAGGATACTTGATATCTACCTTGTTACCCTTCTACAAACAAAAGAGTTTTCATACAAACTACTTTCGATTATCCCTCAAACCATTATAATCAAAATACTTCATGAATCACTTCATGAATTATTCTACAAACCAAGTTGCCACCTTACCATTTCATCATAAAATAAACTACAATTCTACCCATACCTTACCAAAATAAAGTGTTCCTTAATACTTAGAAAGGTATTCCAAAACCACTCTATTGGTTACCTATTTCCTCAAAATGTGTTTTAAGTTAATACCCTATAAACAGAAATGATCAATGTCCTCCTTGATAAGCCTGACCTTAGGATGTATCCTACACCTCTGCCTAAAACTATAGATAACCATGAAGTTCTATTAAACCTCCAATCCTACCCAACTTAGACAACTAAGCTCTACCCGTGGCTATGGGTAAAGGTTATATCCTGCTACATATCCTTGCTACAATATATTTTCCAAATTTGAAGATTCCTCTTTAGAATCCAACAATAATACTTTCCAAATCCCTCGTTAAAATGAGACAAAATCTTTGAAACACTAAAAGTTTCGCAAAACTTCCCTATACACCCCATAATTGAGAACCAATTTTACAATCTTGTGAAAATGTGTCATTTTTACATCTTATCGATTTTGAAATCGGTCTCATCAAACTTGTAAAACATTAAGAAAATTTAAAACAAATGCTTCTTCACCCTTTAAAGAAGAAAACACACAAACCCATAGCGAACCTTAAGAATCAACCTATATATACTTTAGAACCATTAAACACCAGAAATGGGTACATCTTAATAAAACCATGAGAAATTAGAGGTGCCCACACTAACAAAATAATGAAACCTCATAACATCAAAATTAGAACTTTCACTCAATGAACCTATCCCAGAAAAATCATGACTCCTCAGATAGAGGATGTGCTACTGGCATAACTCCTAGGTACCTATATCCAAAGAAGAAACCCTAGAACAACCTAGGGAAAATTCAAAATTTGTTTCAAATACCACCACCTCATTCCCGACACCCTATCGGGTAACGTAAACTGAGATCCGTGAATTTAAGTGGTACTAACAAAACATAAGTTATCCTTTTTATAGAGGATGTGCTACTGGCATAACTCCTAGGTACCTATATCCAAAGAAGAAACCCTAGAACAACCTAGGGAAAATTCAAAATTTGTTTCAAATACCACCACCTCATTCCCGACACCCTATCGGGTAACGTAAACTGAGATCCGTGAATTTAAGTGGTACTAACAAAACATAAGTTAACCTTAAGAATCAACCTATATATACTTTAGAACCATTAAACACCAGAAATGGGTACATCTTAATAAAACCATGAGAAATTAGAGGTGCCCACACTAACAAAATAATGAAACCTCATAACATCAAAATTAGAACTTTCACTCAATGAACCTATCCCAGAAAAATCATGACTCCTCAGATAGAGGATGTGCTACTGGCATAACTCCTAGGTACCTATATCCAAAGAAGAAACCCTAGAACAACCTAGGGAAAATTCAAAATTTGTTTCAAATACCACCACCTCATTCCCGACACCCTATCGGGTAACGTAAACTGAGATCCGTGAATTTAAGTGGTACTAACAAAACTGAGATCCGTGAATTTTAGTGTACATATACCCTTTTTCATGTTCCACTAATGAAAACCTTTTATGAATTGAAATCATAAACTTTCTGACATTATGCAAGACGTAATGATCATCAAAAACCAAATTTGAAACAGTGTACTGAAATCATTTTTTTTAAATAAACCTATGAACTCACCAGCGTAAAGTGACCCCTTTAGCATGTATCTTCATGTTTCGAGGTGATAGCTTATCTTTGGAGGCGCAAGGCAAAGGCATGGCATGGTCATAGGCGACTCTGATTTATGTATTGGGACCACCTTTTTATAATGGGCCATTTTCCGCACTTAATCAATAATGTAAACATTGTTTTCAAGAATGAATAAAAGTTTCTTTATGAAAATCAGTTGTTCTATGCTTATGTTGTGATATCAATTTAGTAGCACCCCAAATACTTGTATGCTTCCGCTGAGCCATATTGGGGGTGTTACACGCGACGACGAAGTTATGCCTTGTTATGACACCTTGTGCTCTTATTGTGAGTGGGGGAGGAGGAGGGGGGTTAGTTGTGGTTAGTTTATGCATGTTTATTATAGTGATGTGGATGTGATGTGACACCCGTGAACCCCGAATGAAAAAAGTATGTTAGTTGTGACACCTAATGTTCTGATGTACATACGATTTTCGTTAGTGGGAACCAAGCAATCTTGCCATTTTCTAGTTTGATTTTACCACATTCACTTGGTCATTACTCAACAGTTAACAATGCTTCTAGGGTTAACAAGTAACACGCGACAATCTTTATGCTATCTTAGTGATGCTTAGTCATAAGCCTACTGTAACATTTCTAGCTATTTAGTTAATTTAGCAAGAATCTGACGATATAAACTGAAGTACCTCATAAAATGTTACGTGAGTGATAAAAAAACTTAGCAAATCTTTATAATGAGAGACATATTATATTAGATGTGATATGTAATCATGTTTCATCAATATGATAGTGTTATTTAAGCTTTTACATATTTGCAAGGTATAATATTAGTATGAAACAGAATAGAGTACTAATCATAATAGAAAGATACAATTTTATCACAAGTTATTTATTTATATTAGGCTGACAGTAATAAAAGTCCACCCTTGCAAGACAACTTTATTGTTCACCCCCAATCAACCGCATCTTTATTATTACTTTGTATCTCACTAGACGAGTCCACCCTCCAGACACCAAATTTATTCGGTCCATCACTAGACCAAACGAAATATTTGGTTTGTGTGTAGTTTTTTGTTTAATTTAATTTTGTGGGGTATGTTTTTAGTTGGGTGTGCCGTCACCTTACTACGAGTGTTTGATCTAGGTTTGGTTTAGGTGGTGTCTAAGGAGAAAGAAAGCTGATGTGACGATGTGAGGGTGATTTTTTTGGTGTCTTATTACTTTTAGTCTTATTATAAGTGAAAAATTGAGCGCTACATGCTTATACTAAAACGGTAAACAATCAGATCAGTGAAAAAGAAATGTTAAAATGAGAAGGCTGAGAAGAAACTACAATCATAAATTTCAGATGCACTTATAAAATAAATGCATATCTTCTTAAATTCTTCATCTTATTTCAAATAGTGACTAAAATCTCTTTTCATTTTAGTTTTTATTCTCATCGATCGCTTTTCAAAGAGTAAATATAAAAACAACTAACTAGACCAAAATTTATTACAAAAAGGTTTTTTCATTTAGTAAAAATGATGTCATTGGTAAATATACAAATATACAAGTTTAGTTATGATGCTAATATTTTCAATATATAAAATTTAAGAAATCTTATGTAATATTATTTTACCAATGCATTTATCACATCAATTTTATTTCATTTTTATTATGTTCATTCAAACAACTTGTAAATAAAATGTTATTAATGACTCACAATTGAATTGTTAATACACCATCTAAATAAAACCCTTATATGTAAAAAATTTAGTAGATAATATCTCATATTCAATTTTTTTTCACATTATCTATTTTATAAATCGAATACTATCGATCTCAATTAAATTCGACCAACTATACACTAAGATGATTTACTATCACAGTCGAAGACGAAACAATGACATAATTTGATCACGTGGTTTTATGAAAAAATATACAAAATGAGGAACGCAATATTTTTGAAACATACACATTTAAACAAAATCAAGGTTTCTTTTACAAAATGAGAGTCCGGAGACCTCCTGAGACCCACCATGATTCCGTCCCTGCTCACAGTTTTATAAAACACAATTTACAATGTCATAAAAAAGCAAAATTACAACATTATTAAATGGTTCAAAAATTATAGCTAATAACATAAAATTTTATTCACATAATATTAATAGCATACAATTTTCTCAACAAGCAATAAATATTACTAATGTAGCATTTATTAAAAAAAGTAAACTTAAATATGGGCTATGTATGGCGCAGAGCATTTTGGAGCTTTTTGATGCGATGAGCGGCGAGAATTGAGCTTTTTTATTTTTAGTGTTCGTTTGGCAAAAGAGCGGTGAGCTTTGCTATTTTTTAGGAAAACTCATTTTTCCAATGCTTCTTTAAGGAGCTGTGGCGGTGTATTTGAGAACGTGGCTACAACTCACAGCTAGCTGCTCACATTCTACTTAAACATAGCCATAGCCAACTAATATATTAGCTTATAAAAAAAAAAAAGAGAAAACCAAAACCAAACCTAACTCGAACGAGTCAGCAACTCAACCGATTCCTTTACTTTAAAATTTAAATTCTATAAAATCCCATCTTTTTCAATTTTTATGAAACAAAAAAAAGAAGCCTTTACCCAAAATAAAACACATCTCATCTTCCTCTCACACACAAACACAACTAATATTTATTTTTATTTATACATATATCTAGGGCTCATCTTCACACACACCAAAATACACACTCAAAACACACACATACACACATTGAATCTCGTTACACCAATCTGCTCATCACAAGGTACGGTTTACATTCAATTTTAATTAAAAATTAAAAAAAAAAAAATCATCACTGTTTGATTTATTTTTTTTGTAATTTTTGATTAATTTTGTTTAATTTTATCGATTTCTGTGTTTTTTAGGTTAATTTGGTTGAGATCTGTGTTAATTGTGTAAATTAGGGTTTGATGGATTAATAAACTGTGTGAAAGTGTGATTTGGATCTGAATTAGTGAGATTTTGATTGAGTTTTGATGGAGCCTGAGGCGGTTAAGCGCGGTAGAGGTAGGAAACGTAAGAGGAAGAACGAGAAAGGCGCGGCTGAGAAAAGCGCGAACAACGGGGCAGGGAGGGGTGCTGGGAAGAGTACTGTGTTGGTAGGGAGGTATGTGAAGAAGGAGTTTGATGAGAGTGGTGAGTTTTTAGGTAAGATTGTGTCGTATGATGCTGGATTGTATAGAGTTGATTACGAGGATGGCGATTGTGAGGATTTGGAGACGCGTGAAGTGAAAGGGTTTTTGGTTGAGGAGGGGGAGATGGATGCGGCGTTTCATAAACGACGCAAGGCGTTGGATAGTTTTATTACGAGGAAGTATAATAAACTTTGGGCCGCTCAGGCTCAAGTTGAGGTTCGGGTTCAGGCTCAATCTGGTGGTGCTAATAAGAAGGTTGAGAATGTGGTGAGTGATGAGTTAGTTAAAGTTGACGATAAGGTTGAAAACGCAAAGAGCGCTATTGTTGAATTAGCAAATGGTGATAAGGTTGAAAGTAGTAGTGCTCAAGCTGACGTGGATAATGAATCGTCAAGTGATGTAAGTGATGATGAGCCATCGCTTGATGTGGTTGAGCTTGAAGTTCCGTTGGCTCCGCCACCAGAGTTACCGCCTTCTTCGGGGAATATTGCCGTGCCTGAGGAGTATGTGTCTTATCTTCTTTCTGTATATAGCTTCTTGCGGTCATTTAGTGTTTGTTTGTTCTTGAGTCCTTTTGGGCTCGATGAGTTTGTTGGGGCGCTTAACAGTACTGTTCAGAATACACTGTTGGATTCTATTCATGTTGCTCTTATACGTACTTTGAAGAGTAATGTAGAAAACCTTTCTTCGGAAGGATCGGAGGTTGCAGCAAAGTGCCTGAGGTAATTATTTTACGCATCTCTTTGTTTGCGTGATTCGTAGTGTTTATGATGTAGTCAATGACATGAAAAACGTTGAATGCTTTAAATGTAGTGTTTATTCGTAGTGTTTATTATGTATAGGAAGTTTAATCGGTCACGGGAAAGGAAATGTTTTATTAGGTTAATTCATTAATGTATTAAATGCACGTATAGGGTATACCTAGCGTGGTTAGAAATTTATAACAACATTTACATTTGTAGCGTTTAACGTCAAACATAGATAGTTTAATATGTATAGAAAGTTTAATCGGTCACGGGAAAGGAAATGCTTTATTAGGTTAATTCATTAATGTATTAAATGCACGTTTAGGGTATACCTAGCGTGGTTAGAAATTTATAACACCATTTACATTTGTAGCGTTTAACGTCAAACATAGATAGTTTTAAAACAGGAAAGATGAGAAGATTTTCTACTTTATAAGTTAAGCTCCTATATAAAACGCCATTAAGGGAACACGTGTTACGGCTTTTCAAAATAAATGTTTACAAATGAAACTCATTAATTATGTATATAGATGCTTTCTCGTGTTCTTATTAATTCTGAATGTATTCCATTTTTTCTCAGAAGCATGGATTGGAGTTTGCTTGATTCATTAACTTGGCCGATGTTCATAGTACAATATTTAACGACTATGAGATATGCAGAAGGCCCAGAATGGAAAGAATTCTATGTTACTGTTCTTGAAAAAGACTACTGTACTCTACCTGCAGGAAGGAAGTTAACCGTTTTGCAGATATTGTGCGACGATGCATCAAATTCTGCTGAACTAAGGGCAGAAATAGACAATCGTGAAGAATCTGAGTTTGGCCTGGATCCCGATAGAGTTGTAACGCCTGTGGAAATTATCCCCAAGACAAATGAAAGTGTCCGCAGAAAAGGCCGTCCTCGTAAGAATCCTGCTTCTAATGACCAAGAAGATGTTTCCGAAAGCCATAAAAAGGCAATATCGTCTGCACCTTATGCTGTTGTTTCCAAACCTATTAATGGTGCTGATGTTGATGAGGATGGTAATGGTGACGAATGCCGCCTATGTGGCATGGATGGGACTTTGATTTGTTGTGATGGATGCCCATCATCCTATCATTCCAGATGTATAGGAGTAATGAAAATGTTTATTCCTCAAGGGGATTGGTATTGTCCTGAGTGTACAATCAACAGAAGCGGGCCGAAGGTTACAAACACAACGTCTCTAAGAGGAGCTGAATTTTTTGGCATTGATCCTTATGAACAAGTGTTTTTGGGCTCTTGCGATCATCTACTAGTGTATGTTTTCGATTCTCAGAATTTACTGACTTAGCCATGATTTTTACGCTTATTTGGTGTCTGCTAAACTTATATTTACTAATTTTCATGAATTTGTGATTGTGACTTGAAGTATTACTTGGTTGGTTTGGAATCATAGTGTATTGCTGTTTACTAATAGTGTAAATTCCTCCAAATATAAAAAAGGAATATGGGGTTAATTAGTCATTTATGTTTCTCATTCTTTGGAGATGTTTCTAATGTGCATTGTGTATAATAAATGCAGGATAAAAACTTCGAGAAGTTCGGAATTACATGTTCGATACTATTCTCCAGTTGATGTTCTGAACATCGTGAATGCACTTACACGTTCGGCTGAGCACAGGACATTATACTTGGAAATATGCAAGGGTATCTTGCAATATTGGGAAATTCCTGAACATGTTTTTTCTCTTGCTAAAGTTGAAATAGATGAGAAGTTTCCAAACAAGGATGGTGAGCAATTAACTACCTCTACTTTGATGGATAAGGGAAGTGATAATGTAGCGGATGCAATCAATACTGGAAATGTTGATGGTGTTGGTGAACTCAGCTTAAAGGATGCGGTTGTTACATTGCCTGAAGAAACGTGTAAAGAGTTAGTTGAAGTCAAAGACTCTCATCAGCCTTACCAACTGGTGGATGAAGATAAAACCCATCTCGGCAACTCCACCGATTTGGCACTTGTTAAGGTTGAGCCTTCTAGTTTGAGTGGCAATTTAAGTGTGAAGGAATCTGCTATATGCATTGTTGAGAATGGAAACTGCAATAATGAAAGCAACATGGCTTATTATACCAAACAAGCTACTTTACTATTTGGTGGACGGGCTGCTGGTGGGTGGTTGTACAACGGCTCATCATTTAAAGCACAAGCATACGCAAATGCATACGTTCATGGGGATTTTGCTGCTTCAGCTGCTGCTAGTTTAGCTATTCTATCATCAGAAGAAAAGCCATCTATCCAAGCGGAATCTTCAATGAACCATAGGAAGTTTATGTCTGCTAATTACACACTTCAAGCAAAAGCATTTGCGCTTGCTGCTAAACGTTTCTATTGGCCGAATTACGAACGGAAACTTTTTGAAGTTCCAAGGGAAAGATGTGGTTGGTGTGTTGCTTGCCAAGCCAATATTAATAGCAGACGAGGGTGCTATCTAAATTCAGCTTTTTCAAACGCCATTAAAGGTGCTCTAAAGATACTCAACGCTATGCCGTCGTCAAAAAATGTGGAGGGCAATCTTGCTTCTATTGCAACTTACGTTTTGTTCTTGGAAGAGAGTTTGCTTGGTCTCACTGTTGGGCCTTTTGTAACTGAAAATTATAGAAATCAATGGCGCAAACTAGTTGAGGAAGCTACAACTTTGAAGGAAATAAAGGCCTTCTTGCTTGAAGTGAGTTTTTTCTTTCATCTCTTTCTGCTACTTTTCCTGCTAGATCGTTTTGAGTTTGACTGCATTGATTATTTAAACATTTCTACGATAATTTGGTTGAGAAGTATAGAATATTGGTTTTTGAAATCATTTCAGTGTTCAGGCAAGTCATTCACTTTATCCATTTTCCTAGAAGATACCTGGTTATCAGATGAATTTACATGCCTTCTATTACTCACAACATTTTTCCAAGCAGTGGTGTTCCTTATATGTTACATAATTAAATTAAAAACATTGTCATCGCGGAAATGGCTGGATGTCAGTTATTTCCAAAGTTGGAATACTGAGATTGTTAATGATTTTGATTTCATGCTATTCTAGACTCTTTTAAATAGGAACATATTATTTAAAAGAAGAGCGAAATGCAGAAGTTAGTGCAAATGTCTTTTAGCTTATTATTGTTCTACATGTATGAAATTTTCTCATTGATATGCTATTTTGTTTCTATGTAGTTTGAGAGGAGCATTCGCGACATTGCTTTTTCAGCAGATTGGATTAGGCTTGTAGATGATATAGGTGCTGAAAACCAAGCCACCCAAAATGCTAAAACTGTGGTGGGGTCAACTCAAAAACGTGGACAGGGTAGACGTGGTCGAAAACCACCACCTGTAGTAATATCTGAAATTACAGAAACAGATGGGAAAGATTCATCATCCGATATTGCTTGGTGGCGAGGTGGTTTGCTTTCTAAGCACATATTCCAGAAAGGGGTTTTACCACAGAAGATGCTTAAGCATGCTGCTCGACAGGGTAAATTGAAATCACTTTAAACAATCTTTAACTGCTTTCTTCAAGCAAACCTTGTTATATGGTTTAACTGATCTTTTTTACCTTTTTTTTCATTTTTTTTTCATTTGTCAAATAAGGTGGTTGTGCAACAATAAATAGCGTGCAATATATTGATGGTCTTGAGGTTCCTAAAAGAAGCAGACAGTTTATCTGGCGAGCTGCAGTAGACATGAGTAAGACTGCATCGCAACTTGCTCTTCAGGTAAGATTAAAGAAAAGGTTGCTTGTGTGATGTTATTAAACTTCAAACAAGTTTGAAATATTTTGATGCATGTAAAAGAGGTGGAAAAATGGGCGGGTGGGTAATACCGTAATACAATAAGGGTCAGGTAATAAAAGGGTACATTTAGGTGGAAAATTGGGCAGGTGGGTATTAACTCAATACGGGTTAGGTAATAGAAGGGTACATTCTGTATGGCTTGGTTGACATGAAGCACTTTTTCAATTTGTTCAAGCTTACTATGTAAATGCAGTGTGTCAAATACAATCATATTGTTATTCTCTCCTTTAAGTATGTATATATTTTTTTGATTAAAACCATTTAGGAGCTTGTTTGCATCAATAATACATGAGTTGGTGACTTTCTGCCTGTTTTCCTTTTTAGCTGGTTAACCTGAATTGATCCATCTATAACTAAATGGGTAGAATTTGCCCCATTTACTTGTTATTAACAACCACTTTTCTCGGTTACAACAGGTGAGGTACCTAGACCTTCATGTGAGATGGAATGAACTTGTTTGTCCTGAACAACCTCTTCAAGATGGAAAAGGTTCAGAAGCAGAAGCTTCTGCTTTTAGAAATGCTTGCATTGTCGATAAGAAAATAGTGGGAAATAAGATCAGCTATGGTGTCATTTTTGAGAATCAAAAGCACCTTCCTTCTCGCGTCTTAAAGAAAGTGTTGGAAGTAGAGGAAACTGAAGACAAAAAGGAAAAAAATTGGTTTGCTGAGATGCACATTCCTCTATATCTGATTAAAGATTATGAGAAGAAAGTGGCGGAAACAGTTATGCCGAGTGCTGCTAAGCATGTGAGCGCATTAACAAGCCTTGGTAGAAAGAAATTTAAGGCTCCTGGCAAAAATATATTTTCTTTTCTGGTACAGAAGAGGGATAATCTGGGGAAGTGCCTCTGTACTTCCTGTCAACGTGATGTTTCTTTCAGGTAATATATTATCTTCATCAACCATATCGGTTTTAGTTCATGTTTTATTGTCACCAGCTAATATAGTTATCTCTCATTGCCTTCAGGGTTTCTGCAAAGTGCAGTGCATGTCAAGGTACGTTACTTGCTAAAAAATCTTCTATTGACTTTGGGCTCTATAGTAGGTATCTTGTAGTTGTTATCTAGTAGTATGGGGAGAAGTGAGCTTTAATGATTAATATTACAAGTGTTGGCAGACTACTATCATTATTGTGAATATGTTCTTTTGTATATGTAAAATTTGATGCTGCCTGCTTAATCTGCAAACTTGCTTTGTGTTTGCGAGTTTTAGAGGCAAAAGAAAAGAAAGGGTATCATTTGGTTTTTGTATGTTCTTAAGTTGAAAGATCGGAAATAAATGTGTTTGGGTTTTAATTTGGGGCTTTTACATATATTGCTAAATATGCATTAAGTACTTTTTTTATGTATCAAACACTTGTACACAGGATATAGTTAATTATTCACTCTGGCAGGGATGTATATAAAATTCTCCCTTAATTTTTTTTAATGTGTTCCTTAGTAGGAATAGAAGGGAAAGGAAATGATACCCTTTTGATGCAAAATAATTAGTTCAGGTCGGAGTAGTGTGGTCAAGAAAATAACCAAATAGAAGGGACACAGTCGTGCTTTTACCTTGTTATGGTTGTATGCAAATGAATTATGTTTATGAAAGAAATAAAGGTCAACCCGTCATTCGTGTCTTCCAGCCTTGCCTTGCTCATTGTATTAATTGATTTTTATGTTATATGAAGAACTTTATCATATTTTGGGACAAAAACTTACTGTATCTGAGCAAGGTTTCAGTCACTCGTTTGTGGTGTTTGTGACATATCTTTTTGGAGAACCTGTTTATTGTTTAGTATGTCAATACACACTATTTAAAGCTACAAATGTTTACTTTTATCTGGTGCTTCAGGTTACTGTCATGAGCAGTGTGCTGTTGGTTCACGTGCTCAAACGGCGGGAAAGATCGAGCTCATAACCACTTGTAAAAAGTGTTACGTTGAAAAGGTAGCCACACCTCAAAGGGAAATTGTTGGCGATTCTCCTACTAGTCCTTTGCTTTTGCGAGGTCAAGAAAGTCAACAGCCAACAAAAATAGTCATTAAGTTGGGGAAACAAAGCAGTTTCCAAAAGCCGATAGAATATACTAATCAGTCCTCCCAAAAGAAGAATCCTCCATCCAATCTATCAAATAAAAGTAAAAGTGGAAAAAAAATTGATCAAAAAAAGCATCTGACTGGATTTGGTTACCAGTCATATGAGAAGAAGCAAAAAAAGAAGATTAATCCAAATGGTTCTATCAGTAATAGTAAGGCCAGCAAGTATTGTTTGGGGTTGATTTGGAAGAAGAGGAACCCAAGTGATACAGGCATCGACTTTAGATTACGTAATATACTTATGAAGAACAATCCAAATGGGCATCTGCTGGCACCTAAGTGCCAACTCTGTATGCAACCGTATAACAAAGATCTGATGTATATTTGTTGCGAGAAATGCAAAAGTAAGTCTTTTAATTTAAAACATTATATTACTTTCTAACTGAATAGTATATAAGTTACTAATTGGTTGAGGTTTTGTACACTTGCAGATTGGTTTCATGCGGATTCCGTTGAGTTGCAAGAGTCAAAAGTTATGGAATTGTTTGGGTTTAAATGCAGTCGATGTCGCAGGATACGGATACCTATTTGTCCTTATACGGATCCCGAAGAGCGAAAGAAATTGGAGTCAAGGAAGGCGGCCTTGGAAAAGGCTGTTAAGGGAAGGTATATGGATACAGATTCTGAACTTGACTCTAATGACGACCTTGATTCGGAACCGGATTCTGCTCCAGCCTTTGACTCGGTGGAGGCTGGAGATGTTCAAGAAGAAAATCCTTATGATTCTTATCTGATGGCTGACCAAGTCAACCATCAGAGACTTGAAATGGATTTTGAACCTCCCTTTTCTGTATCCGGTCCCGTTTCGAAAAAGCTAGCAGTCAGGAGGCATATAAAATCAGAGAAGGAATCAGATGGAATTTCAGAAAACAATTCTGCATGCGACCTGCCTGCAAACAACCTGAACTCTGCAGCAGGGGAATCATCAACTCCAATTGTGGAATGGAACGTTTCCACAAATGGATTTGAAGATAATATGATGTTTGACTATGGGGATCTGAATTATGAAGACATGGAATTTGAACCACAGACATATTTTTCGTTTAACGAGTTACTTGTAGCAGATGATGGTGTCCAGACAGACAAAGGGGACCGAAACCCTCCTGGAGATATGACTGAGAAAGTGGTTAACCCATCAATAGACGGTCCTAAGCCTGAGCAGTTTCAAATGGACGTAACTTATGATCAACAAGAACCGATGTTCTCTGTAGAATCTGGACTCGAAATGGCGCCTTGTAGGGTCTGTTCCCAAGCGGACCCAATACCAGACCTGTTCTGCCAGACATGTGGTCTGTGGCTACACCAGCATTGCTCACCATGGATCGAGGACTCGTCTTGGGATCCAGAGACTGACTGGAAGTGCGGCAACTGTAGAGATTGGTGCTAATGACGTTTCCGCATCTCTCGAGGAAAAGGTGGTCTTATCCCTTAAACCGCAAGCAAAATGGCTGATCATGGATGTGCATTTATAGAGAGCTGCTCATGGTGCGAGGGGTGGTGGTCAAGTATGGTGGTCAGTGGTGGTTAAACTGTGGGTTTTCGGTAAGTTTGGTGTACGTTGATCTTGCAATGCCCAAATGTGTGTGGTTGATTAGATGGCGTTGCTAAAACTTTGGTTCATATTATACTTGTTTCCCCTGTGGTTTTGTGGGGAGCCTTATACTCCTACCATTTTGATAGTTATGTGATGGTGTAGCTGAGGCCTATTAGACAGGCTGGGTTTTTATAGCTTATCGTATTTGATAAGCTGGTTGGTTCGCTCTGTAATTTAATTTAGATGAACTTATCTCTGAGGAGCAGCCCGGATCTGTAAACTTGTTTGCTGCAACTTTCTTTACAGATTGTGGCTTTTCTTAAAGGTTCCCTATCAAAGATTTGTTAGATTCTGATCATGCTATGTTTTATTTCATTGTCAAATATTCGTTTTTTTCTAGTTTCTGAACAAGAAATTTTCATCCTCGAAAAATAGAAGGATATTTCATCAAGTAATTTAGTCTGTGTTTGGGGTATGTTAAAATAAAAATCAAATTCACTTTTGGCAAATTACAGAAGAGTAAAATTACTTTGAAAGTTAGGCTTAAGCATTTTTTTGTGACACTGATTTATACATTCGTGCACGACTAAAATAACATGATTTGGAAGCTAGATGTTTTTATTCTCTTGAATATCCTATCACTACTTCAAAAGGTTACTACTTATGAATTATAACTTATTAGAGATCTTCAGGCATACACAAATAAGGCATTAAATATTTATATGAAGTAAATAGAAATGACATTCTTTTTTATATGGTTGGAAAGTTTTAAACGTTTTTTTTCAGTAAAAAATAGTGAAACTTTTATTATTTTATAAAAAGAGTTATGTTAATTTTTCTAAATGATTTAAATGTTTGAACATGAAAGTATTGTTTATGATTTATCATGCAAGTTTCAACAAAGAAAAAGTAAAAAAAAAATAAATAAGAAAAACGTGAAAAAGCAAAAAAAAAATAAAATAAAAAAAGAAAGAAGTTTTTCGAACATATATCAAAGTGACTTTTTATGGATAGATAAAAATGCTCACCCAATAATATAAAATTTTGTTTAACTATTAACGGTTTAAAATATTAATTTTTTTTAAAAAAATGGTAAAAGTTTATTAATAAAAGTTATAAGTAACTTATTTCCTTCTAGCTTTATTACTTTATCTTTATTATATAATAAAAACTAAATCTTTATAATTAGATCTGGTTTTGTTATAAATAATATTATGTGGATGTTCATATAACCCCATAAGAAGCCCATGGCCCAATTAGCTACTAGGGTTTTTACCCTAATATTTATCTATATATACCTTTTGTATCTCCTACATTATAATGAATAGAAGAATACTTTCATTCCCTCCATTCTTGTTCACAACAGGTTTATTTATTTACTAATTTTTTTTTTGAAAAAAAGCTAATTGTTCCCTTAATTGGCCATAATTAAAAAGAAAAAAAAAGAAAAGAAACGTTTTTATATATTGAGGTGTATAAATAACAAACTTACACACGCACTTAATTGTTTATAACTATTGTGCTAAGTGCGTTAGGTGTGGTAACACACATAACACCAAAAAATGTTGCCACCTTAGTGTTACATCATTATTTTTAATTTTAACGCTAACACATAAAAATATTCCCTCACTACCATATACATACTGAAAAATCCAAAAGTAAAAAGTGAAAAGTTGAAATTAAAAAATGAAATGTTGAAACGTTAAACTAATAAAGGAAATGTTGAAACTAATTAATTAATTTATGAGTTTGCGAGTAGACCCGTTTAACCCGTATAATAAAATATAAATAGTTTTTAAGTAAATTTTTTTTAAACGGATTGGCGGGTAGACCCGCTTAATTTATTATTAACCCGAACCTGACTTGTTTAATAAACATGTTAGTTGGGTCGACCTAAAGACGACCTGAAATCTATCATAGAGTCAACCGGAACATGTTAATTTGCGTGTCGGTTTCAGGTCAGTTTTCATGTCGGGTTAGAAAATTACCACCCTTATCTGTCGTATAAATTCCCGTTGCTATGCACGGGTACTTGTCTAATTTATTTTATTTTCCATTATTTCAAATAACTTAATTTTTCATTCATTAAATAAAAATACAAAGTAGAATACGAAAAGAAAAAAATATTACAAAAATTAAAAAAAAAGGAAAAAAATTAAAAAATACAAGAATTTAAAATTACTTCAAATTATCAGAAACTAATTTTCTTGTTGTATAACGGAGAATTATCTAAAACGTTAACATCGTTATTCGCACCCGATACATTCTAAAAAGCATGCCAAATTCACAAATCGTACAACACAACAACTTCACGCATTATAGTTGAAGCAAATTACCAAAACAATCCATATCCCAAGTCATATTACGAAACTGAACTCTTTTCGTATATTTTACGAAAGTGACCAAAAGATGTCACTATCACCTTTTCCATTCTCTCTCTCACACTCCTGTTTTCCATTCTCTCTCTCACACTCCTGGTTTCATGTTTTCCTGTTGATGTAATATCTCCACCTTGAACATAGGTTCTTCTTCTTCTTCTTCATGCCATGAACACCCTTCTTCATGCCATGACACCCAACAAGCAGTCTCGCCAAGCCCACCATTGCAGCACCTCCCACGCCCATGGCAGCACCTCCCACGCCGATGGCAGCACCTCCCACGCCGATGGCAGCACCTCCCACGCCCAGGGCCACGCCCAGCAGCTGTACCACGCCCAGGGCCTCGCCTAGCTGGAAAGTTCATTTTCGTAAATACCCTGTGCGAGAACCTATTTCGTAAACATGTAACAGGTATAGTTAATTTTCGTAAAATGCTCTTATAGTTGGGTCTTTTTTTTATCACATCTCCCAAATTGTCTATGCCATCATTTCAGAAAGTTTTTTCATTCCCGACGCATACAATCAAAATGATTCCAAGTTTTCGAAAACGCATAAAACCCTCTCATGTGTTGCATATATATTGTGAATGTTGTTAAAGTCGAGTTTCCTTAAAAAATCAGTGTGCAACATTCATCAAATGCATCAGGCGATATGTCGTATGCCAATTGGCGTATGATGGAAGTGCATTTCATAATAATACTAAAACCCTCTCATGTGTTGCATATATATTGTGAATGTCGTTAAAGTCGAGTTTCCTTAAAAAATCAGTGTGCAACATTCATCAAATGCATCAGGCGATATGTCGTATGCCAATTGGCGTATGATGGAAGTGCATTTCATAATAATACTAAAACTCATTAGACATGTACAATTGGTCGGACTTCAAAGAATATAAAATGGCATGGAAGAGGATCGGAAGTATAAGTTTCGATACCTTTGACTATTTCAAAAAATAGTTTCCTACTCATACGATATCGACGTCTGAAATAGTACGCATGATATTTTGGATCATTACCAAAATAGTCGCCCATTATACGTTCATCAGCAACATCACGTTCACAGTATATCGGATTACGGGTATGGCTTACGATGAAAGTTTGAGCTTGTTGTTATTGCAATGCTTGCACATACTGATACGCTTGCGTCATGAAGAAAATGTCAGTTTCATCATCGACATCGAAAAAGTTAACATTTTCATTATTCGGATTTAGATTCATAGTTTACAAGAATGTGTGTTTTAATACAGAGAATTAAGAAATTTGCATGAAAATTGGTTAAATAAGGTATAACGTATATAAAGTGGGATTTAAAAAAAAAATAAATAAAATAAAATAAAATAAAGAAGTTTATAACCATTGGCTTTTGCCAACAGCTAGTTTTTTCAAAAATCAAACAAACCAACGCAAGTTGGTGAGTTAACGCTGAAACCAACGCCGACCCAATGCAACCCACCCCGATGTGATATCGCTGGTAACGCAAGTGCTACATCTGCATAACGTCGGCTCCTGCGTTACGACACCTTAAGTTGTAAATTTCTAAAAAAAGAGTCCGACCTTATTTTTTTCTTTATCATACGTTCCAAAGAAAGGTCTGCAATTTTTCCATGCATCAAAAGCAGGCGAAGAAAATAAATCAGTTCAGGCAGTGATGATGAAGAAGTGGTTCATAATCCATTGATCAATTCACAACGGTTGAAGAACAAATTTAAAGATCTGGTTTTCTCCAACCTAATGATTTCAACTTTCTCAAAACCCTAAACCTCAAATCTTCCATGCTAACATGAATGGTTAGTACTTTTTTTCCATTTTTTTTAAATTTTATTTATTATTATTTTTTTATTTTTAAATGGTAATTGCTATTTATGAGAAACAAGATATTTTGGATTCTATGGTGGGTAGCATGATTTGTGGTTCTTAATGTTGTTTGGAATGATCAAAACCTATTATCAGCTTTGGTGGAAGTTCATATATAGGAACAGTCGTGAGCTGTTAAATGTTGTGTTTCCCAGAGTCTATCGGTTATCGCAATAGTCTCAACTGTGTTTATCATAGGAGTACGAAGTTTGTGAAAGGTTTTAACATTTCACGTGAAGAAAGTCCATATAATCCATTCGATACAAGTGATCTCCAGATAGAATAAGAACATCCTCAATATCCTTTCTTCTTGCATCCTACAGACTCGAACAATATTAAAATTGTGGCAAGTGCATTTAGAAGTGGAAAAATGGGCACACGGCGATTGGATTACTATTCAAAACTGGTATTATGGGTTGGAAAAAGTGGGTTTAGGTTGGTCTAAAACACTAAAATATTATTTTTAGTTAGACGATTTAGGCGACTTTTAATTTAAATGTGTTCTACTCATTTGATTTGTTTCTGTAAAAGCTGATATTTTTCCTTATTTTCCAACAAAAGCTTTACATTTTACCACATTTGATCTATGATATTAGTGATGGGTCAAAATTGCCATTTCCAGTATAAACTACACATTCTTGATAAACTATGAGAGTCCAGAAAAATTGTCTCAAGTTTTTCCATAAACAAATGGTGGGCGCCTCAAAGAGCCAATGAAGCCGGCGAACAGCATCTGCAGTATCCTGGAACCACCTCTTACCTTCCTCACCCGGAGTTTGAGTTGCTGACAATGCCTGAAATCACATTATTACTACCACAAGATCCTAACGCATACAAAAATCATAAGGACAATCAACGGTTATCTCAACGAACCCATCACCAAAGGTAGCACCATTGCCAAAATTGGGCTAAATGCCTGTTAAGTGATGTTGAATTAAGCCAAGTCAAAATGAGACTTTATTAATCCCACTATTGATGCAGTTACTCATTGGCGCATCAATCAGCCTATACGCTCTTCCAATCGGTACCTATAATTAACAATTTAACATACATCAATTCACTACATTTCTCATAAATCACTCAATTTTTAGTAAAAATCTGCAAAAAAAAAATAAATAAATAAATAAAAAAAATAAAAATAAAAATAAAATGCATACTGCGGGTTTTGAACGACGCTATGTGAGAGGGAAAAGACGAGTACCAGCTCCACCTCCCAATATAGCAGCCACAACAGTCCTTGGGTCCCTTTTCTCCATCTCAAGGTCCCTTAAGTACACAAATACATTCATCAAGTCAAGACTTTGCAAATACACTCACCTTTGGCTCACCTGTGGCAATGGTGGTGAGGGTGATGCATATACTTGATTTAACATTGTTTTTCTTCTGAGAAATTTTAGCAAAACTAGCTTCTTTCCCATTAAGTCACAGTTGACAGGCCTCCCGTCGCGCGGAGCCAGTTCTGAGGTGCCATGTAGCTGCCGGACTCCCGCTGCGGAGAGTGATACTGCCATTTTTTTGTTACTAGTTGGATACCCGCGCACAGTGGCGGCTATAAATATAATTATATAATAAATATAGTAAATGAATTTCACAACACTCCAAATGTATATGTGTTAGTTGTATGTTTGTTTGGGTTTTTCGTATCTTTCCCGTAACATCATTATTCCCGCATATAAAAAGACCTTCACAATCTCTTTCCCGCACAAACACTTTCTCAAAAGTAAATGATTTTGATAAATAAAGTTTGTATTGATTGAAATAAAGGTTAAAGTTATAAGAATTTGAATCAAAATAAAATAAACCTACTAAAAATGTAAAAACTAAAAACTCATAAAAATATATCAAAATGAATGTTGAATTAAAGAGCACAAAATTTTAAAAAATATAGTGAAATTAGATCATAAAAAAATTAAACAAATTAAAAGATATTTAAATTTAAAAATAAATGTGATTAATTAGTTAAGAAGTGACATATGTCACCCCATTATCAATCTTTTATTTTAAATTTGAGCTCATCCCCTTTTGTTATTTTTAGTTAGATAGTGACACATGTCACTCAACGATGGTTCTTATCTTAATTTTTTGGCTTTGCCCACAACTTAAATGCTTATAGTGAAAGATAAGTCTAAGTTTTGAGTATATGAAAATGTAATGTTATTTAGTATTAGGGTTGCATTGCATGGTATGAGTGGTCAGTTATTTGGGTTCGTCTAATCAATGCCCAATCAATGCCCTCGGGCCATTGACTTAAATTATTAAACAAGTAAAGTTTGCGTTTATTAAATACAAAATCACATTTAATTAAGTTAATTTATAACTTTAATTACTATGTATTACATGCATTTTTCAATTTAAAAAGAAATTTTTTATTGAATTAGTGCACTTGTTAGATACAAAATCACAAAATCACATTTAATTAAGTTAATTTATAACTTTAATTACTATGTATTACATGCATTTTTCAATTTAAAAGGAAATTTTGTATTGAATTAGTGCACTTGTTAGACAACCCCCATTTGTTTTTATGTGTTTGACTATTACCTGGGTGTTTTCATTAGCTCAATAAGTGTATGTTAATTATGTCAATAACCTCAGATAAATAGTTTGTAATCTTTATAAGGCTAGCCCCAATAGATCAATCTCCTGTCGATCGTGTCCTATGTGGCGATCGAGTGCATGTCGATCGGCCTACTGTGGGTGCCAGTCGATCGCCTCCCATGTTTACCAATTGAACGCCTCACATCATGAGACAAAAACATCACCGCTTATATTTACGTTGCAATCCAAACCAAAAAAAAAAAAAACATTACCGTTTGAGATTTAAAAAAAAAAAAATACAACTAAAACTACCCTATAAATACACAACATATTTATACACTAAACAACAAAAATACAGCTGGCAGACGAATATTATGATTTGAAGAAGAAAGAGCTAGAACAACGGCAAATCGTGTTGGAGATGGAGCAAAAGAGAGAAGAAAGGAAGACAAAAATTGGCACTAGAACAACAAAATATGAATTTGAAATGACAGAAATAGAATATCTCATGTTCTAGATGCATCCAATGATCTTTCGCCCAAGAAGTATAAACAAATGCAATGCAGAACCAAAGAGTATCAAGGCGCCACAACCTAGATTTTTAATAAGTGTTGTAATGTCTTAATAAGTTTCGTAATGTTTTAATTTTATTTGAATTATTATGTAACGTTTTGATTATTAATGAAATTTTATTTTGTGTTAAAAATGTTTAAAAAAGAACTTGGTCGCCTCTTACATCACCTCACGCTTGAGAGAGAAAACCGACGCAAGAGTGAAAATGGGGATTGAATCCCCCTACTGGGGGCAGCCTAAGCTTTTACACTTCTAATATGACATAGCATCATGTATAGTTTCGTGTATCATGTTTATGATTTCATTTTAGTTCTTTTGCGAAGGCTAAAGCAGTAAAGCTGTATAAAAAGTTTCACAAATCTTCTTATATGCTATAAAAGTAATCTTTATAAGTTTCTTTTAGTTCTCTTTCTCTCTTGGTATATGTTTACTTACAAGAAAAGAAGACAAAGGGCAACCTTTGGAAAATTTCTGTCATCATCATTAGCATCAGCAGCAATAACAACAACGTTGGTAATTTCGTTGGATGTTTGCATCAAGAAAAGAAAAGAGGATGGAGAGTGCTGGAAATAATGTTTGATTATCAGTTACCAGTCACTTGTACAAGTATTATTTAATTCGGTGTTGGAAATTCTATTTAATGTTTTTGGACTTTATTTAAAGAATACTTTTTTTTTTCTTTCTTTTTTTTTTTTTTCTAAATAAACTCTTGTAAGTTAACCAAAAGACAAAAGAAATGGTCTTAGATTCTTTTTATGTTTGCAACGAGGTTTTAGTCTGCTAGCTTCAAGAAATGTATTGTCAGTAAAGATTATTTAACGCTCGAGCTTGCGTGTTCCTATTAGATGTGTTTCAGATTTTATGCTCGAGTACTAACGTGTCATTATTTAAAAAAAGTATGTTATCAATCATGTTACAACCCGATTGCACGATTCGTAAGGCCATGATAAACATTAAAAAATGTATGTTTTAAGACAAAAACTGCATCAACACGCTCGACACATTCGATACACTCCTTTAACAACCTCTAGCTGAAATGAAACATGCAAAAACTAATGAGAATATTTTTTCGTTGTGCATCCCTATTCTAAAAGCAATACCGTTGCAGTATCCTGTCGAAGGTATGGAAATTGAGCCCACTTTTTTGAGCAATTGAACCTAGAGTCCATTAAGTTTACATTATGTGATGAACCCGTAAATTAAACACAGAGGTTAGTAAACGTAATTGACCCGTTATATGATTCACAAAACGTTGAGATGACACCTCATCAAGCCCATGAGTATCCGAATACTCAAAATATACACATTCATTTTTTTCGCCACACATATGTTTTACGGGGGTGTTTCTATTAGCTTATTTTCAGGCTCATGAACTAAGGTAGATGGTGTGATTAGTAGATAATTAAAATTTCTCGAAGCCAATAACATGAGTCGTAAGTATTAGAGGGTGTTTGAACTGCATTTATATCCCAAAAATAGTATTTGGTAAACCATTAAGAAACATATTGCTATAGAGAAACACAAAAGTCCAACCTATGCAAAAGCATATTCTGCTTAAACAATGCAAGCCTAAACACCTCCTTAATCTACGCCATGAAAATTCTCCGCAGAGTCCATTTTCATGAATAACATCCTAAAATCACTAAAACTAGTGTCATTTAGCGCCCCAAACAACCTGCATTTATGTCAGATCCCAAAAGGCCCTTGACATCTATTCGACTCATGATCACACAGAGGCAAAACATGAGTCGTGGGATGTTATGGGGTGTGTTGGGCACCCTAGACAAATGTGTTGTATCAAATCACCTATTTTGATAAAGATAGAAACCTGACATCGGTCAGACCGCATGTAAACATGCTATGAGGTTGAACAGGCAATTCCAAATTTTCCAAACAAATAGGCGGATGATGGTATATCCAACCTCCGGCATAGTTCCACTTTGGTTCATCTTCGGGCACATCCGCCAATCCCTGAAAACAATAAACATGTAAATAATGAGTCAGAATTATTAATTGGCTAATAAGCTAATAATAAATATACAACCTAAGGCTAATCCGGATCATTTTTGGAAACATTTTTATAAAGATAGTCCGCGAAGCATACCCAAGAACATGATCCTTCCGTCCGGCCCATGTCCGCCTCCATATTAGCTTCTCTAGTATTAGGAACTATAAGATCTTAATATCGATTGAGCACCACCCGTGTTTTTGTGTCACCGCTTGTCACTTGCCAAACCTGACTTATCTGTAGATCGCTTCTCAGTAATTGATAATCACAATCAACTCCCCTTGAGATGGATTTGCGGCATAATATAGCGGTTGTTGCAATTTCAAGGCACAAATAGGTGGTACCAAACTCCGACCCCCTCACCCAACTTTTGACACAATATGTAGACATTAGCCTGCGGTTTATTTGGAACACTAACCCAATAATTTCCCCTACTGCTTCAACTCATATCCCAATCTATACCCGCCTTTTAGAGTCAAAATATCCCTTGCAACGTTAGTATACTTTTCCGCTTGCATCGAATAATTCCTACCAATTTCAACTCGCTTGTACTCAGATCGCAAGTCTTGGACAAATAACATTAGATTGATCTATAATGGAGTACAATACTAATCGTGCCATCATATTAAACTAACTATCAAAAAAAATTTAGTATATCGCATTGTTGATACATAATCTTAACTAAAGACTAAGGGTAAAGCAACTTACTTTCATGTAGCCGCCATTGTTGGGCATGTTGATGAAGTGCAGAGGTCAGGTCAACAAGGCCATAAAGGAGGTTCACTTGGTTAAAAAAATCTAAAGCCAGTAAAACAAATATGTACCATCACATATAATTCAGCGGTGTGATACTAAAACTCAACAACATTAATTGAGATAACCGGTGGTCCAAGCAACCATCAACAATCCAATCGGTGAGGCCTCTCGATAACACGCACCCTCAAGCTGGGCCCTCATCCTACAAATACCAAAGCATCGCCATATAATTTTTGTCACCACATGATATCTACATCTCTGACCTTGCTATAACATTATGTGTGGTCTCTAGAAAATACCTTATTTGTCCTATAAATCCAATAACACAATTAAAAAAGTCGTTCGTCTACAAAATTCAATGCATTTAAGAACGTGGCCAAATTTTATATTAGTACGATCCTGTTTCAGAGCATCAAATAAAACAAAAATGTCAACTTCGAAAGCATATACCCAACGGGCTCGACACCTATCATCATCAGATCACAAATTAAGTGGGTGTTTGGAATTGCTTATTGAAGTGCTTATCGCTTTTTTAACATATAAACGCTTTTAGGCTCGAACGATCAACCTTCTCTACTTGCTCCTCATAATAAGTAAGTCAATACAGCCTAATTAGCAAATAAGCAGTTAAAAATAAGCAATCGCAAAACACCGTATAGATTGGATCTTTATTTTATGAAGGTCAAATACTCAGAACTATTAGTAGCCCGCTAAAATGAGAAACATGAAATTGTTACCTCCATTCTTATCATCTCTAACTCAGGTTTCCTCTTTTCATGATTCTCTCAAGCCTGGATCTTCAACTCTTCTTGCTTGAACCTATCGGTCAGTGAATTCAGACGGGCGTGAGTAGAACTACGCTATCGAGTCGTTAAAAACGCTTATATAGCGACGAAAATCCATATAGAACCCGATAATACAAGAAGAGCATAAATGAAAATGAAAAGGTTTATAAAAAAGGTTAACCTTTCCATATATTTTGCACATTCCGCTTCACCCAATGCTATCGCTCGTGTTTCAAGAGGACTCAACTTAGCTTTTTGACCGAGTTTCGCTTTACCACTTCTCCTACGTAACACCCAAAATCAAAAATCAGGTTATGACTCTGAAACCAAACACCTCTTAATTTCACCTTTCATTTTATGGACAGAGACCCCATAAACCCAAAAATGAAAAAATAAATCTTATCGAAACCAAAAGCACAACCTTTATCGCACATAGAAACTGTATCAAACATAAACAAAGTCAAGTAACGTAAAAAAAAAAAAACCCATAAACTTTAAGACACCAATTTATATAATTAGTAAAGCACAAAAGCCTAACCTAAGTAACCCTAATTCAAAGCGATTATAAATCTTTTAATCAAAGACTTAAAACCCATTAAACAAAATACATAGATTATTTAAGCAAGTGTTGAGAAACGACACAAATCATAAATCAATTCAATTAACCCTAAAAATTTAATTATGATTCAAATATTGATTCATACAACAATCTAAAACGCAAACCCAATCGACGGTGAATCACTTACCTTCACATATCAATCAAAGAGACCCAATCGTAAATCGTATGTAAGATAGAGAAAGAAATCGCTGCACCCAAAACCTTTGAGATAGAGAGAAACTACGGCACGGATAAACAACAACAAATACCAAGAAACCGCAACAGGTGGCGTTGCTACAACAAACGAAACCGTGAGAAAGCCCAAAGTGAGGTGGGTTAACCATGAGGTGGAGAGCACTGTACATTCTATCGCTCATTAGCCGGATCGGACGGACATCAAGAAACCACGACGACATAAGCAAAATCGAAGGGATGTTAAGTGTCGGATCTAAAGCGGGTGGTGGGTCGGGGCAATTGCTAAATGTACTTGAGTAGAAATAGAAATAGAAATAGAAATGGCCAACATCTTTTTGCGTGACCATGAAATTGTAGAGGCTTCTATGACTTAAGTTTTCGAGTGGGTTGGTCACCTAGCCTTATTTTCTTTCTTTCTGTATCCTTGAAACTCAGGTCCATATCGTTTGGAACGGGTTATGTATTATAAATATAAGCTTCTAAATAGTCCTCTGATATTGACTTAATATGAAAACAGTGGATATCAATTTGGGATGCATTTGCTATTGTATATTAGAGATGTAATATAAAATATTCAATATTTATCTTACAGTAAATATGAAGTAATTATAAAAGATAGAAGTTGCTTGCATTTGATGGTGGTATGAACTAACTAAATGGAGTAGCTGTTTTCAGGTTTGTTAATCTCTTTGTTAGTGTATATGTTAATGTATGTATTGAAGTAACAAAAGCCGTAGGTAAGGGAAAAGCTCATTAACTTCGACTGCATTTCAAAAACTGAAAAATGCATATCGTGCATCAAGTGACATTAGTTTGTTTTCAAGCTCATTAATTACATTTCATTCCACAAAATTGTGCGATAAATCTCTTACATTAATATCTTTATATAAGAAATTTGACTGTATTTTAGTACTGTAACAAGTTTGTTTAGCATGCGATAAACAATCTCTTTCTGATAGATTTCCTCTAGATGACAAGTTTGAAGCTATGGTTCCTAAGAACGAAAGACGACCTTGCAGGAATTGAATTTGACCTAGAATTTCCTACTCAAGTGGAGGATATTATGATGATATTTTTGATAGTGGAGGAGCATGTCTAATGGTATTCTTTTAATTGGTACTAAGCGTCCAACGCTACCAAATGGTGTGCACGCAGTTGTTGGTGAACATCCGTTGAGGTCTTTATTTGTTAGGAGTTTTAATAGCAATGTTGAACACATGAATTAAAATCTCTTTGTTATGGTAAATCATTATTCCAAGATTTGTATTTAGTTATGATAAATACATAACATTATGAGTATGTTTCGTCCATATGCATCAGATTCCGAGTTAAAAAGATCCTCATAAATCAAAGTATCTTTTAGCTATTATTTGATAACTTGCATCCTTCCTACACCAATAATGGCAAACATTGATCCATGATGAAAAAAAAAAAAAAAAAACTCCATCACAATAAGCAAATGAAATCACATATAGATATGGATATACAATGTTTTATAAGAAGTCTCAACTTCATAAAAACTGTAAATAGCGAATCCTGTATTATTTTTTGTTAGCAAAAGGGAAAGGTTATGTAATGGATCATAAGGGGTAAATTTTTGTTTGGGTTCAGTCCGATTTACCTTAAACACACTTTATGTCTAGAAGTTTGTAGAGAATTGTACTGTTTCACTAATAATCTGGATCATTGAATAAAACTATTTAAGGTTGTATGTGCGTTAAAAATACACCTTTTGAAGACTTTTGACGCGCTTGACCCATTAAATATAAAACATAACGTGAATCAACCCATTCATATGTAAATGGGTCAAAATTGACACCTTTAGGTTACTTAACTTCTCAAGGCACCATATTCTATTTATTCCTTTCATTTTATGTAGCTTCCCGAATGTCACGATCCAAAATATGGTGGATTTAGGTCCCCCATGTTCTCTTGCCCATCTAAACCTCCAACAATGATAATATCAGTCGAACAAATTGAAAGAATCAGGAAAATCATGTGAAGATGAAGAATATCTTTAAAAAGGTGGGATGAAAGCTGGGAGCCTCGCATAGGTAGTACAAATACCTAAGATTAATAACTGTATGTGTGGTAAAAAACCCAAGATTAGTAACTGGCATGAATGTAGAGATGGAAACATTTTTTTGGTACGGATTGAAACAAGTCGTACTGACTCATAACTGTTCTTTATAAAATAATCAGCGTGCCAAATATATCACTAAAGTTTCATTATTTTAGTTATAATCGTCATTATTAATTACTAGAAGGGTACCCGCGCAATGCGGCGCCGGCACCGATGACTATAATATAATTGGAATAAATGAAATAAAGGTTAAAGTTGTAAAAATTTGAATTAAAATAAAATAAACCCACTAAAAATATAAAAACTAAAAACTCATAAAAATATATTAAAATGGATGTTGAATTAAAGAGCATAAAATTTTAGAAAATATGGTGAAATTAGATTATAATATAAATAAGTAGATAAAAAGATACTCCATCCGTCCCATATTATAAGTCCATTTTGCTAATTTTTGTTGTCCCAAAATATTTGTCCATTTCATATCCCAACCAATCAAAAGAGACTTTAGTGGAGAGAAATGATATTTGATTGGTTAATAGAATAGTTAGTGGGAATTTATTAAACTTTGTGCAAAATAGAAGTGGACTTATAATTTGGGACGGAGGGAGTATTTTAATTTGAAAATAAAGATGAATTTTTAGTTGAGAAGTGACACATGTCATTTTATAATTGGAGCTCTTTATCTTAATTTTTGGTGGTTAGGAGTTAGGCTTGAAGTTTGTTAGAAATTAGGCTTGGAGTTTGTTAAGAAGTGACACATGTCATCTTATGATTGGAGCTCCTTATCTTAATTTTAAGCCTTCTAAAATTAGAAGGCCTAAA
The DNA here is from genome assembly GCA_910596185.1 of Chrysanthemum makinoi. Classification (NCBI taxonomy): domain Eukaryota; kingdom Viridiplantae; phylum Streptophyta; class Magnoliopsida; order Asterales; family Asteraceae; genus Chrysanthemum; species Chrysanthemum makinoi. Next base: position 259,414,461 of record OU343217.1, read on the forward strand.
TACATTATAAAGTAGTATAGATATAGATAGGGATGTACTATTCCCACCCTCCCTACTAGTGAGGGTTTGTACTTTTGATTCTCTTTGTCCCTCATTTATTGTAGTACAATACAGTTTTTTGTCAATTTCTGTTCCGTATTTCTGACAGTTTTAAGCGTTTGACTTATTAAACTTTATATTTCCTGCTCAAGACTTTCGCTTTTTAGTTTTTGATATAAATTTTATATTTGCAAAATTATAAAAATAAAAAATAAAATAAAAAAATAAAAATAATGCAAAAAAGGAGGGGGGAGTGGGAATATAAGAAATAGGGGGTGGGAATATCTTGTCCCTTAATTAAACAACTTAAAAGGTTTTATGCATTAAGGTTGCGTTTGGTATGTTGTCATGAATGGCAATGAGTATGTGTTTGATAGTAATGGTGGGCCCCTCACGAATGAAAGATCCATTCCAACCTCTTTAGATGTATATGGAGTATAAATTATATCTATCATTCATTACGATAGTGGTAGGCCACCTCATCTTAAACAAACACCTTTAATCACTTTCATAGTTATAGTGTCATTCCCATATTGGGATACCAAACACACCCTAAAAGTAAAAATTGGGGACTTTTAACATATTATGACTCATGTGACTCGTTTTCTTATTGGCCAATCATTATTACATGTGTTATCAGTTAACTTTTAGCTCACTTAGGGCAACCACAATGCAACACTGTGACATAGTTTAATAGAACAAAAAGATGATGAGTAAGCATGCAATGCATTGTGAAGCTTTCAGGTGGCTTAGTTGGTATAATGATAGTTCAATTATGTACACACTCTCTTTTAACTCTTCAAGTGGGTACTCCACTATAGAATCTAATTAAAATAAACATGATGAGCTTATTTATGCTATTTGAGTGGGGCTTTTCTTTTTTATTGAAAATGCATTAAACTGTACAAAGTTCAATGGATTGTGTGAGTTTGTATAAAATAATGAGATGCTGATGTGGCGGTGATATGAAAGTGTATTAAACTCTATATTGCATTTTGCATTTGAGATGCTCTTATACCCGTTAAGATGAAACATGACCCTAACCGGCTTGTTCATATGTGTATGGTCATTCAACCTCTACCTATATCGGTAATTTTTCTCTTTCTTATCAAGGATTGACTTATGATAAATTATTGGCAGTTCCACACTTTGAAAGTTATACGATTAGGTTCAAGTTGCCAATGCGTGATATTCTCTATTATTCTTGGAATGACATGATCGGACCGAGTTGTGAAATATTTTTCTACTCTAATAGTGCCGAATAGGAAAAAACCTACAAAAAAAGAAGGTGCTTTTTATGTGTGGAGCAACGACGAGGCCATTAATTATATGTTGACTTTTTTTTTCTCCAAGCTATATAAATGAGTAATTTCTATCTTCGTTATTAAGCGGATGAGGTAAGACTGATCACCAACACTTTGTTTACGCCTATGAAAATCAGGTCATCAATGAAGTTAAATATAAATTCGAGATTTTTAGGTTTTAAAAGATGTTCGTAGGTTACCCCTATAGTGTTGAAATCGGGCCCGTTAAAATTTGATCAGTGTACATGTGTGTATGTATATCAGATGAAAATAGTGTGGTATCTGTTTATGTGTGTGTTTGTTTGTTCCGTTAAATCAGTGAACATAATAAAGGCACGTATGATTTCATTTATCCGCCTCTGTTGGGATTTTAGAACAAGTTAACCAATTAACCTCTACGAGTACGCAGCGGATAAGGATCTAGTTATCGCAATTAGATTAACACGTAATAATAAACAATAATTAATAGAACAATTAATTAATAAAAGGGATAAAAGAAAACCTAACCTTTCGTGGCTATTTGAACGCAAGTGTAACGGACAATAAAACCAATACGAAACTGAGCATCTAAAATAGATGCCTCTATGAGTATCACACACAAACACTTAAACCAAGTACGTTCGATAAAGAGCTAGTCGAGAACGTTTTACCAATCAACAAGTGACCACTTAAATAAAATCATGAACAAGAAAAACCCAAGAACATCTTCTATCTTTTCTGTCCGCAAGTGACATGGAACTTCAAGAATGTTTTTTCAAAATAATATTGATATAGTTGACTATCGTTTATGTCAATAAATATATGAAAAATCCACAACTAACTTGAAAAGAAAGGTGACCGTCCTTCTGTGTCATCTCCCAAACTGGCTCTACAGCCGTATGAAAAAGGTAAATCATGTAACGTCATAGCTAAATGGTTACGGGAATAAGATTGAACCCATGACCTCTCATTATACGTTGTTTGTCCCCTGATCTATTGAGATACTATCGCGGAGACAAATTAACAACTAACTTGGGTAGTCAAAATATGCAAGTCGCTCAACAAATTTTATTGATAATTACACTACAAGAAAATAAACATTTAGTGACAAAGGTTCTAATAACACAAAAAATGTTGTTAAATCTAACCTTTTAGTGACACTTTTTGGAAAGTGTGAGCAAAAGCTTAAAAGTTTGAGATTTAATGACACTTTCTACAAACGAAATATGTCACCAAAAAAATATGTACTCACAAATTTTTTGTGTCACTGTAAAATTCTGGACTTCTACCTACACTTTTTTAAGTGTGGGAGTAGCAAATAAAATTTTTAGTGACCCTTCTTTTTATACTTTTGGTGACATTTTTTACCTTTAGTGACACTCTTTTGATTTTTGGTGACACTTTTTTATGTGTCATTACATGACAAATTTTTTTAAGTCTAATGACAAATGTAAAACTGAAGACTATATACATTATAAAGCAACTTGTCAAAAGTCACACTAAGAATAAGAATAATATAAGTTAAAGACTCCACGTAAATGATTTTTTGGAATCAAAGCTTAAGCTCAAACCCCACTAAAATGGTGTGTTTGATACTTATTCTTTTCGTACAACATAATCAAATTTATATGCCAACATAGTTGGAGTGATGAAGAAAAAAAAGCATAGTTGGTCGATCCCCTCACCCACAAACTTCAATTCGCATACAGAAAACTTGTGCAAGTGGTAAACAACAATAAACAACCCTCATATAATCCAGAGCAGTTAAAAAAAAAGTTATTCACTTCTTAGTTCTTACTATACGAATCAAATCCATTCATACAGATACACAGTGTTTCGAGTTTACTTCATCAATCATCACTAAACAAGGCTGAAGTCATTGCTTCCTCCCTCATCAAAACAATTGTCCAGAAACTGGCCAATGAAGCGTTCAAGCAAGTTGCGCGAGCACAAAGAATTCAATCCGAGCTGAAGAAATTGGAGCGGACATTGTTCCAGATCCAAGCTCTGCTTAATGATGCCTCTCATAAGGAAATAACTGATGAAGCTGTTCAATAGTGGCTCAGTGATCTCCGACATCTGGCTTATGACATAGATGACATTCTTGATGGTTTGGCAACCGATGCTATGCAACGTGAGTTCACCAAGAAAACTGGAAGTAAGGTAAGAAAGTTCATACCAATTTGTTTCACAAATTTTTTACTAAGTGCTAGGATGAATCCAAAGTTAGATAACATCACCAACAAGTTACAAGATCTAGAAAAGGAAAAAGGTAGTCTTGGTTTAATAGTGAAGGATGGAAGGTCAAAAGATATAAATAGAAAATTCCAGACCTCTTTGGTAGATTCATCTAGCATTGTTGGCCGACAAGGTGAGAAGGATGCATTGGTTCTTAAGCTTTTAGGTGATGAACCATGCAAATAAAACTTTAGCATCGTGTCCATAGTTGGCATGGGTGGTGTGGGTAAAACCACTCTAGCTAAACTTTTGTATAACGATGAGCAAGTGAAGAAACACTTTAAAGTCAAGGCGTGGGTTTGTATTTCTGAAGAGTGGGACACCTTCGGTATGAGCTATATTATATTTGAGTCTGTGACCGGAGAAAAAAAGGAATTTGAAGATTTAAATCTCCTTCAAGTAGCTCTAAGAGACCAACTAAGAGACAAATTGTTTCTATTAGTGTTGGATGATGTGTGGAGTGAAAGTAGTGACGATTGGGAATCACTATTGGCCCCTTTAAAAGCATGTGCTCCTGGAAGTAAAATAATCATGACAACTAGGAAGGAGCAGTTGCTCAGACAGTTTGGATGTGGTAAATTAAACCATTTGCAAAGTCTCTCACATGACGATGCCATGTGTTTATTTGCTCATCATGCGTTGGGTGCAAATAACTTTGATTCACATCCAAGACTTAAAGCACATGGTGAAGGAATTGTGAGAAAGTGTGATGGTTTGCCTTTGGCTTTAATAGCACTCGGAAGGTTATTGAGGACAAATGAAGAAGAATTAAAATGGAAGGAAATAGAGGACAATGAGATACGGTGCTTAGAAGAGGGAGGTAAAATAATTCCGGCTCTTAGACTAAGCTACCATGAACTTCCTGCCTATTTGAAGCAGCTCTTTGCATATTGCTCCTTGTTCGCAAAGGGCTATGCATTTGACAAGGAGGATTTGGTTATGCTCTGGATGGCAGAAGGATTCTGGAACCAAGTACGTCTAAGAAAGTCAACTGTAGAACGTTTGGGTCACGAATGCTTTGATAATTTGTTATCACGGTCATTTTTTCGACACTCACCTAATGACGAGTCTTTGTTTGTTATGCATGATCTTATGAATGATTTGGCCACATCTGTTGCCGGAGATTTCTTTTTCAGGTTAGAGAAGGAAATGGGAAAGAATGGTAGGAAACGAACTTGGGATAACTGTCTTCATATGTCTTTTGTTTGTGAGAAATATGGAGCTTACAAGAAGTTTGAGGAAATCGAAGGAGCTAAAGGTTTGAGAACATTCTTGTCCGTAGGGGTGAAAGAATGGTGGCAGCGTAACTACTTGTCGAATAAGGTTTTGGTTGAGTTACTCCCTAAGTTGCATTTCTTAAGGGTTTTAAGTTTGAGTGGTTATGAGATGAGCGAGGTTCCATATTTCATTGGTAAATTAAAGCATTTACGCTATCTTAACTTATCTCAAACTAAAATCACACATTTTCAAGAAAATGTTTGTGATCTCTATAACTTAGAGACGTTGATCCCTTTTGGCTGTAATCTTTTAAATAAGTTTCCCAACAACTTCATAAAGCTTAAAAGCTTGCGGCATCTAGACATTAGAGATACTCCGCTCTTAAAAGACTTGCCATCAGGGGTTGGTAAGTTGAAGAGCCTACAAACTCTTTCAAAAATCATTATTGGAGGAGAAAATGACTTTTCGATAACCCAACTTAAAGATTTTGAGAATCTTCATGAGAAAGTTTCCATTGAGGGCCTCGAAACAGTAAAAAACGCAACGGAAGCACGAGAAGCAAACTTATCACAAAAAAGGCTTAATGAGTTTGAGGTGGAATGGAGTGATGCATCACGTATTACCCCAACGGAAACAACTGAAAACGCTATCCTTGATGCATTGAAACCATATAATGATTGTTTGGAGAAGCTAGGCATTGTGAAATATCTAGGGTTAGAGTTTCCAAAATGGGTTGGAGATCCCTCGTTTCATCAGGTGGCTCGTGTATCTATACGTGGTTGTAAAAAGTGTACATCTCTACCACCACTTGGGCAACTTAAGTCACTTAAGGAGTTATCTATTCAAGACATGGGTGATGTAAAAGTTGTTGGTTCAGAGTTTTTTGGTACTGGCCTTGCATTTCCTTCACTTGAAAGACTAAGTTTCCAAAATATGTCGGGGTGGGAGGTATGGTCAACCAATAGTAGAAGTGGGCTTGGAGATTCTGTGTTTCCACGCCTTCAAGTACTCAATATACAAGATTGTCCTAATTTGGTTGAAGTCTCACTTAAAGCACTTAAAGCACCACTACTTTCTTTAAGGGTTCTGAAAATAAATAACTGTGGCGATGGTTTGATGAGAAGTCTGGTTCATGTAGCTCCATCAGTCACCCAGTTGGAAATAGAATCTATTTTAGGGCGTAGTAATGAGGTGTGGTGGGGTGTTATATTGGATCTTAAGGCAGTTGAAGAATTGTACATCAAACACTGTGATGAAATAAGATATTTGGGGGAATCAAAAGAATCAGAGGCAAATAGTAAGGTTCTTATGAATTTAAGGAAGTTGAAAGTATCAGTATGTAAAAATTTGGTGAGTTTAGAGGAGAAAGATGCAGAGGAGTACAATTATGGGAGCAACCTCGTAACATCTCTTAGGTTGTTACAGGTATGGGCCGGGGTTGTGAAAATTTTAAGCATTTAAGCTGTCCATACAACATTGAGTCACTAGACATCAGATGATGCAAATCAATTACATGGGTCTTCTTCTCAAAGGGAGGAGGGCAGAAGCTCAAGTCATTTTACATTTGGGACTGTAAGAAACTATTGTTAAAGGAGTTGAGAGAAGGACGAGAGAAGAATATGTTACTTATCAACAGCAAAAGCATGCCAATGCTTGAAAGTGTAAGGATACATGATTATTCAAATGTGGCATCAATCCTTGAATTTGGGGGTAACTTCATTCACCTCACGACATTGAAAATAGTATGCTGTGGAAGTACCGATGAGTCATTATTTGCATACCTCCAATTGTCTAGTCTCACCTCGTTAACTACTTTGAGAATACAGAAATGTCCAAGTATGGATGTTCCAACAGCTGGGCTTTGGCCTCCCAACTTGCGTGTCCTTTCAATTGGGCAGTTGAAGAAGCCGATCTCAGAATGGGGCCCACTGAAGTTTCCATCTTTTGCACAGGTTTATACCGAATTTCCACAGGATCGAATGATAAAAATGACAAGAATTTGATTCATTATATTACTAACAACATAACATGGTTACATTGTATATTTGGACACACTTTTACAAACTAACATATGCTGCGTATTTATAAGGTTCACAGCGAACCATTGTGTCCCTTCATGAAAGGGTGTAACCGAAAATAACTAACTAATAACTAAATTTTGTAACCGCCAATATGTCACAATTCTCAATTTCCGGTCATTTTTCAAATTTACTATTCATCTCGGGAATTTACTATTCACTTGTTACTATTCATCGTTTTTGAAGTCGAGTTGATATTTTGAGAAGTTATTTTAAAATTTTACTATTCACAAAATACTATTCATTCCCGGAGGAAAATTTATATTCATGATTTTTATTCATCATTTTTCGTAAACTACGAGTATCAAATTTGCGTAACCGTAAGGGTTTAGCTGCGTATTCATGGAACATCATTGAGATCACTTCATATAGACTAGAGTTAGTCTACATATCATCTGTAATATCATTTTCATATTAGTTCATGCATGGGTTTGCATATTTCATTAACGTATATTTTTCTATTAAATAAACGCTATCGCACGATCATTTATTTTGAATAATTGATCCGACCCTTCTAACAATTGTCCTAATATATTTTTATACTCATTTTAAGACTATAAAAATTATATTATTAGTTTACCCGATGTTTTGAATTTATTTTGTATACAAATTGTTATGTATATATATTTATGACGGTTTTCGTAAATTCAACTCGATAATTATTTATTCACTCAATTCTTGCGAGAAATGTATTTTTATAATTTTTATGACTTCGATATATTTTATTTTTTTCGGTTAAAATCGATTTCTAGTTAACGCTACACTAAATAATTAATTACATGTGCCAAATATACACTATACTTAACTCTAAATGTATTTAACTAACAAAAACTCAAAACCCTTTTCCCTAAAAAGCCCTTGCCTAATCCTCCCCCAATTAGTCATCTTTTTTATAAAATCTTGACTTAATAATTGGACACATACGCATATTGGATAGATATTTTGTATATACAAGTATTATTTCATTCTAAACACATAGAAACACATAACTAAAGGTGAAAAACTAGAGAAAACCTCTCCTCTACATTCTCACGGTCGGCCAAGGCATGAACACAAGGAAGAAATTATAAATTTTTCAAGATCAAGTATATTCAAGATCCATTTAAGTACTAGTTAAGGTTTAGGATTAAAACCTTGAAGTTTAATTAAGTTTTTAATCACCAATTCCTCATAATCACTCAAGTAAGTTTCTAAATATTTTTCATAATCTTACAATACCTATTATTGATCTATTTCATATTTCTAGTACAAAATCATGCAAGTATCATATGTATTCATACAATTTTTATTTGTTTTTAGTACTTATTATGAGTTTTAATCATCCTATAATTAATCCCTTGAAACATATCATTGTTGATGAAGTTTAGGAACCCATGACACCCTAAGAAGGTGTATGGTAGGTTGAGAATATATTTGGTGTTGATTTGAAGTGATTGAAACAAGATATACGCAAGAAAAACCAAGTTAGACGTTATATAAATAGTCGCTGTCCATTTTTATAAAATCTGGAAATTTCGACTGGTCATGGACTATTTTGGATTAAATTTTCAGAAAATATACTTTAAAACAAAACCGTGGTCGCTTGAACGGGTTAAAACGGATTTATAACGAAGAAGTTAACGACGAAAACTAAATTTCTGAAATTATACTTGCTGTCAAGGGTTATTTAAGGGGCAAAAATGAGTTTTAAACCTTATCTAAATGAGTCGATTTATCAAAAATATATTAGTACATACTATCACGATTCCGAGGATATATAGAACGTAGAAAACCGAGCTATATCGACTAAGTTACACGCGTTTTAATTATGGCTATCGTAACTATTATTTTTTTCACAAATATTAACACTTATATATTTCTATTAGGCCAAAATGGTTATCGCAAATGACCATGTTTGAAGCCGTTTTTCCTATCGATAGAGTACTTTTGAGAAAATAATGTCTTTAACTAAAAGTGAGTTCACCTGGCTTATTTTCTAAAATGTTCAACCGTTCGTCAAACGAAGTTGTAACGAGTAATATACGATCTCTCGAACTTTTCCAAAAACTACTAATAAACTATAATTTCTTGATAAATCACTAAGCAACTATTGTAGGATGTCGTTTCAACGTAAGTACTTGTAAAGTATTTTATAACATGACGAGATGTCATAAACGTGTATTTCAACGATAAACTTCATTTTCAAAAACGTACAAGTGGTATGGATATCATATGAGTTTGCATGCACGACATTGTTTCATGACTTACATTAGAACATATCACATATTAGGTTGCTATAACAACTCGTAAATTTCCCTACCGATTTTTCACGGATATTTTTTTTTTCGTTTCGAACTTTAAACACGACAAGTCACGGGATATTTTTCACCTGAACCTCGATAATAAAAACTTTGTAAAATAAATATATAATAAACTTTTATATTTTTATTTCTCACCGGGCCTTCTTAACCCAAACCCGATCCACCTCTTTTGTTTATTGGGCTCGTGTACTTACAATCTTTTCATCTCTTCATTGGGCCTAGCCCAACCGATCTCACCCGTGGCCCAAGTGCACCTTTATTATTTTGTAACACTAATTATGACTAACAAGTAATTGGTACTAGTTGATGCCATGTTTTTTTTTTATTTCTCACCAAACGCACCTTTTATTTGAAATGAATACAAAATTTTGAACTAATAAAAATTATACTATACTTCTATGCTCCTATGACCAACGAGCAAGAAACCAAAACATTGGTCTAAATAATTCCCATGCGTGCTCACTTTTGAATAACTTTTGTAACACAATTATTTTATTTTTATTTTTTTGGGACCATTTCTCCTTCATCTGTGGTGACCCCAGCGACACAACAAAAGCAACATCACCTTAGCCATTTTAGCATGTGCATGTGCTTCCCTTTCTGTGGTACCAGCGAACAAGACCCCAAAAACAAAACAAAAGCAAAAGACACTTTGGCATTAACATGTAGCATGCATGTGACCCTTATCTCCTTCCTTCTCTGATTTCTGAAACCAACTGCTACTCTTCTTCACCCTATTCATTCGCTCTCTCTCCCTCTCCCCACTTCGTCTTCCTCTTCTAGCAAGATTCCAACAACCATACCCCACCTCTAAAACCTCCCTAACTACTTTTCGAAGAACAAGGGCTGACACCAAGCAAAAACAAAGCAACCTAACCAACTTTGCTAACACTATGCTACCACATTTCTGTGATCCCACGTGAAGACCATGCCCACCTCCTTCTATATAAACTTCTAAGACCATTGCAAAACTCACAAACTCATTACATATCTAACTCACTCAAACACTTCTCACATTCTAAACATACTCGCCCACTGAGCAAGGTTTCGGGTTTCATTTTCATAAGCCAAACGTTCACTTCGGGTTAGTTCTAGTCAAGCATTGGAAGCTAGGTTGTTTATCATCTCACTCGTTCTTGGTCACACATTCTCATTCGACACGCTAAGTCTCGACCCATTGTGAGCCTCCAAACTTCCTCATTTGATTACTTCTTGATCATTTTAAGTCTTGTATATTCATACATACATATGTGAAAGATGACCATGTTGTGTTTTCAACTTGTGTGGCAAATTTCGAACTCGTTTAATACTTGTAAGTACCTTAAAAATAAGCATGTGCATATTTTCAAGGCATATCGACATACACACCAATGTACGCTTTCAGACTAGCATGCTTAAGTAGTTAAGTGGTTAATTTTTTTTCTTGCATGGCAAGCTCTTGGGTCTCGTTAAATGGCAAAACGGTTTTGAAGAAGAAATGAAAACAAAAACAATGAAACTCATGCAAAACCCACGCCAACATATACCGAGTGTGATTTATAGCAAAATGAAACGAAGAGATATCCCTTAAGTAACTCTAATATGTAAAGAATGACAAGAAAAGAGCCTTGGCTCCAATGGTAGTCTCGCTTTCAGATTTAACCCAATGAGACCCTTGTTCAATCCTTCAAGTGTCTCTTTGGAGATTTTTTTTTTAAGAAACGTATAAGCCCATTTACAAAACAACTAAACTGTCCCTTAAATACACAAGTGTTGCAAAAAGTAACACCAAGGCACTTGTAGTCCAATGGTTGTGTTGCTCAAGATCCTCGCAAGTGCACTGGGTTCAATCCCTTGGGTGTCATTTTTAAAGTTTTATTTTTACTTCCTTTTCCAAATTTCTGTGTCTGACAGTTTAGCCCCTCCACTTCATGTCATTATTCAACTTTCTTAAAACTTTTAATAAGTTTTCAAAACTAATATTTCTCTAACACATTTTGTCCAACATTTTATTAAACTTATATATTTAGTAAATTTTACTAAACCCCGACTAAAAGACGAAGACCTAATAGTGAATAAATATTTATAACGAATACAAATAAATATTTTCTAACTTATTATCCTCTAACTAAATATATATAAACCCATTTATATACATATATATCATATCACGTAGACATTATTGATATAAATACTTAACGTAAAGTATTTATTAATATCAACGATATATGATTTTTCACACTTTTATAGTGAATATTTTCCGTACTAAGTCTTTCGGTTACTCCTAAACCGGAAACCCACTCGTCACGAATACTTTTATATACTCTTACATATAATTATACATTTGTCCATGAGCAAATACTTACAAAATACTTTGAAACTATTTAAACGTAAACTCTGCCACACAAGCAACATTAAACGCAACCACTTATAAACACTTGCATTTATTTAAAAACTTTGAGTCGTGAACACACAAAACTGCAAACTGAGATTTACCGCACTAATTTAGGTTGCGTGTTGGAGCTACTTGTTACTTGATCTCATTGTGCTTTATTCACCGAACTGCTAAGGTGAGTTTATAGCCCCACTTTTACTCTTATTTACTTGCTTTATAAAACTATGGGGTGAGAAACATGTAAAACTCTTTTCGACTCAAACCGAAAACACTATTACGTGAAATAACCTTGAATCCCAACTATGCTACCGTTAGTTCCCTTTGGGGAGGCGCGATTGTTATGAATAGATCTATTGGGATGACACCCCGCTCGAGTTTGACCGGATAGGCAAACGTCCGGCGTATATCATATCGTATTGATTGAGTGTACTGGAAATACACTTGCCGGGCTTTTATTTATCATGCTTCTAGATGCATGCACACGGTCGTAGTTTCGGTCGCATGAACTTGGTACTAGCGTAATAGCCCTTTTGCATATAGTGTCATTCACGGAGATGCTATATGTGCAACTGTGGTCCAACTTGATTTTCAAAACTTAAACCTATGAACTCACCAACCTTTGTGTTGACATTTTAGCATGTTTTTCTCGGGTTTACTTATTGGCGTGGGCAATGGCAAAGGCATTCGTTAAAGACTGGCATCCGAAGTGTTTCCAAACATTTTAATACAACTTTTAAAGGGACAACATATATTTTTATGGGCTTTACTTCCGCACTTTGAAACAATGATGTAAAACTATTTCTTAAATTAATATATTTTCTGAAAATGGAATAGAATTTCCATTCTTTATTACCTTGTGTTGTGTATATTGATTTAGTAGCACCCCATGACCCGAACGCTTCCGCTGTGAAATTTTGGGGGTTTTACAGTTGCAGATAGAGATTGCACCTCATTTCAATGTATCCACTTTTGTCATCATAATCATTGCATCAGGTGAGTTCGTAGCCCCACTTTTACTCGTTTAATTGTTTTATATACTCTTTGGGAGAGATACATGCTCAACTACTTGCTTTTACTTTACACTTATATGAACTTAAATAACTGTTGTTTCACTACTTAGGCTAGTAAGTAGATTATGCCCGAACTAAATTGATACTATGTTATGAACACTATTATTTGAACCACTTTCCTTGATTTTGAGCCCTTCGACATATATATTTGAACTCTTTTAACTTGATAGGAACCTTTTGGCATAGATTTGAACACCTTAACTTGATTTAAAATATTTCGACATATAATTAATCTCTTTTAACTTGATTTAAAACATTTTGATATATAATTAATCTCTTTTAACTTGATTTAAAACATTTTGACGTATAATTAATCTCTTTTAACTTAATATTGAACCTTTTGACTATTTTGAACTTGTTTGACTTTATATTGAACCCTTTGACTATTTTGAACTTGTTTGACATAATATTGAACCCTTTGACTATTTTGAACTTTTTGACATGTTTTGAGCTCTTTGACTGTTTTGAACTTTTGAACTCGACTTAAATTCTCGAACTTAATTACGAACTTTTGAATGGGACACTTGAACTTAATTATGAACTTATGACATGTTTTGAACTTAATGAACCGTACTCACTTTATATTACGTCTCCCCATGTTACGGAGCGTTATCGACTTAAAGTCTCCCTTGTACGGAGCAGTGCAAATTCTCCTATGTTCGGAGTGTTCTTAATTGTATATTAATAGTTGTATGATGTACCGTTCGTACATTCGCTTTGTTAGTCTCCTATTAGTAGGTAGTATGGATAACGCTATTAGAGGTCGGCCAACCTCTCGTTCACTATGTTACGGAACGCATATTATTTATTCAAGGGGCTTTGCCTGGCATACATTATTTATTCAACGCTACATCAGGTCTAGTGCACCTTACCGCATACATGATGGATCCCACAGCAGAAGCATATGGGATACCTTTCATCCTTTTCACCTGTTCGGGTGTAGAGGGTTCTTGAGTTTTACTCAATTCCGATTCGGGTTGCATTGGAAGATTTCCACGTTTGGAATCTTGCATCCTAAATCTCTTTAGGATTTTGTCAATGTATGCACTTTGACTCAAGCCGATTAACCGCTTTGATCTATCCTCAGTAGATCTTGACTCCAAGTATGTAATGCTAGCCGCTTAAGTCTTTCATTTCAAAACAATTTCCAATCCAGGATTTTACATCTTGTAGCATTGGAATGTTGTTTCCCATGAGTAATATGTCATCGACATATAAGACTAGGAATACGACATTACTTTCACTAGTTTTCTTATATACACATGGCTCATCAAAGTTTTGAGCGAAACCAATCTTTTTGATTTCTTCATCAAATCTCTTGTTCCAACTCCTGGATGCTTGCTTTAATCCATAAATGGATCTTTGAAGCTTGCAAACTTTGTTGGGATGTTTAGGATTCACGAAGCCCTCGGGTTGCACCATGTAAACATCTTCGCTTAGGTGACCGCTCAAGAAGGCTGTCTTGACATCCATTTGCCAAATCTCATAGTCATAGTACGCTACTATGGCTATAAGAATCCTAATAGCTTTAACGTCACGCGAATAAAGAGAAGGTCTCTTCATAGTCAATCCCGTAGGTTTGAGTGTGACCTTTTGCTACTAGATGTGCTTTGTAGGTGTGTACATTGCCATCCATGTCAGTTTTCTTTTTGAAGAGCCATTTACTCCCAATGGTTTTAGCATTAGGAGGCAGTCAACTTTGACCCGGACTTCATTGTCTTTTATGGATTGCATCTCCGATTTCATAGCTCCGAGCCATTTATCGCGTTCAGAACTCGATAATGCAGCTCGATAGTTAGCAGATTCATCTTGATCCCCTAACTCATGTTCCTCAAAGATCGACATAGAAACCATATCGCCAGTGCTTGAGGTATCCTTGCGGATCTACGAATCAGAACAACATCTCTATGAGGCTCGACATTTTCATGTTCAGTCTCATTTCGATGCTCACTAGTGTTACCAGAAGGTTGTGCATCTTCACTTTGAATTTCGTCAAAGTCTACTGGTAGTTCCCACTTGCTTCTTGAGAAATGAGACTGTTCTCAAGAAACTCAGCATAACGAGCAACAAATATTTTGTTCTCGGGTGGGTAGTAGAAGTAGTAACCCATCGTTTCCTCTCAAGTTTGTTTGGCGTTTCTCATTTCACGAGGGCCTCTGATATGTGTCTAATTACACATATATTTTATACTATTTAAACCCACAAAACAACCAAAAACACTTTGAAAAACCACACAAAGGTTACAAATATCATTGAAATGTGTTTTTATGTGATTCAGGTACAAAAGATTGAAAAACAAGTGAAAAATGATCAATTTCACAACAATTGTCGTTTTCAGTCCCTGGAGTTACACAAAATGGCAAAACTAGTCACTGAAGTTTCAAAATGAAATAAAAGTCAACTTAAGTCCTTGGGAAACCAAAAATATTCACAAAACATCCCTGGATAAAAGTTTTCACAAAATGGCAATTTTTACCCCTCAAGTTACAAAATTGGCAAAAATGGTCCCTGGGTATTCAAACTTGGAAATTTTACAAAATATACCCTTGTACTATGCATAAATTACAATTTGGAACAATTTTGATAAACTTTTGGAATTTACATTTTCAGTCCCTCAAATATCCAAATTTACATAAAAGGTCCTTAAAGTTTTAAAAATAAAATAAATACAACTTTGGCCCTTGTGTAATTATTTTATGGCAGGTTTGGCCCTTCAAAGGAAGTTTGGAAAGTTCACATGATTGGTCCCTCAAAAAAAAAATCAGTTTGTACAATATTAGTCCTTGGGCTTGTATACTACTTAAACCAAACGGATCCTATTAAAATAACTAATCCAAATCCAAACTCAAAACAAATCCAATCCAATACCTGGCCCAACACAACCAACCCACCCCTTTGTATTTTAAATAAAACCGGCACAAACTACCCAATGTTCACTCTCCCTCACCTTTCCTCTCAAACCACGAGTCACAAAACCAGTGGTTTTGTGCCACCTTCCCTCCACTTGCTACCCCACTCAACCTACTCTACACCCCTGCACCTCTTCCCATCAAGCAATTAATGCTTCCCCACCTTCAAACACTCCACCTTTTCCCCTTGCCCTGTTTTTCCTCATACTTGACCCTAAAAGCTTCAAAAGCTCACCACCTTGTCCCTTCCACCTCTACATACATACAAGAAGCATTGAATGCTTCTCAAACCGCCTCAACTGTCACAAAGGACTTTGGCGCCAAAAGTGAATTTGAATGGTTGAGATCGATTATAATGAATCAAGGGTCAAGATTGAAGTCAGAGCTTAAGAGTGGTCACCAAGGGTACTGAGACTATAAAAGAAGGAAAAGAAGCAGAGGAACAACTACCTTGGCCTTAGGCCATTGTCACTTAGACTTAGCTTAATCATAGTGTAACTTTTAATGCTTTCCTTTAATTATTGTCATTTACAACTTTAAAATAGTGTAATGATCTCAAAATAGTGTAATGGAACCATTTGATTTCAGTTTAATGCAATCTCTTTAAATTTCATGTTCTATCTTAAGTCCTTTTAATTTCAAAGCCCTTTTCATATCTGTTTGATCATAGTTGATTATATGGACTCAGTTAAGCACACTTAGGCTCCTAACAAAGCCAAATGAGCTTTTAGATACATATAAACATCAATAATCATTTTAAATTAGAAAATCACTAAAAATAGAGAAAATAGAAAATAATCCAAAAATCATGAGTTCCTGGGTGATTCTGCTTGGAGCATGGCAAATTATGGATGACCATGGTAGTAGTGCCTCATGGGAGGTTATAGGTTATGGTTTGGTCCTTGGTTTCCAAAGTCTCAGTTGATTCACCTTGTAAGTCCACTTTTACAATTTTTGCTTTTTATGGCTTAAGTTATCTATCTTTCTTAATTTCTTCTTTTCTGTGTTTATTTGTTGTTAGTTAATGATATCATAGCTTAATATAAGTTTGTTATGTTTTGGAATTTGATTTGGCTTGAAATTCCATTTCAGCTGTCATAAGCTCAATTTTTGAGAATCCTAGGTATACCTTTGTGTGACTACTTATGTATACTGAAAAAGTTCTAATTTAACCAATGAAAACCTCTGGATTTGATAAAATTAGTTTATACAATTATATGGATTGAATAGCTAAATTTAGTTCTATTTAAGGTGTGTTTGGCAATACTGATTCAAGAGTGCTTAACTGATTCTAAGTTGTTATTTTTGGTTGATATTTGATACATAGAGTTCCTTAGGGTCAGACAAACCATAAGTCTATTATGTATACAAGCAATAGTCAAAAATTCACTTCTTTGATCCTCATTTGAACACTGTGATGATTTGTAAGTCCATACTCACCAAATCCGTTTTAAAGTTGTTCTTACTTGTTTATTTCTTGTTATTGTATCATATTATATCATAATTAGTTGTTAAATTCATATCAAAGTTGATCAAAGTCAACTTTGATCATAAACTTAAAAAGTCAAATTTGTCAATACCTGTTTTTGAATAAAATCTATAATTTCAGTGTGTGCTCATTATTGAGATTTAGCTTAAAACCTTCTAGGATATTAAAATTTTGTTGCTTATATTAATTAGAAAAATACTAGTTTGCTTTTACTCATCTTATAAACTGCTTATTTTCAGTCTTACTTTAGCTATCTGTTCAAAACCATGCCCTGTGCACAAGTTTAGGTGTCAAGTTCACAAGCTTGCAAAAGCTTGTGAAGTTGACCTTAGCTTGTGAATTTGGCTTATTTGTGTAGCCTTTGTGGTCTAGTTGTAATGTTTATGCTTATTTGTCCCTTATTTGCTTATTTAGGTAGCTTAATCATTCCAACCTTTTTGTCCCATCTTACTCCTTCCAATCGGCAAACGTGGAGGTGGAGTTGTTTTCAAAAGCTAATGAAAAGTTCCTCCTTAAGCTTGAGCTTGTGATTTTTAGTTTCATGTTATGCTAACTAGTCATACTCAATGTTTCTGTGTTTGTTGAGCTCTCATGAGCTTATTGAATAAAGATTTGAGAGCTTGTGTTTGCCCACTCACAACATACCCCTGAGCAATTCAGTGGTATTACACCATTTCCACAAGCCTCTCAGAAGCTCATTAGTGATCCTTAGCTGGTGTGCCCGGCTTTTAGGAAGCCTAGCAACCCAACTTTATGATCCGCACTTAATTTTCATCTTGCGCTTATCTCATAGGGTGGAAGGAGCTTTTTGTTTGTCCCATTTGACTATGCACACCGGGAACCCAGTATTTGGGCAAATGGAAAGATTTTCATAAGCTTCTCACAAGCTCATCTGTGAACCTCACAGAGTGAACTTGGGCTTTTTGGAAAGCTTACCAAGCCATCTTGCAACTCCAACTTTCATTTTGCCATTTTGAGCTTAACCCGTCAGCTTAAATGGCCATTCAAAAAGTTGCAGGCCTTGGTTTGGACTGTTTGGGTCTGAGTGTAAAGTGAAGTGCTGATTTGCTTATAACAAGCTTATTAGTGCTAATCTTTGCATCTCCTTGTTCATACTTACACATAATACTTGTACATATATACTTTTACCTTTTATTTCCACTTTATAGATTTTTCAAGCTTGTTTCAAGCTTATGACCCAACTGTAAGCCAAAAGCTCAACTGAAGTGGTCATAAGTGTGAAATGCCTTATTTCTTTAGTTTGAAAAGTTCCATTTTCTTCAAATATGTATAATACTTGTATATACTCAGTTTCATAAAGAGTAAAACCAAAAGACCCTTTAACCACAAGTGATAGCTTCTATTTAGAAGCTTAAGGCATTAAAAGTGGAGGAAATAAGCTCCCATGAGCTTATTTCCAAGTTTTTAAAAAGTTGCTTTTGTTAAAGTTACTTATTTTTACTTATTATATAATTTTGCAAAAAGAAAAATCAAAAATAAAATAAAGTGCAAAAAGGTTGTGTGTTAGATTCGAACCTAGGTTCCATTGGTGACAAGTTCATTGCATAACCCACCTAGGCTAGCTCACTTCTCAGTTATCCTTTGCACATTTTATTTCTTATAGTAGTAAACATCTTAGCTTATTTAAATAAGCTTATACGAGCTGTTTGGCTTATTACAACTTATCTGATAAGTCAGTGAACTTCATAATATATTTCCCAGCTTCTTTACTATGTAAATTACTTTCCATAATTTTTTCGTAATTTTTACTGTTCATATAGTATTTTTAATAATTAATATAGTTTATATTTCTTTTAGATAATAATTAGTTATATATTTTTAAAACAGCTTATTTATAATTTTTATGAACTTTTTATATTTTTTATGGATTCCTGAAATGGTTAGGAAGTTTTATAAAAAGTTTTATAATTTTATAAATTAGTTTAGTATGTATAATAATTATAGTAGTTTAATTAGTTTATATGAGTAATAATAGTATTTAATTAAATTTTCTTATTTTTGTATATAATATATAATTATTATATTTTTCTTAGCTTCTTAATAGTATTTTAGAATTTTGTAAAAAGTTTTAGATTTTAGTTTGTTAGTTTAGTATTTATTATAATTAAATAATAGTATTAGTAATTAGATAATAGTAAATAATTAATAATAAATATCATAATTGTATAATTAATATATTTTTAGTTTCTAAAATTATTTTATAATAATTTAGATTTTTCAGATTATTTATTTCATTTATTTAAGTTAATTTTAAATTTTCTTATTATTTAATTCATTATTAAATACATTTAATTCATTTTAATTTATATTAATTAATTTAATAGTGTAAAAATTTATTCTAATAATTTTCTTATCTTTTTAGGATTCCAAAAATATGATTTTCACATTTGTGGGAGTTATATTGGATCAAATTCACGTTTTATTTTGTACGTTTACGTAATTGTATTTAAACGTACGTTTTAGGTTTTAAACGTTCATCAATTTTAAAAATAGTGATAGCGTTTATTTAATATATTTTATCTTTTTAATTTTATTTAATTTGCATTTAAGTCGCTAAGACATGCAAATCCCTACTATAGTTATAATCAATTTGTTTTTATACGTTTACGTTTAATTTATGTTAAACATACGTTTGTATATCTTTTACGTTTTTAGGTTTCTGATTGTACGTTTTTTAACGACATAGCTGTGACAGAGCTATTACTATTCACATTCCTAGTGTTAGTCAATCAGATTCCTGTTTTTCCTATAATAATATTATTTTCAACAAATCACAAGTCATTGTATTCAGGATATCACGCCTCGCCAGGACATAAACGATCCAAGGATATTTTAATCCTTGGTATACTTGCATTCTCTCCCGCCTCGCCTTTTATCATCTTACGGTTGACCGTTCACAAGCGTTGATAAGTATGACGGAGAAATAAAAGAAGGTAGTTGGAGGAATCAAATTTTGGCGCCGCTTTGCTGGGAAGTGTCGCCTACTATGACTTGTATTTTTTGTATTTTGTTGAATTATCTATCCTTGTTTGTATATTATACTATATCATTCAACTGCCGAGCTGTCAGGGCATATTTATTACAGTTAATCATTCACAAGTGATTAGCTAGCGTGGTAAACCTGACACTAGCCTGGGAGGTAGTGATTACTTATAATGTATCATATTTCATTTCATAAACAATATAAAATACAAAAACATTTTTCCTTTGCACACAACTTGCCCAGTTTGATGAGTCCCTCGGTTACAACATTTGGTTGTTGGTCAGCTTACGCTCTGTCAAAACCCAGATTCCCTTCGGGGGCGGTTGTAAGGAATTTTCTTTCTTTTGTACATATATATATAAAAGATTAAAAATGCAAAAACATTATAAAATAAAAAATCAAAAAGATTCTCCCTACCTTATCATTTATAATTCTGTGAGTGGCAATCCCATTCCAATTTCTCACCAAATCTTTGAGTGGCAATCCCACTCAACTTCCCCATGAACAATTTAATTCGGGGTCAAGTCAAGCTAGTGACTTGGTTATCAAAAACAAGCCATACAATATGGGTTTTCACCTATATTTCTGTCTTTTTCCCCTTTCTACCACCTAAGTGTGGGGGTGTGCCCCACATGTTGTATATATTTTGAATATGAAATAAAAAATTGTAAATACAGAAAAATAAAATAATTGTTGTATTACCCCACTTGACTTTGAATATTGAGGACAATATTCATTTCTAAGTGTGGGGGGAATTCTGGCGAATTTGATCACTTTTATACCCTTGTATGCCCTTTTCCCCAAAAATGACCAAAATTTAAAAATTTTCATTTGGTATTAGTGTTTTGCACTAAATACAACAAATGGTAATCAATCCACCATGTCTAACACACATAAGGATTGGCTAATCCAGGAGCAAACGGCTCTTGGTAAAGATATCTCAAACCCGTTTATGGCTTGCAATTTGCCAAAAAAATTGTATGGTACCTCAACTCGCCATATCCTAATAAGCGAATAAGTTGGCTAGCCCGCAAGATTATGACTTGTGGTAAAGGCAGTGGAAAAACCATAATTGGTAATCGACTCACCAAAGATAATATTGATAATTTATCTAAGAGTTGGCTAGTCCAGAAGCAAACGGCTTCCGGTAAAGACAAATCAAATCCGTTGACAGCTGGTGATTTGCTCAAAATCACACGGTTATCAGGTGTGCCACAGTTCTTACACCTGGCTACTCCAGAAGTGATGGCTTTTGGTAAAGAGTTTTTCAAATCCATTAAGTTTTAAATAAAAGATTGCTAGGGACTAGCAATAGTTTAGTGTGGGGGATTTGATATGTGTCTAATTACACATATATTTTATACTATTTAAACCCACAAAACAACCAAAAACACTTTGAAAAACCACACAAAGGTTACAAATATCATTGAAATTTGTTTTTATGTTATTTAGGTACAAAAGATTGAAAAACAAGTGAAAAATGATCAATTTCACAACAATTGTCGTTTTCAGTCCCTGGAGTTACACAAAATGGCAAAACTAGTCCCTGAAGTTTCAAAATGAAATAAAAGTCAACTTAAGTCCTTGGGAAACCAAAAATATTCACAAAACATCCCTGGATAAAAGTTTTCACAAAATGGCAATTTTTACCCCTCAAGTTACAAAATTGGCAAAAATGGTCCCTGGGTATTCAAACTTGGAAATTTTACAAAATATACCCTTGTACTATGCATAAATTACAATTTGGAACAATTTTGATAAACTTTTGGAATTTACATTTTCAGTCCCTCAAATATCCAAATTTACATAAAAGGTCCTTAAAGTTTTAAAAATAAAATAAATACAACTTTGGCCCTTGTGTAATTATTTTATGGCAGGTTTGGCCCTTCAAAGGAAGTTTGGAAAGTTCACATGATTGGTCCCTCAAAAAAAAAAAAATCAGTTTGTACAATATTAGTCCTTGGGCTTGTATACTACTTAAACCAAACGGATCCTATTAAAATAACTAATCCAAATCCAAACTCAAAACAAATCCAATCCAATACCTGGCCCAACACAACCAGCCCACCCCTTTGTATTTTAAACAAAACCGGGCACAAACTACCCACTGTTCACTCTCCCTCACCTTTCCCTCTCAAACCATCGAGTCACAAAACCGTGTGGTTTTGTGCCACCTCCACTTGCTACCCCAACTCACAACCTACTCCCCTACACCCTGTCACCTCTTCCCATCAAGCAGTTAATGCTTCCCCACCTTCAAACACTCCACCTTTTCCCCTTGCCCTGTTTTTCCTCATACTTGACCCTAAAAGCTTCAAAAGCTCACCACCTTGTCCCCTCCACCTCTACATACATACAAGAAGCATTGAATGCTTCTCAAACCGCCTCAACTGTCACAAAGGACTTTGGCGCCAAAAGTGAATTTGAATGGTTGAGATCGATTATAATGAATCAAGGGTCAAGATTGAAGTCAGAGCTTAAGAGTGGTCACCAAGGGTACTGAGACTATAAAAGAAGGAAAAGAAGCAGAGGAACAACTACCTTGGCCTTAGGCCATTGTCACTTAGACTTAGCTTAATCATAGTGTAACTTTTAATGCTTTCCTTTAATTATTGTCATTTACAGCTTTAAAATAGTGTAATGATCTCAAAATAGTGTAATGGAACCATTTGATTTCAGTTTAATGCAATCTCTTTAAATTTCATGTTCTATCTTAAGTCCTTTTAATTTCAAAGCCCTTTTCATATCTGTTTGATCATAGTTGATTATATGGACTCAGTTAAGCACACTTAGGCTCCTAACAAAGCCAAATGAGCTTTTAGATACATATAAACATCAATAATCATTTTAAATTAGAAAATCACTAAAAAATAGAGAAAATAGAAAATAATCCAAAAATCATGAGTTCTGGGTGATTCTCGCTTGGAGCATGGCAAATTATGGATGACCATGGTAGTAGTGCCTCATGGGAGGTTATAGGTTATGGTTTGGTCCTTGGTTTCCAAAGTCTCAGTTGATTCACCTTGTAAGTCCACTTTTACAATTTTTGCTTTTTATGGCTTAAGTTATCTATCTTTCTTAATTTCTTCTTTTTCGTGTTTATTTGTTGTTAGTTAATGATATCATAGCTTAATATAAGTTTGTTATGTTTTGGAATTTGATTTGGCTTGAAATTCCATTTCAGCTGTCATAAGCTCAATTTTTGAGAATCCTAGGTATACCTTTGTGTGACTACTTATGTATACTGAAAAAGTTCTAATTTAACCAATGAAAACCTCTGGATTTGATAAAATTAGTTTATACAATTATATGGATTGAATAGCTAAATTTAGTTCTATTTAAGGTGTGTTTGGCAATACTGATTCAAGAGTGCTTAACTGATTCTAAGTTGTTATTTTTGGTTGATATTTGATACATAGAGTTCCTTAGGGTCAGACAAACCATAAGTCTATTATGTATACAAGCAATAGTCAAAAATTCACTTCTTTGATCCTCATTTGAACACTGTGATGATTTGTAAGTCCATACTCACCAAATCCGTTTTAAAGTTGTTCTTACTTGTTTATTTCTTGTTATTGTATCATATTATATCATAATTAGTTGTTAAATTCAGATCAAAGTTGATCAAAGTCAACTTTGATCATAAAACTTAAAAAGTCAAATTTGTCAATACCTGTTTTTGAATAAAATCTATAATTTCAGTGTGTGCTCATTATTGAGATTTAGCTTAAAACCTTCTAGGATATTAAAATTTTGTTGCTTATATTAATTAGAAAAATACTAGTTTGCTTTTACTCATCTTATAAACTGCTTATTTTCAGTCTTACTTTAGCTATCTGTTCAAAACCATGCCCTGTGCACAGGTTTAGGTGTCAAGTTCACAAGCTTGCAAAAGCTTGTGAAGTTGACCTTAGCTTGTGAATTTGGCTTATTTGTGTAGCCTTTGTGGTCTAGTTGTAATGTTTATGCTTATTTGTCCCTTATTTGCTTATTTAGGTAGCTTAATCATTCCAACCTTTTTGTCCCATCTTACTCCTTCCACTGAAGCAAACAGTGGAGGTGGAGTTGTTTTCAAAAGCTAATGAAAAGTTCCTCCTTAAGCTTGAGCTTGTGATTTTTAGTTTCATGTTATGCTAACTAGTCATACTCAATGTTTCTGTGTTTGTTGAGCTCTCATGAGCTTATTGAATAAAGATTTGAGAGCTTGTGTTTGCCCACTCACAACATACCCCTGAGCAATTCAGTGGTATTACACCATTTCCACAAGCCTCTCAGAAGCTCATTAGTGATCCTTAGCTGGTGTGCCCTGGCTTTTTAGGAAGCCTAGCAACCCAACTTTATGATCCTGCACTTAATTTTCATCTTGCAGCTTATCTCATAGGGCTGGAAGGAGCTTTTTGTTTGTCCCATTTGACTATGCACACTGGGAACCCAGTGTATTTGGGCAAATGGAAGGATTTTCATAAGCTTCTCACAAGCTCATCTGTGAACCTCACAGAGTGAACTTGGGCTTTTTGGAAAGCTTACCAAGCCATCTTGCAACTCCAACTTTCATTTTGCCATTTTGAGCTTAACCCGTCAGCTTAAATGGCCATTCAAAAAAGTTGCAGGCCTTGGTTTGGACTGTTTGGGTCTGAGTGTAAAGTGAAGTGCTGATTTGCTTATAACAAGCTTATTAGTGCTAATCTTTGCATCTCCTTGTTCATACTTACACATAATACTTGTACATATATACTTTTACCTTTTATTTCCACTTTATAGATTTTTCAAGCTTGTTTCAAGCTTATGACCCAACTGTAAGCCAAAAGCTCAACTGAAGTGGTCATAAGTGTGAAACGCTTATTTCTTTAGTTTGTAAAGTTCCATTTTCTTCAAATATGTATAATACTTGTATATACTCGGTTCATAAAGAGTAAAACCAAAAGACCCTTTAACCACAAGTGATAGCTTCTATTTAGAAGCTTAAGGCATTAAAAGCCAACTGTGGAGGAAATAAGCTCCCACAGAGCTTATTTCCAAGTTTTGAAAAAGTTGCTTTTGTTAAAGTTACTTATTTTTACTTATTATATAATTTTGCAAAAAGAAAAATCAAAAATAAAATAAAGTGCAAAAAGGTTGTGTGTTAGATTCGAACCTAGGTTCCATTGGTGACAAGTTCACTGCATAACCCACCTAGGCTAGCTCACTTCTCAGTTATCCTTTGCACATTTTATTTCTTATAGTAGTAAACATCTTAGCTTGTTTAAATAAGCTTATAAGAGCTGTTATTTATTACAGCTTATCTGGATAAGCTGTGAACTTCATAATATATTTCCCAGCTTCTTTACTATGTAAATTACTTTCCATAATTTTTTTTCGTAATTTTTACTGTTCATATAGTATTTTTAATAATTAATATAGTTTATATTTCTTTTAGATAATAATTAGTTATATATTTTTAAAACAGCTTATTTATAATTTTTATGAACTTTTTATATTTTTTATGGATTCCTGAAATGGTTAGGAAGTTTTATAAAAAGTTTTATAATTTTATAAATTAGTTTAGTATGTATAATAATTATAGTAGTTTAATTAGTTTATATGAGTAATAATAGTATTTAATTAAATTTTCTTATTTTTGTATATAATATATAATTATTATATTTTTCTTAGCTTCTTAATAGTATTTTAGAATTTTGTAAAAAGTTTTAGATTTTAGTTTGTTAGTTTAGTATTTATTATAATTAAATAATAGTATTAGTAATTAGATAATAGTAAATAATTAATAATAAATATCATAATTGTATAATTAATATATTTTTAGTTTCTAAAATTATTTTATAATAATTTAGATTTTTCAGATTATTTATTTCATTTATTTAAGTTAATTTTAAATTTTCTTATTATTTAATTCATTATTAAATACATTTAATTCATTTTTAATTTATATTAATTAATTTAATAGTGTAAAAATTTATTCTAATAATTTTCTTATCTTTTTAGGATTCCAAAAATATGATTTTCACATTTGTGGGAGTTATATTGGATCAAATTCACGTTTTATTTTGTACGTTTACGTAATTGTATTTAAACGTACGTTTTTAAGTTTTAAACGTTCATCAATTTTAAAAATAGTGATAGCGTTTATTTAATATATTTTATCTTTTTAATTTTATTTAATTTGCATTTAAGTCGCTAAGACATGCAAATCCCTACTATAGTTATAATCAATTTGTTTTTATACGTTTACGTTTAATTTATGTTAAACATACGTTTGTATATCTTTTACGTTTTTAGGTTTCTGATTGTACGTTTTTTAACGACAAAGCTGTGACAGAGCTATTACTATTCACATTCCTAGTGTTAGTCAATCAGATTCCTGTTTTTCCTATAATAATATTATTTTCAACAAATCACAAGTCATTGTATTCAGGATATCACGCCTCGCCAGGACATAAACGATCCAAGGATATTTTAATCCTTGGTATACTTGCATTCTCTCCCGGGCTGTCGCCCTTTTATCATCTGTTACGGTTGACCGTTCACAAGCGGTTGATAAGTATGACGGAGAAATAAAAGAAGGTAGTTCGGGAGGAATCAAATTTTGGCGCCGCTGCTGGGGAAGTGTCTTTGCCTACTATGACTTGTATTTTTTGTATTTTGTTGAATTATCTATCCTTGTTTGTATATTATACTATATCATTCAACTGCCGAGCTGTCAGGGCATATTTATTATAGTTAATCATTCACAAGTGATTAGCTAGCGTGGTAAACCTGACACTAGCCTGGGAGGTAGTGATTACTTATACTGTATCATATTTCATTTCATAAACAATATAAAATACAAAAACATTTTTCCTTTGCACACAACTTGCCCAGTTTGATGAGTCCCTCGGTTACAACATTTGGTTGTTGGCATTTACAGCATCGAGCTCTGTCAAACCCAGATTCCCTTTCGAGGGGCGGTTGTAAGGAATTTTCTTTCTTTTGTACATATATATATAAAAGATTAAAAATGCAAAAACATTATAAAATAAAAAATCAAAAAGATTCTCCCTACCTTATCATTTATAATTCTGTGAGTGGCAATCTCATTCCAATTTCTCACCAAATCTTTGAGTGGCAATCCCACTCAACTTCCCCATGAACAATTTAATTCGGGGTCAAGTCAAGCTAGTGACTTGGTTATCAAAAACAAGCCATACAATATGGGTTTTCACCCATATTTCTGTCTTTTTCCCTTTTCTACCACCTAAGTGTGGGGGTGTGCCCCACATGTTGTATATATTTTGAATATGAAATAAAAAATTGTAAATACAGAAAAATAAAATAATTGTTGTATTACCCCACTTGACTTTGAATATTGAGGACAATATTCATTTCTAAGTGTGGGGGGAATTCTGACGAATTTGATCACTTTTATACCCTTGTATGCCCTTTTCCCCAAAAATGACCAAAATTTAAAAATTTTCATTTGGTATTAGTGTTTTGCACTAAATACAACAAATGGTAATCAATCCACCATGTCTAACACACATAAGGATTGGCTAATCCAGGAGCAAACGGCTCTTGGTAAAGATATCTCAAACCCGTTTATGGCTTGCAATTTGCCAAAAAAATTGTATGGTACCTCAACTCGCCATATCCTAATAAGCGAATGAGTTGGCTAGCCCGCAAGATTATGGCTTGTGGTAAAGGCAGTGGAAAACCATAATTGGTAATCGACTCACCAAAGATAATATTGATAATTTATCTAAGAGTTGGCTAGTCCGTAAGCAAACGCTTCCCAGGTAAAGACAAATCAAATCCGTTGACACCGTGATTTGCTCAAAATCACACCTGGTTATCGTGTGCCACGTTCTTACACTGGCTACTCCGAAGTGATGGCTTTTGGTAAAGAGTTTTTCAAAATCCATTAAGTTTTAAATAAAAGATTGCTAGGGACTAGCAATAGTTTAGTGTGGGGGATTTGATATGTGTCTAATTACACATATATTTTATACTATTTAAACCCACAAAACAACCAAAAACACTTTGAAAAACCACACAAAGGTTACAAATATCATTGAAATTTGTTTTTATGTTATTTAGGTACAAAAGATTGAAAAACAAGTGAAAAATGATCAATTTCACAACAATTGTCGTTTTCAGTCCCTGGAGTTACACAAAATGGCAAAACTAGTCCCTGAAGTTTCAAAATGAAATAAAAGTCAACTTAAGTCCTTGGGAAACCAAAAATATTCACAAAACATCCCTGGATAAAAGTTTTCACAAAATGGCAATTTTTACCCCTCAAGTTACAAAATTGGCAAAAATGGTCCCTGGGTATTCAAACTTGGAAATTTTACAAAATATACCCTTGTACTATGCATAAATTACAATTTGGAACAATTTTGATAAACTTTTGGAATTTACATTTTCAGTCCCTCAAATATCCAAATTTACATAAAAGGTCCTTAAAGTTTTAAAAATAAAATAAATACAACTTTGGCCCTTGTGTAATTATTTTATGGCAGGTTTGGCCCTTCAAAGGAAGTTTGGAAAGTTCACATGATTGGTCCCTCAAAAAAAAAATCAGTTTGTACAATATTAGTCCTTGGGCTTGTATACTACTTAAACCAAACGGATCCTATTAAAATAACTAATCCAAATCCAAACTCAAAACAAATCCAATCCAATACCTGGCCCAACACAACCAGCCCACCCCTTTGTATTTTAAATAAAACCGGGCACAAACTACCCACTGTTCACTCTCCCTCACCTTTCCCTCTCAAACCACTGAGTCACAAACCGGTGGTTTTGTGCCACCTTCCCTCCACTTGCTACCCCAGCTCACAACCTACTCCCTACACCCTGCCACCTCTTCCCATCAAGCAGTTAATGCTTCCCCACCTTCAAACACTCCACCTTTTCCCCTTGCCCTGTTTTTCCTCATACTTGACCCTAAAAGCTTCAAAAGCTCACCACCTTGTCCCTTCCACCTCTACATACATACAAGAAGCATTGAATGCTTCTCAAACCGCCTCAACTGTCACAAAGGACTTTGGCGCCAAAAGTGAATTTGAATGGTTGAGATCGATTATAATGAATCAAGGGTCAAGATTGAAGTCAGAGCTTAAGAGTGGTCACCAAGGTACCGAGACTATAAAAGAAGGAAAAGAAGCAGAGGAACAACTACCTTGGCCTTAGGCCATTGTCACTTAGACTTAGCTTAATCATAGTGTAACTTTTAATGCTTTCCTTTAATTATTGTCATTTACAACTTTAAAATAGTGTAATGATCTCAAAATAGTGTAATGGAACCATTTGATTTCAGTTTAATGCAATCTCTTTAAATTTCATGTTCTATCTTAAGTCCTTTTAATTTCAAAGCCCTTTTCATATCTGTTTGATCATAGTTGATTATATGGACTCAGTTAAGCACACTTAGGCTCCTAACAAAGCCAAATGAGCTTTTAGATACATATAAACATCAATAATCATTTTAAATTAGAAAATCACTAAAAAATAGAGAAAATAGAAAATAATCCAAAAATCATGAGTTCTGGGTGATTCTCGCTTGGAGCATGGCAAATTATGGATGACCATGGTAGTAGTGCCTCATGGGAGGTTATAGGTTATGGTTTGGTCCTTGGTTTCCAAAGTCTCAGTTGATTCACCTTGTAAGTCCACTTTTACAATTTTTGCTTTTTATGGCTTAAGTTATCTATCTTTCTTAATTTCTTCTTTTCTGTGTTTATTTGTTGTTAGTTAATGATATCATAGCTTAATATAAGTTTGTTATGTTTTGGAATTTGATTTGGCTTGAAATTCCATTTCAGCTGTCATAAGCTCAATTTTTGAGAATCCTAGGTATACCTTTGTGTGACTACTTATGTATACTGAAAAAGTTCTAATTTAACCAATGAAAACCTCTGGATTTGATAAAATTAGTTTATACAATTATATGGATTGAATAGCTAAATTTAGTTCTATTTAAGGTGTGTTTGGCAATACTGATTCAAGAGTGCTTAACTGATTCTAAGTTGTTATTTTTGGTTGATATTTGATACATAGAGTTCCTTAGGGTCGCACAAACCATAAGTCTATTATGTATACAAGCAATAGTCAAAAATTCACTTCTTTGATCCTCATTTGAACACTGTGATGATTTGTAAGTCCATACTCACCAAATCCGTTTTAAAGTTGTTCTTACTTGTTTATTTCTTGTTATTGTATCATATTATATCATAATTAGTTGTTAAATTCATATCAAAGTTGATCAAAGTCAACTTTGATCATAAACTTAAAAAGTCAAATTTGTCAATACCGCTTTTGAATAAAATCTATAATTTCAGTGTGTGCTCATTATTGAGATTTAGCTTAAAACCTTCTAGGATATTAAAATTTTGTTGCTTATATTAATTAGAAAAATACTAGTTTGCTTTTACTCATCTTATAAACTGCTTATTTTCAGTCTTACTTTAGCTATCTGTTCAAAACCATGCCCTGTAAGGTTTAGGTGTCAAGTTCACAAGCTTGCAAAAGCTTGTGAAGTTGACCTTAGCTTGTGAATTTGGCTTATTTGTGTAGCCTTTGTGGTCTAGTTGTAATGTTTATGCTTATTTGTCCCTTATTTGCTTATTTAGGTAGCTTAATCATTCCAACCTTTTTGTCCCATCTTACTCCTTCCACTGAAGCAAAAAGTGGAGGTGGAGTTGTTTTCAAAAGCTAATGAAAAGTTCCTCCTTAAGCTTGAGCTTGTGATTTTTAGTTTCATGTTATGCTAACTAGTCATACTCAATGTTTCTGTGTTTGTTGAGCTCTCATGAGCTTATTGAATAAAGATTTGAGAGCTTGTGTTTGCCCACTCACAACATACCCCTGAGCAATTCAGTGGTATTACACCATTTCCACAAGCCTCTCAGAAGCTCATTAGTGATCCTTAGTGGTGTGCCTGGCTTTTAGGAAGCCTAGCAACCCAACTTTATGATCCTGCACTTAATTTTCATCTTGCACTTATCTCATAGGGTGGAAGGAGCTTTTGTTTGTCCCATTTGACTATGCACACTGGGAACCCAGTGTATTTGGGCAAATGGAAGGATTTTCATAAGCTTCTCACAAGCTCATCTGTGAACCTCACAGAGTGAACTTGGGCTTTTTGGAAAGCTTACCAAGCCATCTTGCAACTCCAACTTTCATTTTGCCATTTTGAGCTTAACCGTCGGCTTAAATGGCCATTCAAAAAGTTGCAGGCCTTGGTTTGGACTGTTTGGGTCCAGTGTAAAGTGAAGTCTTGATTTGCTTATAACAAGCTTATTAGTGCTAATCTTTGCATCTCCTTGTTCATACTTACACATAATACTTGTACATATATACTTTTACCTTTTATTTCCACTTTATAGATTTTTCAAGCTTGTTTCAAGCTTATGACCCAACTGTAAGCCAAAAGCTCAACTGAAGTGGTCATAAGCTGTGAAACAGCTTATTTCTTTAGTTTGTAAAGTTCCATTTTCTTCAAATATGTATAATACTTGTATATACTCAGTTTCATAAAGAGTAAAACCAAAAGACCCTTTAACCACAAGTGATAGCTTCTATTTAGAAGCTTAAGGCATTAAAAGTGCTGGAGGAAATAAGCTCCCACAGAGCTTATTTCCAAGTTTTGAAAAAGTTGCTTTTGTTAAAGTTACTTATTTTTACTTATTATATAATTTTGCAAAAAGAAAAATCAAAAATAAAATAAAGTGCAAAAAGGTTGTGTGTTAGATTCGAACCTAGGTTCCATTGGTGACAAGTTCACTGCATAACCCACCTAGGCTAGCTCACTTCTCAGTTATCCTTTGCACATTTTATTTCTTATAGTAGTAAACATCTTAGCTTATTTAAATAAGCTTATACGAGCTGTTTGGCTTATTACAACTTATCTGGATAAGCTGTGAACTTCATAATATATTTCCCAGCTTCTTTACTATGTAAATTACTTTCCATAATTTTTTTTCGTAATTTTTACTGTTCATATAGTATTTTTAATAATTAATATAGTTTATATTTCTTTTAGATAATAATTAGTTATATATTTTTAAAACAGCTTATTTATAATTTTTATGAACTTTTTATATTTTTTATGGATTCCTGAAATGGTTAGGAAGTTTTATAAAAAGTTTTATAATTTTATAAATTAGTTTAGTATGTATAATAATTATAGTAGTTTAATTAGTTTATATGAGTAATAATAGTATTTAATTAAAATTTCTTATTTTTGTATATAATATATAATTATTATATTTTTCTTAGCTTCTTAATAGTATTTTAGAATTTTGTAAAAAGTTTTAGATTTTAGTTTGTTAGTTTAGTATTTATTATAATTAAATAATAGTATTAGTAATTAGATAATAGTAAATAATTAATAATAAATATCATA
Source organism: Chrysanthemum makinoi (assembly GCA_910596185.1). Lineage (NCBI taxonomy): Eukaryota > Viridiplantae > Streptophyta > Magnoliopsida > Asterales > Asteraceae > Chrysanthemum > Chrysanthemum makinoi. The sequence goes on from OU343217.1 coordinate 259,446,845, forward strand.
ATTGTATAATTAATATATTTTTAGTTTCTAAAATTATTTTATAATAATTTAGATTTTTCAGATTATTTATTTCATTTATTTAAGTTAATTTTAAATTTTCTTATTATTTAATTCATTATTAAATACATTTAATTCATTTTAATTTATATTAATTAATTTAATAGTGTAAAATTTATTCTAATAATTTTCTTATCTTTTTAGGATTCCAAAATATGATTTTCACATTTGTGGGAGTTATATTGGATCAAATTCACGTTTTATTTTGTACGTTTACGTAATTGTATTTAAACGTACGTTTTAGGTTTTAAACGTTCATCAATTTTAAAAATAGTGATAGCGTTTATTTAATATATTTTATCTTTTAATTTTATTTAATTTGCATTTAAGTCGCTAAGACATGCAAATCCCTACTATAGTTATAATCAATTTGTTTTTATACGTTTACGTTTAATTTATGTTAAACATACGTTTGTATATCTTTTACGTTTTTAGGTTTCTGATTGTACGCTTTTTAACGACATATAGCTGTGATGAGCTATTACTATTCACATTCCTAGTGTTAGTCAATCGATTCTGTTTTCCTATACTAATATTATTTTCAACAAATCACAAGTCATTGTATTCAGGATATCACGCCTCGCCAGGACATAAACGATCCAAGGATATTTTAATCCTTGGTATACTTGCATTCTCTCCCGGGCTGTCGCCCTTTTATCATCTGTTACGGTTGACCGTTCACAAGCGGTTGATAAGTGTGACGGAGAAATAAAAGAAGGTAGTTCGGGAGGAATCAGCCTCACAACCCCAGACCTTCAAGTAAGATAAGTTAGGGACTTTCCCATGCCATATTTCGTATGGAGTCTTATCTACCTTCTTGGTTGGAACCATGTTGAGAATGCGAGCAGCAGACTCTAGGGCATAACCCCAAAAGGACATTGGCAAGCGTTGTTAGACTTCATCATAGATCGAACCACGTCTAGCAAAGTTCGATTTCTCCTTTCAGATACACCATTATGTTGTGGTGTATGTGGAGGAGTGAATTGTGAGACTATCCCACACTTTTTAGATGATCTAAAAACTCTTGACTCATATATTCGCCTCCACGATCGGATCGAAGAGCCTTTATAGTCTTATCGAGTTGATTTTCTACCTCACTTTGAAATACTTTGAACGTTTCAAAGACTTCATGTTTATGTTTAATCAAGTAAACATAACCATATCGACTGAAATCGTCGGTAAAAGTGACGAAGTAGTTAGCTCCTTCCCTAGACATGATCCTAAATGGGCCACATACATCAGTATGTATGAGTCCAAGTAGGTCTTTAGCTCTTTCTCCAACATGGGAAAAAGGCTTCTGGCGCGCCATCTTACAGATATGCAAGAAACACATTTATCAAAGGACGTATCGTCAATTGATTCTAAAAGCCCATCTTGTTGCACCGTAATGCGTTCTTGTTTATGTGGCAAAGACGAATAATGCCATAGAAAAGTTGAATCCATGTTACGTTTAGATTTCTTGTTTCTAACATTATATATAGAACCATTGTTTGAATTAGGATCACGCATATCAATTTCAAAAATACCATCTCTAGGAATAGCATTAAAATAAAAAACATTATCCTTAGAAACCGAAATGCCAAAATCCGTAAAAACATGAATGAAACCATCATCCTTCAAACGACAAAGTGAAACAACACCTCTAGTAATAGTAGGTGCGAAATGAAAATTATTCAAAACAATAACTAGTCCATTAGGAAGGATTAAATCATAGCTTCCTATCGCTTTGGTCGTGCACGATTCCCATTACCAACGTACAGGGTCCAAAGCGCCATGCTTCAACTTCGACTTCCCCAGAGCACGCACATCATTACAAATGTGAGTCCCACAACTTCAGTATCATATACCCAGAATTTATTAGGAAAAGTATAGAGTTCTATAGTGAAGATACCTGATGTACTAGCCCCGCTAGCCTTGCACTTCTTCAACTCGGTGCACCGGACGAGCTTTCTCTTCCCGTGCCCTACCATTCCAGTGATGGCGGGTAAAGTCCTTGGTGGGTGCTCCTTCTAGCGGTGGGGACTTTAGGTTTGGGGGCAAGCTTTACCTTGCCTCTCCCTTGTCCTTGCCGGTGCTTGCGGTTTCCCCTTGTTCTTTTTCTGGATTTTGCCTTGCTTGATAGCTAGGACAACCTTTTTCTGCAAGTTTGAGCATATTATGCAGTTCATGTATGGTCTTGCCCATGTTGTGCATGTTGTAGTTCTGCACAAATTGATCAAATTCCTTTGAAAGTGAGGTTAGTATCATGCTCACTCAAAGGATCTGAGGCATGGGGTATCCAAGCCGCTCCATCCGATCAGCCTTTCATTTTCATGATGTGGCTAACGACCGATTGTCCTTCCTCCTCGCTTGCAAGCATGGAATGATCGACAGTTTCAAATAATTCCCCGCCTTTGTCGTTCAACATAGTTCTTAGTTCGGTTATCATGTCAAATGTTGTGAGGTCCTCTAAATTCTTTTGAATTTCTGGGATCATGCTCGCAAGCATAAGACAAGCGACTTCTTGCTGTTCATTAAACCTACGAGGTGTAGGCATTACGCGGCGCAGCTGGCATTTCGGCCGGAGGCTCGGGTAAAGCTTGTTTGGATGGTAAAACTTTTGTTCGGACTTGAGGACAATCCTCAAGTTTGGTACCATCCAAAAGTTATTACCATTCAATCTCTCTTTCTCAAGAATTGATCTGATTGACGAGTTGTTGATGGTTTGAGTTGGAGTTGTCATCTACAAAACAAACAAAATTCAAATTTTAGTATCATACAATAATTAATCCTTTTTAAAATTAACTACCCAAGTTTTATAAGAAAAACAATTAATTTTGCGAAAAAGGCTAAGATCCTCATTGAGATTCCACCATCACATCAGTTGATCTGCTAGCAATGGTGGATTCAATAGGTAGGTAACGTCAACCAATTGCAAATCAAGTGCAACTCTTAGATCCTTATGGGACCCATGGCACTAGTGAACAAGCATCTAGTGTCAAGCGCATGTTCATCCATCTTTGCCTCGGGTCAAGGTCTCACCGCTTAACTCGATTAAGTCATCCAATTTGAGAACGTCGCTAAAATATATCTAGGTACCACGCATAGACAATAATCACCTTGGGTTACAATTCAACCTAGGTCCCACACATAGGCAAAAAGTAATTGCAAGTGTTCTCAAGCGATTGGATGGCATGACTTAAATTTGTGACGGGTAAAATTTTTTTTGATGTGAATCAAAAATGTGTACGAAAAAAGCATGCATTCATTCTTCATAGCACAAGTTAAAAACTCTTCTTAACTTAAGTCTAATCATTGTTTTAATTTATGTTTGTCAAGTTGTCCATTTTCAAGTCTAATATAGAACCTATGTGGATAATAATAGAGATAGGACAATACATAAATCGAATAACATACATAACAAATTAAGTGTTATTATTAAAACAATGATTTTAAGTTAAATCCATATTTAAACTTAGTTAAACTAAATCATAAGATTTAGTTTGAAAATGGTTTGTGTTGTGTTTTAAGTTTTAGAAAACGATTTGCAAGTTATATACATTCACAACATACATAATAAGCAAACAACCAACACACAACCACAATATGCAAAGCCTCAACCGATGAAAGAACCTATGCTTGGTCTCGTGAGCCATCACGAAACCAAAGTCATCTAGGGACATAAACCACAACCACACGGAGGACTCCCACTTGCTCCAAGACCAAGCAAAGACAAGTAGAAGCCCATAATGCACATGAAAAGTGAATCTGCCGACCCGAGAATTTCAGCATTGACTGAGGCCCAAATGGCCTAAAAGGAGTCATCCCCGAGCTTAGCACCAAACTACAAAGTTGTGGGCCCATGAGTTGTCTACGCAAAAACAATTGGTTAAAAATACGCTACCAATCACGGAACGCCCGTTTTACTCTTGCAGCTTGTTCGAGCAACCATTTTGCGTGTTTGTCTTTATGCTTGCCATTCCATTCCAAACATCGGTTACAATATATAGAATGTAAAATACATCTAATCTACTATCTATGTATTGTAAAATGCCCAAACAATGGCAAAAACCAAATTAAAACTCATACATAAAGGCCGAAACAATGGCAAACCCCAAATAACAAGAAATAAACGACAATCACAATCATTCATAGCACAAGTGGTCTAGGTTTTCATCGGCTTTGCATATACACATAATAATACCATAAAATTATGAACATAAAAAGGTGTTGGCTAATCCCATGAGCAAACATGCATGTATTTGCCATTGGAACAATTTAAATGACATGAAATAAAAGTATTAGCCAACGAATCGAAGAAACAATCAACAAGAATAAAACCCGATTGGTGCGAGTAAAATGGATTTAGATTCTCAAACCTACTGAAATTAGACCTTCTAAAAATCATTTTACCACAGAAAATTAAGCCTTAGGGGCTGTTTTGAAATCGTTTCAAGAATCGATTAAAACAACGCTATTAAAGCCATTTTAAGCGTACCGAATACATTGTTTAATTAACGTATGCGAAACCAATGGCCATAGGACCAAAAATCACAGATCTTTATATTACTAATAATATTCCTAATCCATGAAAAATAGAGCCCTCGGGGCTGTTTTGAAAGTGGTTGCATAAAACCCTTAAAACACGCGCTTTTGACCATTTTTATACCCGATAATCATATGGTACATATGATGGCTCTAAAACCACTATAGGTGATGATGAATATAATAAACATAAATAAAGCATATAAACGCATCGGAATCATCACCAACAACGGATCCATATTGCCATATGATCAATCAAATAAAACATAGATAAGGTTTATACCTTTGTAGCGTGATTCCTTGCGCAGACACCAATGACCTCCACGTATGGAATCAAGAAACCAAAAGACCAATTAGGTTGGCCTTTCCCGATGTGTGAAACACACTACACGTCTAACAATCACCCTTTGATGCTAGTCTTAACCTTTGAACCAATCCTTGCACAAGACTACTCTTAGAATTATCAAGGAGAGAAAAAACCAAAACAAAACCACAATATGTGTGTGTGTTTTTTTGACGTCCAAAAAGAAGAGGGGAGGGAGAGACTTGAAGACTTGTTGTAACTTACAAAATTATCATCAATCATAATCAATTAGCATTAATGCTAATTGATGTCAAATCATAAGATACACATTAGGCCCTTCAAAGTCCAAATACTCCACTTAACGCCCTTATGTAACAAAGGTTATACATAATGTAAATACGATAAATACATTATGATAATGGTGTCTAAGTGTATATGTGTGTGACCCCATAGGCTCACATATGACTAGCCATATAATTATTTATTATGACACGAGCATACTCCAACATTTGTTTATATGGGAATGTCCATCTTTGAAAGAAAGATGCAGTAGAGGAGGCTCCTACTGGCCCCAAATCTCCCATATCCCCTGCATCCTAATAGGCGAGAAATCACAAACATAAATAAATGAAGGTACGTCGTCTCTTTATGCCATTTTACGTCTTTTATTTATGGGCTAATTCTCAAAATAGTACAAAAAGTTAGTTTGTGGTCACTATGTGGTACAAAAATAACATATTTTCTCTAAATGGTCATGTGCCAATGTGCGACAAGTGTCTAATTTTTTAATAATAAAAGTACATTTGATTTGATACTTTGTCTGAACTTTGACTTTGAATTTTTGTTTAAATGACAAATATACCCCTCTTTAAATATAAATAAATATTATGACGTTATCTTTTTCATTCTCCTCTCTCATTCAGCCTCCAAATCCATCATCACCACCGCCTGATACTTCCACCACCACCACCACCACCAAACCACTAGATCCAACTCGCCAGCGACCACCTTACACCACCACCATCGGATCCGCCAACAACCACCACTACCAGATATGTCGACCAACACCACTACGCGATCCGTTGACCACCACCACTTCAGTTAGGCCGAAACTACGACACCAACAACAACAATTAATAATACGAAAAGTAGATCTAACAAATAAGAGTAAAAAGAAACTTGTGGTTTATGCTTCAAGATCTTTGAAGAGGGTCTCGGGTAGGTTTACATATATATATATTGTATTACACTCGGCTAAATAATAGCGAGTACCCGCGCCTAGCGGCAGCGGCGTCTAGTTTTCGGCAAAATTACGTCGGCGAATGAATATCTTTCGAAATATTGTATTAATAGCGCTTGAGAATCCTTTTTCAAGAACTGTTTCTCTTATGGAATGGTTGAATAGTGGCGTTAATGTAAAGCGTGGTATTGTTGTATGGTGGCGGCGACCAATATTTACTGATAAATAGCCTCTTTGACACGCTCTGTTTTCTGGTTATGTTTTTCGGTTGAAAATTAAAACTCTTTCTCGAGCCATGTGGTGTGTGCCCTTTTTTGCATGGTTGCACATAATCATTTAGCCGAGTGTTCCCGCCTAACGACAATGATGTGACAAAATTTGAGTAAGTGATTTTCTTTCAGTAAACTGAATTCATAGCATAAGGAAATCCTTTCGAAAAAACTATTATATTATGGCAAGGTTCTAGGTTGCTGTAATAGATTAAAGTTTCAATAGTTAATATTGAATGCTATAATAATAGGCACTTGTGTGCGAGCTTTCTTTATTTGTTAGCTGTTTAGCGACAATTTAAATACAATAGTCGTTTCTGTGTCTTTCTTATTCACAAAATATTTTTTTTCATCTAATGGATTTTTTTATAGGACAAACTATTTAATTTTTATCAACACATTCTGTAAGCTTAATATTTTAAAATTTCAACCTTTTAAAATTTCGAGATTTTAACTTTTCAAATTCAAAAACCAAAATTTGAAATCTCGAAAGTTTAATTCTTCAAAAATTTAAAATTCGGCGAAATTTATTCAAAGAGTTCTAAATTTTCAACTTTTAATATTTTGGCTCAGAATTTTTCGTTGGTACGCCAATTGCGATCTCAAAAACTTCGGTTACTGCCCCGCCAAGTTACAAGTCGTGTCTCAGTGGTGGGTTTTTCAAAATGTTAGGAGGCTCGGTGTTGATTGTTTCGTTAATGGTGGCTATGGACAAGCGAAACAACCAACAACAACCAAAAACCTAGCACATACTACCTGAAACCACCTAAACCGTCGAAAGATGGTCGCAATTTCGGCAGATGGTGGCAATGATGAGGTTAATGGTGGCAGCGCCTAGCAATGGAATGTCTAGTTGGGACCAAATTTTCACAGTGAATAATTTTTTCAAATAACTTTACTTGTAGCGTTAGAGAATCATTTTTTGGTAGCATTGTTTTAAGTTGCAATGGTTTTTGAGAACTATTTTTTGGTCAGCTGAGTACCCGTATCTAGCTGCAACGATGATTAATTTCGTCAAAATCTAGTTACTTGAATCCCTAAATGTTTGTTTGTTATCTTTGACGTTGTTTAGTTTTTGAAAAAGTTAAATTATGTTAATCTCTACTTGCGTGTCTGTATCAATGTGTGCCCAGACTTACACGCATACCTTTTGCTAATGGTATATTTTAGTGCACGTAAATATATTAATTAAAAAAACAAAAGAGTTTCTAAAATCATTTTAAAGATGGAATGAAATTGATAGCATAAACTTGTACCTTCGATTGATACTTACCTTGTTGACAAAGATTGGGGTCATTCTACCCAAACAATCTTAAATGTGATTTATGTGGCAAGGGATAATGTCTCAACCATAGCACAAAAACTTGATGATCCATCAGAGGTAGTGTTCTGTATACATTTATGTAAAATGATCCAAAATTTGTTAATGTTACATTTTTGTATTCAACTTTCAGTTTATGAATTATTTATTAAGATATAAGATATAACATTATGATGTACATTTAATAATATGATTAAAACATCATTAAAGCAAGTAAATTAAATGAGTCATAGTTTCCTTATATTGGTTTACATAACAATGTTTCAACATATTAAATGCATAGCTATTTTGACTTTTTTTCAACATTTAAGTTTCAACATTTGATCATTTTTCTATTTTATATATATATATATACTAGACGAGTACCCGCGCCTAGCGGCAGCGATGTCAAGTTTTCTGCAAAGTTCCGATGACCCATAAGTTTCTTTCAACAAACTGTATTTGTAGCATTAGAATCGTTTTGAATAACTACAATTCGATTGCGTGGTTGCATAGCAGAATAAATATATAGTTTTTTAAAAAATTATGTGGAGTCGATCTAAGTGATAAGGAGTATATTTTCTAATTGGGTTGTTTTAAGTTATTAAGATTTTTAGTAATAATAGATTCAAGCATTACAAAAGCAACGGTATTATGTAGTTGGCAATATTATATTGTAGTTTAGAGGTATAGCAACATGTGTGACAGGCTTTCTTGTTTTGTTAGTAATTTAGGCAGTGATAACTATTTTTTTACATGTGTAGCGTTTATCATTTGGTGTGTAGCTTTTAAAATTGTAACTTTGCAAATTGGATATCACCATATAAGATTATTTTGTACTATCAATTTGTATAGATATTTATGCATTGTTCAAAGCTATTTGTTTGAGGTACAAATAATTATCGCTAAAGATAACAATACTATTTATTTTTGTGATTTTAATAAACTTACATAACATTATTGATACACTGTTTGAATGAAAGGGTATCAATATATATTAACTTTTAAACGGCGATTCATATATCTAGTCCTTTAAATGGTCAGAAGCAACATTTTTTAATATAACATTATACAAATGACAAATTACATGTGTCAAAGCAAAATAAACCAAAACTACAATTACTTGGTCTCTCCTTTCAAAAAAATTGTCACGGGTTCCACAACTACTTCATCATTTCTCATATAATTTTGTCAAATTTGAAACCCGATTTCACGGGGTGGTTCAAGCTGGTTGAACCGTTCGATAAAAAACAGGTCGATTTAAACCGAGTCAAACCGATGGGTTGGGGTTGAAAAATGTCAAATTAAACCGGGTCGGCCAGCGGGTTTGAAGCGTCCGGTCAACCGGTGTCGGTTTCAACGGGTCAACCCGGTATCGGTTTCAATTGGTTGTTTTAATTTGGTAGATGTGCTTTTAATTGGGTGTACAATGTGAATAAATTATTGTACTTTTAAGTAATGGGGTGTTTTAATAAGAGTATTAATTATATTATTTATTTCTCTACCATTGGTATGTTTCAACATTCAACTTTCAACATTTTTCATTTTTCCAAAACTTTGACCATTTTTCCATTTTATATAGTATAGATATATATATATATATATATATATATATATATATATATATATATATATATATATATATATATATATATATATATATATATATATATATAAATATATATATATATATATATATATATATATATGTATATATTTTATTACTCAAACCGAGAGAAAAGAAAGAGATTAATGTCTTTTTCTTTAATTATTTCAATATAAAAGAGAAGCTATGCTTAAAAAAAGGATGATCGATGATGATTTTTGGTGTGAGATCTAAAAGATCAATTGTAATGAATGCCAAATCTGAGATCTTGAATGATCTTAAGAGCTTTTATGGTATGGGAAAGAAAAAAAATGAGATCTTTGTTTGTAGCTTCATTTTTTTTGTCATTTATGTTTCTGTGGTGGGTTTAGTCCCAAGTGGGATAGTGTTTTTTTTGTCCTATTGAATTATAGATGCATTAGTTCAAAAAAAAATAATTGCAGATGCATTGTACTTTTGGGTGTGGTTATAAAATGGTTGAAAAAAATTATTGAAAGTGGTGACAAATATTGATGCCTACTGACAATTTTTTTTTTTGAGAAAAATAAATTGGCCGGAATAAATGGATGTTGTCGGAATATATGATTGTCGTCGGAGCTGTTGATGATTATGGTAAAAAAAAATATTATATAAGGGTATTTTGGTCTTTTTAATACTCATTTAATAAGACAAAAAATAGAATATATGGGAAAACACCCAACTAATAATGTACTTTAATATTAAAAAAATGACATGTGTCGCACATTGGATGGATTCACACATTCGCACATGACCATTTAAGGAAGAAATGTTATTTTTGTAACATATAGTGATCACAACCTAACATTTTGTACTATTTTGAGAATTACCCCTTTATTTATTACTATATTTTAACACCACTGTTACAGTATATGCATGGTGGATGTTATATACGTACTAGTTTATGTTCCTTGAATTTTATATATTCAGACAATAATTGATTTAAATCATGCATGTGTTTCTAAACAAATTCACATCTCATGTTCATAATAAACTTCCATTTGAATACAATTTTAAATATCTGATTTATAAAATTCAATATTACTTACTGTTAAGTTACAGTAATATTCTTTAGTAGGGAGAATTACATGTATATCCTTCCCTAAATGAATAATTACATATATGTCCTTTGTACTAGTTTTTTATGCATAAAGTACAATGCTTTTAATGCATTCAAAGGATATATATGTAATTTTTCATTTAGGCAAGGACATATATGTAAAAGCCCATTCTTAGTAAGAGCATCCACAATGGGTAAACTAGACAATAGCTTTTTACTATTTCAAAAAGTTATTTGAAGTGGTTTTTAGCATTGCATACAAGACTTTTTGAAAAAGCTTTAACAAAAACTTGGCAAACTTCAAGCTTTTGCTAAAAGCTCTAGTCATTAAATATACCATGCATTAAATGCATCAAGTCTTTAATGACTTGATGCATTGTGGATGCTCTAAGTTGGTTTAAAGTTTAGGGGCTGTTTGCTTTAAGGGTTTTGGTCATTGGATTAGGGATTAAAGTGAAATCATTCGTTTGGTTTATGCCTGTGAGATTTGAAATTGGGACTGAGTCCGAAAAAAAAGGGATGTACAAAACCCCATCGGATAGCTTCCTTTTGGCTTTGATTTCTGACAACCTCACATGACAATATTCTCTCTCCTATTAATTTTTAATTTTCTATGTGCAAATGTCGTTATCACATATGTGTTTACCTCACAAAAAATTTAATTTATATATTTTTTAATAGGCCCATCCACAATTTGTATTTTTTTTAATACTAAAATAATAATAGATTTCAACCATAATTTATATCTCAATATACAAAACAAACAACTTTTATTCTTTCAACCCCAAACCCAAATCTAAATCCTAATCCTAATCTAAATCCAAATCTAATCCCACCTATATACCAAACGGGGACCTTAAACTCAAAACTTCTATCTGTTACAATTTTAAATATCTGACAATAAACATTAATTCGATTGCACCCATAACTTGAAGTAAGTTACGAATGAATATTGATTCAATTCTTGACATGTTTTCTATTTCTAGAATTGATTGAAGTCAAAGGGAAGTGAGTTTTCGCTATTTTGAATGAGGCAGAGCTTATGCAGCATGTATAGTCCAGGAGGTACTATGGTCAGCGTTACTACACCAATTTAGAGATCTCGCTACCAAGACTTCTAGGGACCACATAATGTGGTCGCTATAATCTGTCTTATAGGGACTACATGTAGTCACTATAACTGTGGAGACGAAATTTTCAACAATCTTGCCCCGATCTTTGACCAGAGGTTGTAGTCCCAGTATTCTACTAAACGACAGAAGTAAAGTTTTTTGAAAACGTATGACTTTGACCCAAACTTATAGTCCCTAGAAGTGAGATGAGTACAAAAAATAAATTATTAAAAAATTTTACATTTATGTTGGCGGGAATGTTTGGCGCCAAAACTTTAGCGACTACATGTAGTCCCTAAAAGTGTCTAAAATTTTAAATTATTTGATTTAAATTAATTAAAAATGATTTATAAAGATTTAGTTATAAAAAAGGTAAGTAAACCGAATGGGCTTAAACCACAACAACGTTCGTTAAAAACGTTAGCACGTTTCGTTTCTGTTAGCGGTTTTCGTTATGTTAGCGCTTTTCGTTATGTCTGCGCTTTTCGGATTGGTCGAGATGAAAGGAGAACTAAATTGATCGGTGTTAAACCACAACAGATAACTAAAACATACGAATTACATTCCAAATTGATAACGTTTAAACATTAATTAAAAATGATTTAAAGTAATTATAAATGATTTTAAAATTATTTAAATTAAAATAAATGATTTAAATTACCTTTTGTATTAGACAATGAAACGGAAGACAAATGCGAACATATATCATATTCCAATAAACAATATAGCCACTTAGATTAAGGATCTTAAAAAAACCAAAGTCATTTTAACTCTATTCGTCAAAACGAACGATGTTAAACCATATAAAGTCATGCTACTTTTAATTTTTGAAGTGTTGCTACACTGTCAAAATCAAACATAATTCGTCTAAATCGAGCATAATTCGACATTTCCATTCGTCTAAATCGAGAAAACTATTTTATAATCCTGTCAGTTATTTACTTTACCCGCTAACGCCACAACCTGGCAAAATAGCGGTTTTGCCGAGGACATGTTCTCGGTGAAAAGTTGACCCAAACATGTACTAATAACTATATTTGTCGTTTATATTATACCCGTTCACCCATGTTAGCCCAAAACATGTACGAATAATTACCTTTGTCATTTATGTGAGTCATTACACCCATTTTGACATTTTAGCCCAAACATTTACATGTTTAGGCTAAAACGGGTGAAGTGGGTCAAGACGGGTGAAGCGTGTGTAATATATACGAAAAAGTTACTTATTTACGTTTGGGCTAAAATAGTCAACTAAGTCCCAATTATGTGAAATTAATTAACTTGCTTTGTGACTTTACAGAACGAGATGATCGCGACTAGGGAGGCGCAAGAGGGTTTGACTGACAAAGAGATAGTGATCCGGGTCCTGGGAGAGAGTCGGAGCTTTCTTCCGGGACGGGGTAGGAGGCTGCCTAGTAGGTCATCGTGTGGGTCTAGCTCGTTTTCCGTTCATTCCCACCCCCTGGACCACCAGCGTGGGCTAGGGCATTTGCGGCGAATCAAGAACAACTAATCTCTCTCTACTAGCAGTTGATCGCTGCAAAAATCCCAGTGACCTAACCCACCTCGACCAAGTCGGTTTGAAGGTGATGAAGTTCACGAGATGCTCATGAAGGCCGAAGATGATGTTGTACTTGTGATTTCGGTTTGTTAAACAATCTATGCTTTTGAACAACTTATGTTTTATCTTTGTTGAACTTGTTTAAGTTGTTGAAAACTTGTAGCGAACCCGAATTTGTATGTTTTGAACACTTTAGCGAATGAGATTCGAATGTTTTAGTTATTGTTTGTGTTGAATTGATTTGCGTTGAGTATGGAAAAGCGGAAGCAGGGATGTGTAAAAGGTCGGAAAGACACGGGAAAGCGTCAAAATGCAGTTTTTGGAAGCAGTCTTTGTCACATTTAGGGACGCATGTGGTCCAAGACAACGACACCATTTAGTCACAAGCATCTATAGTGACTACACTTGTAATAAGCGCTAAAGCGAGCATACATATTTTGGTCAAATGGTCAACTTACTTGTAGCGACCACTTGTGGTCGCTATAGTAGAGTCGCTAAAATTAGTCAAAAAGTCAAATGTCAAGAAGTCAAAAAGTCAAGTCAACTAACGTAGTCCCTATAAGTGCAAAAAGTGTAATCCCTAAAACCTGTAGCAATCGAGTAAAACCGACTAAGGTGTTATCTACCCAAGATATGGATGATGTGAAATACGTGGGTTTAGAGTTTCTTGGGACTGGTGTTGCATTTCCTTCACTTGAAATTCTAAAGTTTAAAGGTACGTCGGGGTGGGAGGCATGGTCAACCAATAGTGGAAGAGGGGTTCGAGATGCTGTGTTTCCATGCCTTCAAAAGATTTGCATAAAAGATTGTCCGAATTTGGTTGATGTGTTACTTGAAGGCTAGGCTTGAAGCACCACTAGCATCATTGAGGTCCTTGAAGCATAAAAGTAAATACATCAATACCTATAGAAAACTACGTAAAGACAGTCCTAGAATACATATTACTGTATTTGAATTTCAGGACGAAATTCTTATTAAGGAGTTGATGATGTAAGTATGTAACTCCCGTAAAGCACGTTTATCCACACAGGATAGTGATGTGCATAAAGCACGATATCCACAAAGGATCATGAGTGCATAAGTAATTGTGCAAGTAAGAAAATAGTGAAGATTCCTGAAATCGCATCAATGATAGTCTCATGAGTATTCTAATCAAGTCTAATAGGAGTAATGGCTCTCTCAATCTATATGACCAGTCGAATCAAATTAGAATATAAATGCGCAAAAGACATAAACCTGCTTGCAAGAGCTTGCATTAGAAGCACTACCCGCAATAGACTGTTTGCCAAAGTGCAATCACATGGAGCCAACAAGCCAATGGATGCAATGCAATCAGAATATCTGCAAAATACAACTGAAATCTGCCCCCCAAAATACTTCATTTCTAAAAATTACAATATACGTGCAGTCGTGCAAAACAGGAATAAAATCTATCTTTACAGCATAAACTAAGAAAATGTAACTTGTAAAACAAATACAAAGTTATGGACGTAGGATGTACCATGAAAAACAAGAAACTACGGTGTAAACTACAATTTAAGCCCGAACTATGAACACACTTACATGCTTGATAAAAAAAAGATGTATAACTATATAGATTAGCTTTCAAAGAATGTGCACAAGACAGGCTTTTGTTACACACTTATGCAACTGCCTGAAGATTTACAGGTAACAAGGAAAATCCATATAAGATGTCACATTGACGATATCCAAACATCTGAGATGGATTTTCTGGTGGCATAAACCACTGATACTACTTACAAGATTGTATGTATATCCGTTTCCACTTGAAAATTGTCTCCCCTTCTCGGGTTCTTGAAATTTCTGTTTACTGGCTAATTACAATTAAAGGTAACTGACTTTGGTGAAATATCAATTTACGTAACCAACATCTTTAGCCATAGAAAACCATCAAAGTCTTAAATTCTTTTGATGTGATGTGTTCAACTATCAAATTCCGGTTTAGGCTATCCATTCAAAATGACGACGTGCCAGTAATCTTGACCATGTTGACTTTTTTCATGACGTATTTTAAAAAATCTTAATTCAGAATTTTCAAACTTGAAAGGTTTATTCTCAGGTAAAAGAGTTGGTTACCCAAAATAGAAACTTGACCAAAAAATGTTTTACTTTAATACGCCATTTCTTCCAAAGATGATCAACGATGCTTAGAATGATTGGAGGGCCGAGGCAGTTCAGTTGACCCTCTTGGGGTAGCGGGTCCCGTGCTTTCCACAACGTCTTCTTTAACATTTGATGACTCAGGAAGAAGCTTGCATTTTCCAAACGGTTTATAAAGAAACCGAGAATCCATAGAACTACGTGTTCGACTTACCCTTTTCATCTCTTCCTTCATTTTATTAAACTCGTCTTCAAGTTCCAGCACTCTACCCCTCAATCTTTCCATATTCACTTTCATAACATGATTCTCGCGCACAACTGTCACCCACCCATCTCTTTGTACTATTTGACCAGCCGTACCGGTCCCACCACTTGGTACAATACTCATTGGACCCGTAGTAGGATTCTCGTTATCAATAGCATTAGCTAAAGCTGCTCTCAGCTGCATTTGCTCAAAAAACAATACTTGAAGGACAATCCTAAGCGGGAGGCGGTTGTTTTGAGAAGCATGAGCACATGCATCAATAGAAAGTTTCTGATAGTTGATGATATTGCAAAGATCTTCTTTTTCTTTCTCCCCCAGCCAAGGGTGGGCCTGCATGATTATATAAAGTTCATTTGATCAAGTCTTTTTTCCCTGATATATGGTTTTATATATTCAAATGCATTTTGGCCCCATTTTATACGCTAACGGGTCAAAGTGTCAAACTGGTAAAGTATCTTTCAAGCTAAAAAATAAAACGGGTTGAACACGTTGAAAGTTACTTAAATTGTAGTTTTGGTAATCATATGTGACACTAATATGTGCAAGAATCCAAAAGATTTGGACAAAAGATGTTTTACGTAAACTGACCCCCTTTGACCTCCCTAATTTCCCACCGACCGAGTTAAAGAAACATACCTCAAAATATACATCCAAGGCTCTATAAAGCCCATCATTCAAAGATCTTGCAGATTCAGGAAGAGCCTCAGCAAGCGATTGCATCTTTTCAGGTTTCAAATTCACATCAGAAGCAACCTCTGCCATATAATTGTCTACAAGTTTTGAAACTTTTCTTAATGGTACAGAAGACGGCGAAACTTCGGAAACAATTGATCTTGGAGAAAAAGGGGTAACAGTTTGTTCGGACTTCAAAAAATGATTGATCATCCTTTCAACACAGTCACTATTATATAAAGTATCAGAATCTGAATAAGAAGGAATCAGTAGGCCATCAAGTGTTGCAAGCTCTAACTGCATTCCTATCTTTCTTTCAAGTGAATCTTGATACTTGTCGTTAACACCCAAAATTAAGGCAACTCGTAAAAGTCCCAACAGGAAACGACAAAAAGATTTCCCTTTTCTTTCAGGAAGTAGTTTTATAATGCTTTCCAGTAGAACTCGTTGATCAACAACGGCAGGTTTCATGCTAAAACTTGCAATTGATTTAATATTGGTATTTTGCCCACCTTGCCATCTGCCTAACCCATGAAGATGCTTTTTAGAGTAGTACATAATAGCTCCTGAAAATAAGAAGAAACACAAGAACAATATCAAAGGGTAAACCTATTTACCTAAAAATGGGTCGTTTTGGGATATATTTTTATCTCCGACGAATCAAATGAGAATTATTAAACATAGCTAAAAATCAAAAGGCAAACATATCGGATGTTACCCTTTATGCAAATGTTTTAGTAATATCGTTTCTTATAAGCAAATCTTATACATTTGGGTAAAATTTAAACGAAACGGACAAAAAACTGTAGAAAGATTAACCCAACCCACCTATGTCACCTGTAAAAATTAACCCTTTTGACCCGTTACTCAAACCGCCCAATTTTTCACTTCTACCATAAGGAAGTAAGTATTGCTTGAGTGCGACCATATTTAAA
The DNA here is from genome assembly GCA_910596185.1 of Chrysanthemum makinoi. Lineage (NCBI taxonomy): Eukaryota > Viridiplantae > Streptophyta > Magnoliopsida > Asterales > Asteraceae > Chrysanthemum > Chrysanthemum makinoi. The sequence continues at coordinate 259,463,889 of OU343217.1, forward strand.
CTGAAGTTTTTACTACTTTGTAGGGGTCCTACATTCTTAGCATGAAGAGCTCATTAGATTACATATAAGTAACATTTTTTTATATACAGTTCACATGAACATAAGATGTCTTGCAGGTGTTCTTTATGTAAAAGATATGAGTCGAAGGAAAAAAAAAAAAAAAAACTAGGGTTGACAATACCTGTTAACTTTTCGGGTCGGATGCCTCTAGCTTCCATCACCTTTATAAGCCTCTCAAACAAAGGTACACTAAGATAAGATACATCCTCAAACCACCAATCCGATTCTACAGTTCTGATTCTTGCACCCGTATTTATTCCATTCCATAAAATACTACCACCCGGACTTTGTAACCGACCATACATCATCATTGGCCACCCAAACAAACTAGGATCTGTACAAGCCATCGTTGATATAGCATTCAAGCATTTACTAATTATCTGTAAACTATCCGTTTGTTCTATAAAATTCTCACAACTTTGAAGAGCAACCATGCAATCCTTCCAGTTTTTTAATACATTCTTATGGAAGTAGTTTTCTGCACGAGCTAATAAGTTGTCATCTCCATACTTATCAAGCATTTCAAGATAGTCTGCCACACAATGTATAATAACTATATTTCTTGGTGTAAGTTCCACCCGGATGCCATAACAGAATTTGGCTGCGACTAAAAATGTAGTGGCCCCGCCAGGAAAATTTTCGAGGGTAATGGTGCAAGAGCCGTCGTCGGTATTTTGAGTTTCTTCGATTAATTTCTCTATTTTTCCACATCTTGATGATAGGGGAAACTAGAAAAAAAACATGCAATGAATGAAAGCTTGTATCAGTAACTTGAGAATGGTTTAGGGACAAAAAAATATGCCAAGAATTCAGATAATACACATTTGTGGAAAGATAGGTCGGTCGGGTAAAGCGGTCAAACTGCATTCAGATCGGGTTACACCGCTATTATTACCCATTTTTATAATATTTTATATATACTTAGTCTCTTAATTATAATAAAATACCTTTTCTATTTCAAAAAGTTATCTAAATCTTGCAAATGATTTAGGAGGTTCTATGCAATTATGCATTGAAAATACACTATGGTCAGCTTTCAACCCGTTCAACCTATGCCCTTCTTTAGCAGGTTTTATGTTGTTTGAAGCATTTGTAAATGAAAAACAACCCACAGCAACTCGCTCATAAGCAAAGGGGTCGAATTTTCCACCTCTACAGTCTACACATAATTGCACGACTGTAGAACAATTAAAGAAAGTATAACACTATCAATATGTTAAGTATTGTTGTGAAAGTAGGATAATGAGAAAAGCAGTGACTTTGTGATTGAAACGAGCACATAACAATACACATATACTATATGAAAACATATGAACTTAATGATCTAATTTTTATAGAGTGTCAGAAATTTTGGTCGGATTTATAACAAAAGCAAAAAACTAGCATATTGCGACTGTGAACAAACATTACCTTGTGAAGGTGAAACTTCACTTCATCTACAACAACGGTGATATCACTCGGCAAACCTGCATCACAAAACCTGTCCCAAACAAACATAGAATTTTAGCCAAAGACTAGCATCAAATTTTGGATGTACATTTGATACGATAATTGCTATTCGAGTGTTTTGCAAACTATGATCATGTAAGTTCCAATGATTATCAGCAATGACTAGTTTTGAGAACACTAATTATTTATTGTAAATGTAACATTTTCTAACTAGCCTTGACTTATAGTAATAGCAAATCATATACTATTTTCTGTGATATAAATGTCATTTTAGATTAATCAATCTTAGATGTACAATCTCCAACATAATAACTATAGAAAGGAATTCCAACTATTCATAGCTAACTTTACCTAATTAATGCATCCACCACTAAATTCTCAACAACATACAAATGGTTCTTCAAGCAGAATTTGAATTCATAACATAAACTTATATATGATCACCAAATAGACCAAAAGCCATTGTATATAAAACTTACCATTCATTGCCTTCATTATAAAACCCCAAAGCCTTCCCAGCAGGAGCCATAGCAAAGCATCAAAACTCCATGATCACCAAAACTCTTAGTATTTAAAACACACCACCCACAAAAAGATAAGCAACATAACATAAAGAATCAAGAAACTGAGTCATGAAAATGGGTCATCTTTTTTTTTTGGAGGTGACAGAGGGAAAAAGCAATAGAAATTTAATAATGGTGATTGGTGAGTGTCTTGTTGTATATACTACTATTGAATTATACAGCTTGGAAGCTGCTTTTTTTGTGGGGTTTAGTTTCCATAAAAAGATCTTTGGTGTGCCATGGGACAAACTCAACATCAATTAATTACAACCACCCCAGCAACCTTAATGGTCCCACGTACCATATCGTATTTTTTTGTTTCTTTAAATGCTTATGACACTAGTATAAATCCGGTTTGTAAGGCTACTCGTAATCACAAACAAGATTTTAAACAATACATACATAGTTTAATAACATTTTAATTTTTTTGATATAATAATTTATTTATCACCAAAATACTAAAACAAATATTTTAAAAATAAAAATGCATTTTTATATATTTTTATTCTAATATATCACACAAGATCAATACATTATTGTCATGTCACTATAATAATTTTATGACCAACTTAAAATACTAAGAAAATCGAAGACATTACTAAATATATACTCAACTTAAACACAAATATACCTCACAAAAATTATTTAATAAAAACACCACAAACACAAAACCTCACATGACTCGGTTTTATTTTAGACCAAGTTCTTCCTTTTTGGCCTAAGGGACGCGTCACAAAACCTCACATGACTCGGGTGACGAGAGATGTGAGGGGAAAAATGTATCTTTGTTAGGCGTCCAATCATGTTGGACGACCGATCATTACGGCCGGTCTTTAGTATATTATGGCATGTTCAAAGATTTGGATACCCAAAAGTTTTATCAACAATACTTTTGTCCACAAATAACTGAGCTACATGTCTGAAAACTATTATAAAGTTTCGATCCATGAAAGTTAACTTGGATTTGAACCGAAAAATCCTATCTAACCACTAGGTGACCTCATTAGATTAAAATGTAAATGTGATTTCATCAAATTGTGGTAATGAAATAACATAAGTTGATAATGAAATAAAAGTTTGTTATATCAAAAGATTTAAAACATACTATATTGAAATATTGAATGCAATGATCACCTAAATAAAGTTAGTTACATTTTGGTACAATAATGTCACATTATTTAGAGCTAAAGACATAAAAATACGAAAGAATGGTTTCAAGATTCCTACATTTGAGTCAACACCATATATATCACTAAAAAACACAAACCACCGCAACAAGTTAAGTAGATTCTAATAAAGAAAAATGATAAATGAACTTAACTAAAAGGGAGTTGATTTGTACACTCTAAGAATTGATTGGGACACTTAAAAATATTGTATATTGACGTATATACCCTTAGATTACTTTACCATATTCACTCCTGTAAGGGTATAAATGTCAAGATGTAATACTTTTGAGTGTTTCAATCAATTTTTAGTATGAAATCAACTCCTATAAAAGCTTTAAAGGAGACCAATGTATAAATGATTTGTATGATATGATGCTGAAGTTATTTATGCATTAAACTTTTTTTCTTAAGCTATATCAAAGCTAATAATAAAAGTATGTGTATTTTAGTGGTTTGTTTGTAAGAATGTGTGTGTATCGGTGCTCGCTTTTGAAACACATGACTGACACTTGTAATGACAAAGAGGAATGAGGTGTCGTGTGTTTTGTGTGAGTGACTAAATTTTGCCGAATATGTGGAGTTCGGTTATCGAAAAAGCATTGGATCCATGAACTAATGAAAACGTACATCCTTTACTTTACCTACAATCTATCATTCCAAGTTATCATTTTAAATCAAGGAAAAAAAAAGTTAACTTGTTATGTTCAAGTTATCTAAGGGGGTGTTTGGGATTGTAAAATAGATTATTGTTTTGAAGCGGATAATGGATTCACTGTTCGTGGTTTTGAAATATAGTGTGGATTAAATTATCTTGTGTTTTATATCGATAATCGATAATCAGTATTTTAGTGTTTGGCAAAATAGATTATTTAAAACTATAGTAATAAAATTACTAAAAAGATATGAAAAGACAAAATTGGATACTGCAACAAAAGGACACACATGCAACAATTAATGAGGTAAATGTCTAATATTGTGACATGCAAAATTATCTATTCCTTCTAGTTTTGAAGCTCCTATAAGAAAAAGCACTTTTATCATTGTTTGCAATTTCAAAATAAATTATAGCGTTTTGAAAACGCAATAAGCAAATAATTTGTCTCATAACGCAATCCCAAACACCCTCTAAGAAGGACGATTATTTCATTCTGACATAAATGACCTAACCAATGTATTTCTATAACCGTTTTAAAACGAATTTTCTGATTATTCTCAAAATATAATGTAGATATATTACATGTTTAACTTAGTATTTGGTTGCAGGGGCGGACCTAGAGGTTTCTGGGGGTTTATAACAATCCGAAGGATGTTCGCCGCTTAGTGTAAATTTTCTTTAAAAATTTTGATTTCTCCGAAATGAACTTAATCTTCTAAATTTTGTGTCCATGAATATATGTCTTGTTTAGTTAGTCTACTAATATGTCAAAAGAAATACGTACATATTTTGTTCATTTTTATTTTCTATATACTCATAAAAAAAGTGTGCACACCTGATAACTTAAAGTTCTGGATCAGTCTCTGCTTGATTGAGCAGCATCATGTAAAGCACATGAATGCCGTTATGCCGCTAAGCTATCTACACTTTGTACTCCAACTTCGGATTCTTGAAAATAATCCCCCTCAGGGACATCCACAATAGAGCCGTTGAACCGGTGCGATAAAACAACTTTTCTCACGGATCATGATATATGCATGGCTTTTTCCCCCTAGATTAAGTGACTACTGATTGTGTTCACCGAATTTCTCTATAACTAGTTTGTAGAGTGTCTTTGCCTATACTTTTAATTTGCTAAATCTTTTAATATTGGACAAATGTTTTAAAAAAATATCATACTTATCATCATTTGTTTTTCTGAATGGCGAACAATTTTTTTTTTACTTTTCTAGGTAATTATTTCGTTTTTTTATCTTTAATAATAGTCCTTGTGGGTTAGCTAGAAAATTGCATCAATCGTCCCAAGATAAATTACATAAATGGTCCTTTAAAAAAATCAAAATTTTTTTTCAAAATTTTTTCTAAATTCTTTTCAAAAAAAATTAAATATTTTTTCCAAATTTCTTTTTTCAAAATTTTTTAGGGAACTTTTTGGCGAAAAACTTTTTACATAATTTATTTTTCTCAAATTTTTCTTTTCAATTTTTTCGAATTTTTGGTCGAAAAACTTATTTTCGAATTTTTTTCAAAATTTTTTTTTCAATTTCTTTTTCAGATTATTTTTTTGGAATTTTTGTCAAAAACTTTTTTTCTAAATTTTTTTTATAACTTTTTTTGTCACATGTGAAAACGTATAAAATCGGATGAAAACGTATAAAAACGGATAAAAACGTAAAAAACGGAAGAAAACGTATAAAAACGGGCCAAAACGTAATAAAACGGATGAAAACGTATAAAAACGTAACGGGTCAAAACCATAAGAAGTGGATCCAAAAAAGTTTATGGGCGGTGGATGCAATTTTAAAAAACCAGGAGGTACCTTTAAAATTTACCCTAGGGACGGTGGATGCAATTCGCAAATTCAGTGGGCAAAATGTTCATCACAAGTTTTTACTACCCATAAAAGATCAAAAAAACAAAAACAAAAACAAAAAAAAATGTTCGCTACTTAGAAAAGCAAATGGTGACAAGTATGATACTTTTTTTAAAACATTTGCCTTTTAATATTTGTTACAAAATTTGATAATTTACATTTCTTTAGTTAATTAGTTGAAGTATCTAGCATCTTAACTAAAGTAAAAAATTTAATCTAATTAAATATGTTAGGAAAGTATTAACCCTTTCGTTACTTTAGGAGGAATGGATATTTATTAATAATTTGCGTCTTTGACTATCAATAAAAAATTTAAGTATAATTAAGTGTATCTTAACTAAAGACAAAAAAGAGATTTAAAACAATTTGTGAACTCGATTTGTTCAGTTTGAACTACCCTTAGAGGTAGGATTTTGAACTTTAAGAGAACCTCGTCATACCTTAATTTTGTAAACTCGAGTAATTAATCATAAAGTTTGAGTATAATATAATTAATGTTAAATAATCAAACGGACTTTGCTCAATACAACGAATGCTAACACTAAATACTACTTCATTAACTAATTTAGCGTACGCAACTTTTTCTCTCAATGCATCTCAAAATACGTCTATCAAACCTGTTATTGTTGTGTTGTACTGTATAAGTTATCCAAAATGGCAAAATGTATTTGAAACCTAAATCCAACCAAGGACCCACTAGAAAGTGCGATTCAAAGTTGGCACAATTTATTTCTTGGAGTGGCACAAACAAAGCATATGTAGAAAAGAATGTTCAAAAGCTAAAGTTATGATGTTTGCTTCCATTTTAAGGTAGGTCGTAAATTAAATGACAACCATTTAACTACCCAATGGGGCTTGTCTAACATGTGCTCGAAACACACGTTAATACACATTTAATAAACTCATATTTTGATAAAACGGAAAATAAACAATCACAAACACTAATACATCATACGTATAACTATGTAAGTAGTTGATTATTTTTCGTTTTGTCAATGTTTAAGTCTAATTAATGTTTCTTAGCGTGTGTGTTTAGACTTTAGAGCACAAGTTAGACAAGCTCTATTGTTAATACTTGATTACCTTATAGAAAAATCAATTGTATTAATACCCATTTTGATCAAAATGTTTTCTTTGTTCTCTAATACATGTAGGCATGGACAGACGTTAGTGGAAACTAGGGAGGGTCACGACTGGCCTTCCCATAAGATTTGACTTATATTTTGCTTAAAGAAAATACAACTTTAGTCGTCCAAAATTAACTAATATATCACTCAGCCGTCCAATAAATTCATCCAAATTCCATCTATGCATGTACATCAATGCATGTAAGTTTATATAAAAAAGTTTTAAAAAAAAGCAAGTTTACCTAAACATGACAAAAGAAAATTGATCAATATGATTACATGAATAAAGTTATATGATTGGATACATTCTGTTATTAAAATATGCACTTAAAAACATATAAAAATGTACTCTAATGAAACTTCTATCTCTATTATTATCCAATTTATGGAGTATTGTTTATGAGTGAGTTAATTGTCGGCAGAACCTTAAACGTTAGTTATTTGATGTAGGGATATTCTTCATGATCAACTTTCTTTTTCGTTGGTAGGAGTGAGGAATTTTTAAATGCTTACTCTTATTTTGATGCTTACTAAGGAACAAATCCCCACCATCTATTTAGTTTGATCTAATGGTGGGGATTAATCTAAGATTTAATATGCCTAAACCTAAGATGCATGTTTTTTCTTGTCTTTTTTGTTTTTTTTTCTTTTCTTTCTTTCTTTTTTTTTTTTTTCTTTTTGTTTTTAATTATTCAGGTTTTTTGTCACAACCAGTTTTTTATTTTTATTTTTTTCATAAACGCTTTTTGTTAATATTCACGTTTAATTTTTTCAAAATTCGCATTTTTTAATATTCACGTTTTCTTTTGTTTGTTTGTTTTTTAATTCGTTATTTACGCTTTTTAATTCGTTTTTTCTTCCCTTTCATTCGTTTTCGTCCGTTTCAATACGTTTTCATCTATTTTTCGTCCGTTTTCATACGTTTCGCCCGATTTCATACATTTACGTCGTTTTCATACATTTTGTCCGTTTTCATACGTTTTCGCCCGTTTTCTTCGTTTCTTCCATTATTCATACGTTTTCGTCCGTTTTCATACGTGTTTTTATGTTTTCATTCATATTCGTCCGTTTTCATACGTTTTCGATCGTTATTAAATGTTTTCGGCCGTTTTTAAGTTTTCATCGTTTCGAATATCACAAGTGATATTATGAATAGTACAAGTGATATTACGAATAGTACAAGTGATATTCTGAATATCACAAATGATACTGTGAATATCGCAAGTGATGTTATGTGATATTCTGAATATCACAAGTGATATTCTGAATATCACTTGTGATATTCCGAATACCACAAAGTGATTTTTGAATATCACAAGTGATTTTCAACTAATGTTTTGTAACATGAAAATCATACGTGATATTCAAAATATCACCGTTAATCATGTTATGCCTAGGTTGACATAATAAGATCTTAGCATGTCCTTTGTGTTTCTTTTGTTCCATACCATGAGTAGGATAGAAGACCAAGGTTTTCATTTGTGTTTGTGGCTTTTTGGTTTTGATTCGTTGACAGTAACAAGAAAGAAAGAAAAGATCTTAGCATGTCCTTTGTGATTCTTTGCTACACATACACGTAAGAAACAAATTCAAAATATTACACAGTGATATCAAGAAAATCACAAGTGATATTGATAATATCGCAAAGTGATATTCATACTATCGCAAAGTGATATTCAGAATATCGCAAACTCATATTCAGAATATCACCAAATGATATTCAGAATATCACAAGTGATATTCACAAAATCACAAGTGATATTCAGAATATCACAACGTGATATTAACAAAATATCACTTGTGTTTTCGAATATCACAAAGTGATATTGATAATCACAAGTGATATTCGAATATCACATAAATCACTTGTGATAGTCGAAGCGATGTAAAACGAGCGAAAACTTAAGAAAATGGACGAAAACGTAAGAATACGGACAAATTCATGAAACGGTAGCGAAAACGCATGAAAACGTATGAAAAATGAACGAAAATGAAAGAAAATGATGAAAGCGGGCGTAAGCGGATAAGAACATATGAAAACATATGAAAACGTATGAAATGAAGAAAAAACACGAATAAAAAGCGCGAAATAAAAAAGCGTGAATAAAAAAAATGAATAAAAAAGAAATACAAAAGAAAAAAACACATGGACTTGGGTTTATTTACTAAATCTTAGGTTAATCTTTAGATCAAACTCAATGGATGGTGGGGATTTATCCCTGAGTAGCATGAATTTATGGGTAAGCAAAATAAAGTGTCTCCGTAGGAGTATCATGGAATTTATTTGATAACTGACAAGCTTTTAGCGTTAAATTTCGAAATTGGTTGTCCTCGAAATTATTGGCACAATGTGTTAATAAATGAGAGATTTCCTCGTTGGCAAAATGTATTTTAGATGTGTTAAAATACCTATATAAATTTTATTTTTTTGGGCAAAATTCTGGTGGTTTAAAGGATATGGAGTATCGGTCAAATTGGTTTTGTGAATTAGTTGGCTAATTTTATCAAGCCTTTAGAGTTCCGTATTTTGTAATAGATTACATCTAAAGGTGGCCATATTAGTTATTTTCTCTTTATATACTAGTTTAGGATTAGATTAGCAGAGGCACTTTATTTTGCATACTCAAAAATTCTTGCATACTAAGGGATAAATCTCCACATTCCATTTAGTTTGATCTAATGGTAGGGATTAACCTAAGATTTAATATGTCTAAACCTAAGTCCATGTTTTTTTCTTTGCTTTTCTTTTCTTTTATATTTTTTATTTATTTTCTCATTATTTGTATTTTTTTAATCACTTTTTTTAATTTCACGTTTTTTTCTTTTTTTTTTTTTTTTTTTTTCGGTTATACGTTTTGTCCTTCTTTCCGCTTTTATACGTTTTGTCCGGGTTTCATACGTTTTCGTCGTTTTCATACGTTTCTTCCGTTTTCTTTTTTCGCTTTTCGTTTTACGTTTTCCGTTTTCATACGTTTTCGTCCGTTTCATACGTTTTCGCGTTTTCATCGTTTTCGTTTTCGTCGGTTCGTTTTATTCTTCTTACGTTTTCGTCCGTTTTCTTACGTTTTCGCCTGCTCTTTTACGTTTTCGTCCGTTTTTTACGGTTTCATTCGTTTTCTTACGTTTTCGTTCGTTTTCGTCTGTTTTCTTACATTTTCGTCCGTTTTCATACGTTTTGTGCATTTTCTTGTGTTTTCGTTCGTTTTACGTTTTCTTACATTTTCTTACCTTTTACGTTTTCTTACGTTTTCTTACGCTTTTCCCGCTTTCATACGTTTTCCGTTTTCATACATTTTCGCCTTTTTTTCGTTACTTTGTTTTCTTACATTTTCCGTTTTCCTATGTTTTCATTCGTTTTCGTCCGTTTTCTTATGATTTTGTCCGTTTTCATAAGTTTTTCTGCTTTTCTTACGTTTTAAAGTTTTCTTACGTTTTGTCCGTTTTTCTTACGTTTTCATCGTTTTTCATTGGTTTATATACGCTTTTCGTCCGGTTTTCGTTTTCGTCCATTTTAGACGTTTTCGATGCATTTCTTGACGTTTTTGTCCTTTTCATACGTTTTCGTCCTTTTTTATCCGTTTTTATACGTTTTCGTCCGTTTTCAAACGCTTTTTTCCGTTTTCATACGCTTTTCATTTCTTTTTATACGTTTTTGTCCATTTTCATACGTTTTCATCCGTTTTTTTGCAGTTTTCATACGTTTTTAGGTCTATTTTCATATGTTGTCATGCTTATTATTAAACTTTATTATATTACATGTCTAATATCAATTGTGATATTTATTATAAAAAAGTTAATATCTAATATCACTTGTGATATTTCATAAACAAACAAGTATGTTTTTTAACCTTTAATATCACCTGAGATATTTCATTTCTCTTTATATTTTTATATATTATCACCTATGAGTTTTCTAATATTTTTATAATTTTCAGTTACAAGATAGTTTTTGTATCTTTCATCGCAATTGACAAGCGCATATTTTTTTAATGTAACCAATGTTATCTATCACGTGTGATATTATACTTTTAGTAGAAATAAAAGGGTTAAACTCTCTTTAGGTGAATTATTATTTTGTTCAACAAAATGCTAATTTAATGCAACACTTGTTTGATTTTGAGAATATGTCAAATATCTATTTTCATAGTTTGCTTCTTTTTTATTCATTTTGATATTTTTAAGTGAACTTATTTATCTCTTGTGATATAACATCAAAGAAAGATGAAGAGCATTACACTCTTCATCATATATGTGTTATCAGTTGTGATACTCAACTAAGAATGTGAAATATTAAATTCATACCAAATGTGATAAGAATTTAGTATTTTACCAAGTATATATGAAAGAAATGATAATAAACATCACTTATTATATTCTAGTGATGATTCTCGTTTCATTTTTTATTTGTGTTTCTGAAAATATTTAGGAAGATTTTTGTGTTTTATGATAATATGAAATATTAGAAAAGGTGTTTAACGGAAAACAAAAGATGTTATAAAACTTTTGTTAGACTTGTGGTATATTTTTCTATTTAATGAATACATTGTGCATGTTTCGATAGGTTTTATAGCGAAATTTAAAAATATCTATGGTTGAATTAGCAAATTAAAGAAGTTATGGTTGAAGAAAGCACACATCTTTATAAATAAACTGAGTAAGCTCAAATACCTGTGATATCACACATGATATCAAAGGTGATATCACCTCACTTGTGATCTCCATTGTAAAATTGGCCTAGGCGTAGATTAATCCTCGCATAATCGCTAATCGCTCACAAAGCGCCTTGATTTATCATAATCGGCCTATTTAATCGGTTTGGCCGAATATTGCTAAAAAATTGGTCAACAAACCGATTTATCGGACAAAATCGGTCTAATCGGATTAATCGAACAAAATTGCTTAAAAATAACAAAATCGCTTAAAAATCGGTCAAAATCGCTTAAAACCGGTCAAAAACGATTAATTGATCAAAGATTGCTTAAAATGGTCAAGGCCAAGTAATATCTATGTTTGACTTTGAACTTTGAAGAATTATGTATTATGTTTATACTTGAACACTTGAAATATTTGAACTTTGATGCACTATGCTTATCTCATACATATAATATAATATAATATAATATCTAGAATTACAATTTTGTGCATAAAAATTCCAATCCGATTAATCCCCTTTAACGATTAATCGCTAGGCCTACCTTCCGCTTCACTAGCTTAGTGCTTTTACAACCTTGCTTGTGATATCACTGGTGATATCACAAGTGATATAAACTATGATATCACACATGCTATCACCGGTAATATCACACATGATGTCAGGTGTTATCACATGATATCACGCGTGATATCATTAAGTGAGGTGATATCACCTATGATATCACAAGGGTTTGAGCTTCCTCAGTTTGTTTATAAAGATGTGTGCTATCTTCAACCATAGCTTATTTAGTTTGCTGATTCAACCATAGATATTTACAAATCCCGCTATAAAACCTATCGAAACATGCACAATGTATCCATTAAATAGAAAAATCCATCACAAGTCTAACAAAAGTATCATAACATCTCTTATTTTCAGTTGAACAACTTTTCTAATATTTCATAATATCATAAAACACAAAAATCTTCCTAAATATTTTCAAAAACACAACCATCATATTTTTAGTTGAGTATCACAATTGATAACACAAACATGATGAAGAATGTAATACTTTTCATCTTCCTTACATTGTTATATCGCAAGAGATAAATAAGTGTCACTTACAAATATCAAAATGAAAACGTCTGAAAACGGACAAAAATGTATAAAATCAAAAGAAGAAAGTATGAAAACGGACAAAAACGTCTGAAAATGGACAAAAATATAAAAGCAGAAAAACGTATAAGCGGATGAAAACGGACGCTTATAAAACGGATGAAAACGTTTGAAAAGGGCAGAAAACGTTTAAAATAGGATTAAAACGCGTATAAGCGGATGAAAATGTATGAAACGTGCGGCTGGGGACGAAAAATTAAAACGACGAAAATACATGAAAATGTAAAACGCGAAAACGTAAAAGCGGACGAAAATACATGAAAACCTAAAAACAGACAAAACGTATGAAAATGGATGAAAACGTAAGAAAACAAACTAAAAAGAAAAAGCATGAAAACGTATGAAAGCGTAAACAACACGTCTGAAAAATGGACGAAAGAAAACGGACGAAAACGTGAAAACGAGCAGCGGAAGAAAATGGAAAAAAACGTTATGAAAACAAACAAAACGTAAGAAAACGGATGAAAACGGACGTAAGCAGGCTAAAGCGTAAGAAAAGAGACGAAAACGTTATGATAACGAAAAACGATATAAAAGCGGAAAAACGGCGTCAAAACAGGGAAAATGTCTTAAAATGGATGAAAACGTAAACGGACGTAAAACGCGTGAAAACGGACAAAACGTCTAAAAGCAGTTAAAACTTATGTAAATGTATGAAAACGTTTGAAAACGGGCGAAAACGTCGAAAACGGATGTAAACGTACGAAAATGGATGAAAGACAGCGTCAAATCGCAAACGTAAAAAAATGACGAAAACATATGAACGACAAAAACGTATAAAACGAAGCGTGGATACAAATGAAAACGTATGAAAGCGGGGAAAAAGAAAAAAATAAAAACTTGAATAAAAAAGAACGTGAACTTAAAATTTATAAAAAAAAGTAGACATGAATTTAAAATGAACGTTAATTCCAAAAAGAAAAAAAATGTTAATAAATAAGAAATATAAAAAGACAAAGAAAAATGAGAAAAAAAAAACTTAGGTTTCCATATTAAATCTTAGGTTTATCCTCACCATTAGATCATACTAGATGGATGGTGAGGATTTGTCCCTTGGTAAGCACCAAAATAAGAGTAAGCGTTTGAAAATTCCCTAGATTAGCATTCGGTTAACGACCTTGCGATAGTAATAAAAATTAACAAGTGTTCTCGCATGGACAACGAATTCTATTTATGATTTATGTAATTTACTTTAATCGTATTCCACTTTATAGGTCGTTTACTTTCCTTTTAGTAGAAAACAATATGATTTATGTAATTTACTTTAATCGCATGGACAACGAATTCTATTTATGATTTATGTAATTTACTTTAATCGTATTCCACTTTATAGGTCTTTTACTTTCCTTTTAGTAGAAAACAATATGGGGCCAGAACTCTTACATTTTGTTCTCGAGTATAAAATGGAAAAAAAAAATGAAGAGAGGAAAGAAGAAGAGAGGAAAAAAAATTAATTTTTAATCTTGTGTTCCCAACTTAAAAAAAAAAATAACTTTAAGATCACCTTCTCTCCAAATCTTCTTAATTCGAGAAAAAGATTTGAAGATAAGTTTTGGCGCAATTTCTTCCCTTTTTCTCTCAAAAAACTTGTGAATGCAAATTTTTTTTTAATTTTCTCTCCACTTCTTTTGTTTTCTCTCCAAATAAAAACTCGAAAACAGAGTGTTTAATTCTTCTTAATTGGGAGACTCATCGAAGCATTACTCTTCTTTAAAAGCTAATTAAAACTTTCTCTTCAAACCAATAGTAAAAAAGTCCTCACTTGTCTTTTCATATGTTTTCTTATTTGTAAGTTTAGTTCATGACCAGCCCAAGTCTAAGTGGACTTGTGGCTAATAATGAGGTATGAGAATAAGATGGGTTCTTTTTAATATTGGCCTATGTGGTTTGGGCAGGATAAACACAGCTGAAATCGTTATCTTTTAGAAAAAAAGTAAGTAGAGAACATATTTCCCAACTTCTAATAATGTGTCATTAGGCATGAGCTACTATTTAGAAAGGAGCAGTGATTGAGAGACCTAATTTTAAGCTTAATTTTTATGTCTAAAATTACATGTCAATGATTTATTGGTTGTAACAACATGGCTCACTGCTTAACAATCCAATGATATAACTTCACATATATTAGGCACACAATTAGGTACAAGTTTTATGTCTCTCAATTATTTTCTTTAAGAAAGTATTAAACTTTCTTAATAAGATACTTTAGTTATGAAGTTGTAATTTGGTCCTTGTTAATAAGCAATTTATACTTATAGAAGTTGCAGCTAAGCCTTTTCACTTTATAAAATGACATATTGACCACTCTTTCTTAGTTTCGGCTAACGCGATACTTTGATTATTATTGCACGTTTGGATGCATTGAAGAAGTTTAGGTCATATTTTACTTAAAGATACGTAGTGTGAACATTATTGCTTGCAAGATCTTGTACAATATCACGAAAATGAAACACTTGTGAAATGATAAACTTGGAAAATATGACATTATTACTTCCATCATGATATTAAGTAGTTCACATTGCAATTCCGTTTTTACTTGTTAGACAGCGAGCAATTTGAAATAGCGGATACTAGATGGAGTTTGGGATGTCTCTCTTATGTAGCTAACTTTATTTTCAAATATTAGCTTGAGCTTAATGTGGTTGTCGTTCAAATTCCATTAGACTTAAACGTTTCCGATTCATTATATTTTATCGAGCTAATCCTTTACCCAAAGAAAGGTTGAGGAGTACTAAATGACAACGGTGTGGGGTGTTCATCCCCATCCCCAAAACTGATTAACAAAACCCACCCTTGTCCCTACCGTGAACACGACAAAAATCAATGTGGATTTTTTTTTTTCCTAAATAGGAAAGACAAATGTATCCTCGTATTTAACGGTCAATGTAAGTCAAACTAACGGTGTCAGTAAAAATGGACTAAACCCATTATGGGTTGATGCATTTTGGAGTGGATCAGATACTTTTTAAAAATTGGACCGAACATGACCCGCTAGAACATAATGACCGAAAATGTAGTTAACTCTTAATTTTACTTATCATTGTAATACTTAATGCTAATAAAGGGACACAAAAGTGAAGAAGAGGAGGTTCCATAAAGGAATCTACACACAATTAAATTTTGTAGATTTAAGCCTTTTTGGTAAAAAAAAAAAGGGTGATGATTTGCGTACTTTTAAAAATGATTGTGACCAATCAAATTTTAAATGTTTGAACATTTATATTTTTATATTATTTTTAATTATGTTTATTCTGTAAAAGTATAAATGTCCAAGCACTCAAAATTTGAGTGTTCAATCATTTATGAGAGTGTGCAAATCACTTCAAAAAAAATATCATTTTTCTTAAAAAATATCATTTATTCTTAAAAAAATTGAGTGTCTCAATTATTTATGTGAGTGTGCAAATCATCTCCCAATCATTTATTCTCTAAGGTATCATTTGTTTTTTTTTTTTTAATATCATTTTTCTTCTCTTTTTACTTTTTTTTTGTTTGTTTGAGTGCGGAGTTTTTTTATAAACATAAGTGTTTCTTTTCACTTTTTACTTTTTTTAAAATTAAACATAAACTTTCACTTCTTCTCACTTTTCTACACAAACCCTATTTCTTTCTCTTTCAATTTAAAAAAAAAAAAAAATAAATAAATAATAAAATGTTGTTGTTTGATAAAATAGTGTTATGAATTTGTTTTTAACATTTTAGGCCCTCTAAAACTTAATCATTAACGCCCTCGTAACAAGATGTTTCAAGTTTGGTGTAGTTCTACAATTTTTAACTACCCCATTGTAACAACCCAATTTCGTGCACTAAGAAAATAAAAAACAAGATTTGTTAAAAGTTGAATTATCGAGAGTAAGGTTAAAAACTACTCGTATATTTACTTGAAGTTACAAATATGGAAGGAATAATGTGTGCATTAACTAATGGAATTCGATTGAATAATAATGAAATTTGAATATTTATATATGGTAATAAATCATGGGCCGCAATACAAGTTGCCTAATCTAAAGATGCAACACGAACATACAAAAATCAGTATATATAGACATTATGTGATTCGAAGGTTTATTGTAAAACACTCTTGAAAAAACCAATAGAAATCAACATGGTTGTGAAATCGTTGAAAGCTAAATTAGCTTCACTTTTCGGACGGGATTGCTCCCACGAGCAACCCAAAACGCCACTTCAAGAGTCGATTCCTGAGTCACAGATGGAGCAACCCAAAACGCCGCCTCAAGTGTCGATTCCTGAGTCACAGATGGAGCAACCCAAAACGGTACCTCAAATGTGGGTTCCTGAACCACCAAAGTTTTGGCAAATGTGTTCGTCCCACAGGAATTGAAGGCTCGATACAAGGAGGATTCAGACGACGAAACAGACTTCCCCATTTGCCAATTTTGCAACCAAAACGCGACGAGCTATGAGGTAAACTGCTTAATTAATTAATAATCACAACTTTGTAAAATATAAACGTATTAGCTACTTTGGTGTTCCTGAATGGGTGTGGCTGCATGGCTAACCCCTTTGGTTAGGTTATACTAAGTGCACCGGCCGGTTATTTTGTGTGCTGATCGATATATGACGAATCTAAACCCGTTTATGTTAGAATTTAGTAAATCAAATGTTAATTGTTTGCATGTGTTGTGTTTAGGCTAACATGTGCTGATTGACATATTAGTGTATATGGATTCGTATAATCGTTTTGTAACACCTTAACAATTTGGTTAACTGGCTACAATTCGTGTTGGCTGGTTTATACACTTCTAATTATATTGGTTTGAAGTAAAGGATGAGCATTTGTACTCGAATTTCGGTACCAAATCATAATCGTATCGGTACCGTATGAAATGGTATCAACTTCTTATACACGGTATAGGAACACTACCATGAATCGAGCCAAAAAAATTGGGTACCAATAACAAAGCAAGAAGTATCTAAAAAAACCTAAAATTTGTGTAATCATGTTTTTACTTAAACAACTTATCCAAACATCATGAGGCTCGTTCGATACCAAAAAAATAGTCATGTAAAACACAAAAAAAGAAAGCAAACGTCCAAGAGACCTATTGTGGTAACTTTAGATCTTTCATAAACACTCCCAAAAATTAAACCCGAACCTATTTTATAAGTTTTGGACTATCTTGGTGATGTATTTATTTAAGTGTTGATTGGTTTTGTGTCACGTCGTGGTTCAAAGTCACTTAAAAATGCATGTTTTGTCCTATTTCTTGTTGCATTTTTTTGGAATTTTTGTTTGTTTAACAAAAAGGAAAGAACCGGATAGGTATCGATTTTCCAGTACCGAGTACCGGTACCCGAATCCCGTCCGATACGATACCGGTACCGGTACCCCTTTCATGCTCGGGAAAAAATCGATATCACCAATGCGGTACAGGTTTGGTGCCAATGTGGTACCGTGCTCATCCCTAGTTTGAAGCCTTAAATAAAACTAATCCGATATTTCCTCAATAATTTATGCAGAATTATTGCATGTGATGGTTAAGTATCTTTAAGTCAAAATGATTGATTCTAACAAAAATCTTGTTTTCTTATTGTAGTGTAAGGAAGGACACAAAGCATGTTCCTCTTGTTACGAGATATTGAAGAAAAAATGTACAATATGCCTATTGCTTGGCCGTAACAGTGATGGATCAATTACTGTTGGGTATGGCTGGCGATTTAGTCAAGATAGAGGTGACCCTAGCGGAGTGCAAAAATAAGCAGTTTGGATGCAACAAGATCATGCGAGCCACTAAGAAATCTAGCCATGAAGAAAAATGTCCCCAAACAGTATGTTTCTGTCCTTTTTCGACATGCAACTTTGCTAATTCTTCCATGAAGCTAGCCGAGCATGTGAGGAACCATCATGCGCTTTCTGTTACGTTATTCACCTACGGCCCCAGCTACCGTCTTGAAGTAGAAACTAATCAAAAGCACGTCATTCTTCAAGAAGAGGCCGACGGGGTTATCTTCATCCTCAACCATGACGTTCAAAAGCATGGAAGAGTTTTCAATGTTGATTGTATTGGACCACCAACGCTTAACAAAGAATTTTTCTACAAACTTACCGTGGAGGAAACAGAGACGACATTCTCGGTGAAGTCCAGACCACATGTCCTTACTAAATGGGAGGAACATACCCCTAACAAAGACTATCTTACAATCCCATCACACATAGAAAAATTCTGCATACATGTATGCATAAGGTATGTCGGTTATTTTAACGATTACTTTTTTGGTTCCGATTTTTAATTCATACTAGCTGTATGAATTTATATTTATGATACACTCATTATTTCGTGTTAACTTGAATTTATGAACCTACACCCATGTTATATAGTCCATTTACAGTTGTGTATGATGATGGACTAGAGGTTAGGTTTAACTGAAAATAAGAGATGTTATGATGGTTATGTTAAATTTGTGATATGGATTTTTCAGTTTAATAGATATGTTGTTCATGTTTTAATAGGTTTTACAGCGGTATTTAAAAATATTTATGATTAAATCAGTAAACTAAAAAAATTATGGTCGAAGAAACCACAAACATCTTCATAATAAACAAACCAAAGCACATATGTTCTTCCACCATCACCATTGGATGGCTATGATTCACATATTTGATATTTAGAAAAAAAGTATTATTTGTTGATCTCACCTAAAAAGAAAAGTTAATTAAGGAACATTTTTTTCCTACAAAACATATGAGTGAATTCTAACCATCTATTTTTTCATTAAACTAAAAAACCCCATTTCATTCTTTTTTAAAATTAAAATATTTTGGAAATTGTTAATCTTTGCACGATACAATCGCGACGAGAATTAAATTATCTTTTTATAAATATAAATATGCATGCACTTTTATAAACTTTCGACGGATTTTTTTTTCAAAGTTTTTGGTAGAGATGGTGATAATGGAATGGCGAAAGAGATTAAATGTGGATAGAGAGTTTCTTGTTGTGTGATGAAAGATTAGAGAGAGAGTGGGTTTGGCGTATGTAAAAGAGAAAGAGAGTGGTGACGCCAAGAAGAGAAATGGGTATATGAATTAAATGACCATAATACCTTTATGTGCAAATCACATGAGGGTGTTTAAAGTCAAATCTAATGTCGTTCGGTCAAAGGACCATAAGTGTTAAGGGTTTCGGAGTTAGAAAGTATCTGTGCAAAAAAAAATCAAATGATTAAGAGTGAAAGTCAACGCAAATCACAGGGACCATTTTTATAATTCACTCTAGAAATTATTATACTTTCTTAATAAGATAGGTATAAAGTTGTAATTTGGTCCTTGTTAGTAATAAGTAACTCATATTTATAGAAGTTGCAGCCAAGCCATTTCTCTTTATAAAATGACATATTGACCACTCTTTCATAGTTTCGGCTAACGTGATACTTTGATTATTATTTGAATGTTTAGATGCATTGAAGACGTTTCGGTCATATTTTACATATATATATATATATACGTGAACATTATTGCTTGCGAGATCTTGTACAATATCACGAGAATGAAACACTTGTGTAATGATAAACTTATAAAGATGAACATTATTACTTCCATCATGATATTAAGTAGTTCACATTGCAATTTCGTTTTTACCTGTTAGACAGCAAGTAATTTGGCATGTCTCTCTCATGTAGCTGGCTTTATTTACAAGTATTAGCTTGAGGTTAATGTGGTTGTCGTTCGCATTCTATTGTACTTAAACTTTTATGATTCAATAATATTTTACCGGAGTAATCTTTTACTAAAAAAAACCAAAAAAAACTGTCAAGGATTATACTAAATAGCAACGATGTGGGTGTTCATCCCCATCCCCGAAACCAAATACCAAAACCAACCCTAGTCCCAACTGTGTACATGACAAAAATTCATGTGGAATTTTTTTAATAAAAATATGAAAAGACAAATAAACCCGCGTATTTAACGGTCAATGTAAGTCAAACTGACGGTGTCAATAAAAATGGACTAAACCCGTTACGGGTCGACGCATTTTGGAGTAGATATATACTTTTTAAAAATTGGACTGAACATGAAATACTCATTAAAACAGAACAACCAAAAATGTTGTTAGCTCTTACTTTTACTTATCATTGTAATACTTAATACTAACAAAAAGCCTAGAAAAAAATAGACAATATATTCATCCCACATCACTTGTGAAGACGAATGTGAAGAAGAGGAGGTTCTTGAGAGGGGGATGCACACAATTGAATTTTATAGATCCAAGCCTTTTTGGTAGAAAATACAAATGTGCATTGTTAGAGTTAGTAAAACCCATTAGTGTATAATGACCCCCATCAGCCCATTAGGGTTATTAGATAGCTTAGTTAATATCCTGTATAAATAGAGTCGTGTATCCTCTGTAAAGATTAAGCAATACAATAGTCTTTTACATTTATTTACATGGTTTCAGAGCTAAGTTATCAAAAGTCAGAAAATTAGGGTTCGTTTGTGTTTGAACCAAGGGAGTTCATTCGACAAACAATTAGAGGCGTAAGATTAGGTTTGTATCTCACCTACTTTTCAGTGTCCGGTTCTTCTTTAGTTTTCAGTTTATTGATTGTGTTCATTTTGGTTTTGTGATTTAAACCAAGTTTGGAGTTTTGTCTTTTCTGTGCTTGGATTGCCTTTTTTGGTTTATTACTTTGTTAAGGAACTTTTTTTTGAATTTTTGGTTTGGTTCAATATGACTGGAAATCATAAGAATGATGATAATACGCCTGTAGTGGGTTTCTCTTTGATGTACTTCCGGTGGTAACACAATTACGATAATAAACTTGATGGCTCCAACTTCTTTGAATGGAGCAAAGCTGCTCGTATTTATTTACGTAGCATTGGAAAGGCCTCTCATCTTGAAGATGATCCTCCAACAGATGTTACTAAGGATCAATGGTTTCAAAATGATGCTCGATTGTTTTATGATAAGAAACTCTATTGAATCATCTGTTATTCCCTTAATTAATCATTGTGAGTATGTAAAGGAATTGATTGAGTATTTGGATTTCTTGTATTCCGGACAAAAGAACATATCTCGAATTTACAGTGTATGCAAGGCTTTTCACCGTGGAGAGCAACAAGACCAATCACTTACTGCTTATGTTATGGGATTTAAGAGAATGTATGAGGAGTTGAATACTCTTCTTCCTATTAGTGCTGATGTGAAAAAGATGCAGAAGCAAAGGGAACAAATAGCTGTAATGAGTTTCTTGACCGGCCTTCGACCAGAATTTGATTCTTTAAGATCTCAGTTCTTGAATGAGTCTGACATTCCATCTCTTCAAGATACATTTGCTCGAGTTCTTCGCAATGAGACGGTTGAACCTTCTCACGTTTCAGCTCCTAATAGTGCTCTTATTAGTCGTGGTGGTTCTCGAGGTGGATTTAGAGGTGGTTCTCGTGGTGGTTCTCGAGGTGGTTCGCGGGGTGGTTATAATGATCGAGTTGTTGATTCAGGGGGTTCGAGTTCCGATAATATTGAATGCTACTACTGTCATGAGATCGGGCATACTACACATACTTGCAAGAAACTCTTGGCCAAAAAGAAAGGTCCCACCGCAAATATTGCTTCTTCCGCGTCTGATAATACTGTTACTATTTCGGCTGAGGAGTATGCTCGTCTTAAGGGATCTGTGAATTCTCTTTGCCGAGATAGGTAATACTAGTAACTGTCTTTTATCTTCTTCCACCGATGGATCATTGATTCGGTGGTTCGGACATACATGACAGTGTCGCTCGTTACTTTCTAATTTTAGTACTCATACCCCCTCTTCCCATGTCACAATTGCCGATGGGACTACAACTCAGTACTTCGGTTACGGCACCGCTAACCCTACCCCAACCATATCATTATCTTGATTCGTATTTGCCAAATTTCCAGTTTAACCTGTTATCTGTCAGTAAAATTACACGTGGTTCAAATTGCAGTGTCTCATTCTTTCCCAATTATTGTTATTTTTAGGATCTGGCGACCAAGAAGATTATTGGTAAAGGATGGGAGTCTGATGGCCTATACATACTTGAAACCAAACCACCACCACGTTCCTTAGCTTGCTCCCGCTCATCCCCTATTGATATGCATCGCCGATTAGGCCATCCTTCTCTTCAGAGTCTAAAGAAGTTATGTCCAGAGTTTTCTCATTTGTCGTCTTTAAATTGCGAGTCATGTGAATTTGCCAAACATCAACGTGTTCATTTAAGTCCTAGAGTCAATAAGCGGGCTACGTCCCCATTTGAGTTGGTTCATTCTGATGTTTGGGGGCCGTGTTCAGTTACATCTAAATGCGGTTTTAAGTACTTTGTTACATTTGTTGATGATTATTCTCGTGTTACTTGGCTTTATTTGATGAAAAATCGTTCTGAAGTATTCACACATTTTTCTTCCTTTGTTACTGAAATAAAAACACAGTTTAATGTCATGGTTCAGACATTACGTAGTGATAATGCAAAAGAATATATTTCAGAAACATTTCGGTCATATATGCTTCAACATGGCATTCTACATGAATCCTCTTGTGTTGATACACCTGCTCAAAATGGGGTTTCCGAACGCAAGAATCGTCATCTTTTAGAAGTTGCTAGGGCACTTCTATTTCAGATGACACTTCCTAAACCATTTTGGGCTGATACTATCTCCACGGCATGTTTTCTCATTAATCGCATGCCTTCTGTTGTATTGAATGGTGATATTCCATATTCCATTCTTTTTCCTAGTAAATCTGTGTTTCCTGTTGAACCTAAGATCTTTGGGAGTACGTGTTTTGTTCGGGACACTAGACCATATCTAACAAAGTTGGACCCAAAGTCTCTTAAATGTGTCTTTCTTGGATACTCTCGTCTTCAAAAGGGCTATAATTGTTTCTCTCCAACACTTAATCGATATGTTATCTCTCGAGATGTCACCTTTTATGAAGACTTACCATTTTATCCCGTGTCCAACTCTCATAATCACGAGGAATATGATGATATGTTAGTCTATCGCTCACAAGTTACTAGTGATACATCGTCCCCGGTTAATCGACTCCTCGGTTTGATAAAGTATACCAGACTCAGCATCCTCTTAGAAATGCAGCCTACAGTGGTGTACCGACTCCCTCATTACGGATGAAGCACTCACTCATTCTGGATGGCGTCTTTGCTATGATTGAGGAAATGAATGCTCTCGAGCATAATGGAACTTGGGAATTAGTAGATTTACCTACCGAAAAGAGGGCAATTGGGTGTAAATGGGTGTTTACGGTGAAAATGAATCCTGATGGTTCTATTGCTCGATTAAAGGCATGTCTAGTAGCAAAAGGTTATGCCCAAACATATGGAGTTGATTACGAGGAAACTTTTTCACCTGTTGCCAAATTATCATCGGTTAGATTGTTAATTTCCTTGGCTGCCAATTATGATTGGGCACTTCATCAACTTGATGTTAAAAACGCCTTCCTACATGGTGATTTACAAGAGGAAGTCTATATGAAGCAACCTCCGGGGTTTGTTGCTCAGGGGGAATCTAGAAGAGTGTGTAGACTGAAGAAGGCTTTGTATGGCTTAAAACAGTCTCCTCGTGCATGGTTTGGAAAATTCAGCAATGCGTTGATTAAGTTTGGTTTACAAAGAAGTGCCTATGATCATTCTGTGTTTTATAGATCATCTGATGTTGGTTGCATCTTACTTGTAGTTTATGTGGATGATATAGTGGTTACGGGCAATGATAAAACTGGAATTGAGAAATTAAAATCATTTCTTGGAACTTGCTTTCAGACGAAGGATCTAGGATCATTGAAGTATTTTTTGGGGATTGAGGTATCACGCAACAGTAAAGGTATTTTTCTCTCTCAAAGGAAGTATTGTCTAGACTTATTAGATGATCTTTGGACAAATTGAGGCAAGAACTTGCAGTGAGCCTATGATACCAAAACTAAAGTTAAGAACTCATGATGGAAAATTGCTAGAGAGGCCAGAGAAGTATAGGCGGATAGTTGGGAAGCTAAACTATCTCACTATAACGCGTCCTGATATTGCCTTTCCTGTAAGTATTGTATGTCAGTTTATGTCTGCTCCTAGAACTTCGCATTGGGATGCTGTTACTCAGATTTTGCGGTATTTAAAAGGTACAACAGGACAGGGTATTTTATATGCCAATCATGGTCATCATACAATTGAAGGGTTCACAGATGCTAATTACGCAGGATGTCCTAATAGCTCGAGATCTACAACTGGGTATTGTGTTTTTGTTGGTGGAAATCTTGTCTCTTGGAGGAGTAAGAAGCAGAACGTTGTGTCAAAGTCAAGTTCAGAAGCCGAATATAGAGCTATGGCCCAAACTACATGTGAAATTGTGTGGATGCGTAATTTACTTGGTGAGATTGGGTTTCCTCAATCCAACCCAACGACGATGTGGTGTGACAACCAGGCTGCTATTTACATTGCAAACAATCCGGTGTTTCATGAGAGAACCAAGCATATAGAAGTCGATTGTCACTTTACTCGCGAGAAGCTAGAAGATGGGACGATTACAACTCCTCATGTTAGAACAAAGAGTCAATTAGCAGATGTATTTACGAAAGCATTACCTGGTAGTCAAGTTAAATTTATTTGTAACAAGCTGGGCATGATGAATATATATGCTCCAGCTTGAGGGGGAATGTTAGAGTTAGTAAAACCCATTAGTGTATAAGAGCCCAGCCCATCAGCCCATTAGGGTTATTAGATAGCTTAGTTAATATCCAGTATAAATAGAGTCGTGTATCCTCTGTAAAGATTAAGCAATACAATAGTCTTTTACATTTACTTACATGCATAAACAACCACCAAAAAGACTGCAAAGTCTTCAACAATAACAACAAACAACACATTTAGACAATAATCATATAATTGCTTGTGAGATATTATATTCACATAATCGTGCTCATGTGTATCAAAATCTGTACTTATTTCTCTAGAGAAACTGATCAAGACAGTCAAGGTCCAATGAGATGCACCCCTAAAAATAAGCATGTATCCTACACAAAAGATACAATTACACCTACAAGAACTCAACAATCCAAAATCTCACAATAATATCAACTAAGTAGCAATCAAGATACACAAACTACGAAAATCAACTAGATGTATATAATATTGTATTCTTTATGACGAGTCAAATTACAAAAGCCTTCCAAAGCTATCCAACATCAGTTCTTTCAATTTACACTAATTCTTGCCAGTGTTGTTGATGCCTACAGAGAGCTCAGGATAACTTGGTGAATCTCTCTTTCTCTGTGTGGCTTAACCATGAAGTGAAACGATAAGATTGCATCCTCTAACGCGTATGAGTTCGCCATTTTTAGCTTCATGAAGTTCAAATGAGAAATTGAGTCTTGAAAATCCCGAATTTCGACTTCTTTTAGATATATGTTTTTACATGTAGTTTGTCATTACTAGCTTCAGGAAGTTCACTCAAAAACTTGATACCGAAAGCATGTGTTTCCACGCACAATGTTTTTACCCATATTCTGGTTTAGCTTTTCACATAATTATACCAACACTTCAGCCTCATCCATTCACAACACTCAACCAAATTCGCTATCAATGAACCATTCCGTCTTGGTACGGGAATGAGAGAGAGAACAGTCTGTTTGCAAGAAGAAAATGATGGTGTGATCTTCATCTTCAACAAAAGCATTGACGGTAATGAAGGTCGTTTTAAGCCGCATTGTATCAGTGTTCAATTTTAATTTTGGAACGCTTTATAGTGCAAAATTAAAATTTCTTGTTGGGAATATTACTTTACTCGCAAAGGTCATACTGACGGTGCACCCAGCGGGTTCAAGTGTGCAACATACCCCTAACCAGAGGTTTTTTACGGTATCCGATGCTTGTAGAGTCCCATATGAGGCAACATTGTTGATAAAGAACCGTAAGTAATGAAGGCGTTGCCTATATATATTATAGTATAGATCATATCGATGTGTTAATTTTGTACTATTTTCCTTTATAACTAGAACTCAATCATACATTGTTTAGCTCAATGCGTGCAAAAACCCTCCGAACTATCTAACAACTTGCGAAAACTAACATAAACTTTTTACTATTTACGACTTTTTTATATAACAAATTTTATTTGTCAAATATCTAACAATTTCTTCATAAGAAATATACCGCCTGAAAGACCTTTGGATTACGAACAGAACCGACCCAATATTGATATATTTTTTTACGTACGTACTATTTTATAAAAAATGTTCAAGTTCATTATATATTTTTATTCTTAAAAAAACTTTTAAAATGCACTCATTAGCTACTAAATAACTTTGAAAACTATCTTACAATTTGTTTAAATTACGAGGGTCAAAGACCTACAGTTCTATGAAAGATTGAATTATATATAAATATTTTTTATGACAAACTTTGTTTACCAAGTATATAACAAAACGACCTAAATATTGATATACTTTTAATATACATATAATTTTATAACAAATGTTGAAGTTTAATATATATATATATATATATATATATATATATATATATATATATATATATATATATATATATATATATATATATATATATATATATATATATAGAGGGTTAATGTGAGATCAAACTTAAAGTTGTAAAAATAAGATCAAATCTAAAAACCACTAAAACATTTATAAATAAGAATTTTAGCAATCATACACAAAAATATTAATATTTTAATACAAATTAACATTTTAGCAACTAATAACCAAATGATACATGAATTTGGATTAGTATACAATACATTACATAATAAATATTAAGATACATATAAAAAGTACACATTAAACTTCTAATCAAAATGTATCACCTAGGTTTCGTAAATTTTAAAAAGAAATCTATTGAAACCTTAACAATTTTAGTTGTAGTAAATAAAAAAATTATTTTTATTGTAAGGAGAGTATCTCTTGTCAAATTTTAGTTCGATCTCATTTTAACAACTTTAAGTATGATCTTATTTGATCTAGATTCTATATATATATATATATATATATTAAGAAATTTTTAAAATGCACCTTTAACCTATCAATGACTAAAAATAAATCAGCATGATGCTACATATTTTGTCCAATGTAAAAAAACAAGTATATGTAAGTGTTGTAATGTTTACAACAACTTAAGTAGACAGATGTATCTCGACTTGCATAAACAAGTATATGTAGGTGTTTGTAATGTTTACAATCATACTGACAGGAAAAGGCCTCATCGCGTGTAGGTGCAACTTTTCTCATTAACAACTATTTATACTTTTATAGTGCTCCATTTGAAGTATTCTAAGCTTATAAAATCTTCATGGTTTTCTAATAATTCTATAACAATCGCTAGTCTACTACATGCTTCTCTATATTTTTTCATAGAATTATCTATAGAGTTCTCATAGCTTGGACTTCCTATTTTTCTTTATTATTATTAATAATAATAAAATTAAATATATATATATATATATATATATATATATATATATATATATATATATATATATATATATATATATATATATATATATATATATATATATATATATATATATATATATATATATATATATATAGGTGGATCATTTAAAAAGTTGATCTCAAGAGAAAAATGAGAGAAGTAATCCATCCATTAGATCTCCCTCCCTTCCCCTCTTTTTTTTTCCAACTAACTACAGGGACCATTTTGTAACATTTTATATTTTCCAAGGTTTATTTTGTATATAATTTAATTTACTATGAACTCGTTCACGCTGCTTAATTTCTAACAAAACACAATAACAATAGTGTTCATATGTTACATTTTTTCCAGGTCTATAAGAAAATTACAAAATAAATAAATAATAAAAAATTTTATTAAAATAATTGAGTAACATTTACAATGCTGAAACTAAAGCCTCGAATATTAAACAATAAGTCTCGAAAACTTCTTGTACGGAAACATTTTCTCCATGCAACAAAAAATATATATATATACATAAAAAAAATAAAAAAATAAAAGAAAGAAAAAAAAAACTATTGTCGTCGCTCTCAATAGAACTAGAAACGTTGACAATAACTGGAAACTTCTTATACGGAAACATGAGGCTTCTTCAGATATCGGTCTTTGAAATCGTTGACATTAGCTGGAAACGTAGCTGAAAACATCAGAATTTGATCTGCTCAGGAAGAAATCCAGTTAGTCGTTCAATTGAAGGTTGAGGGGAGAACAATTTATCAAACTGCATTAATCTAGAAGCATATCAATGACTTTTCTAAAACTTGAAGAAACTATAAGAAAAACAAAGAATATACCGGGGCGACACCAAGTAAAATCTATATCAATTTCCACAAACCAACTTTTATCGTGATATTTTTCCAAAATAACGACAAGAAAATTTTCTTATATACCTTGCACCAGGAATCCATACACCCAATCCAGCTACTTGACCTTAGGGCCGAGATGCTAGATCCTTCCAAGAATTCCTGCTCATAACCTGGTATTATGCATTGGTTAAAAAAATATCAGAATATTGATTTGACATGTCTGAGCTAAGATTATCTAATAAAACAAGTCAAATGGGTTAATCTAGTCAAAAGTCACCCAAAGTTTATAAATCATGCATAAATATTGATGATAATACAGCTTATGTAGAAAAGATAATACCCTACATTCAACAAGACCAGTATGTACAGAAAAACTCAATCAAATAATGTACTAGCAAGAATGAATTAATACACTGTAGTAATCTATATGCAATTTAGCACACCCTAAACTCTATCA
This sequence comes from Chrysanthemum makinoi, assembly GCA_910596185.1. NCBI lineage: Eukaryota > Viridiplantae > Streptophyta > Magnoliopsida > Asterales > Asteraceae > Chrysanthemum > Chrysanthemum makinoi. The sequence continues at coordinate 259,493,326 of OU343217.1, forward strand.
GTTAACTATTCTAGAAAAAATGCCAAAATATACAGATCGCATCAAACTTGATAGCTTACTTGTTACATAAAATTACCTTAACTGGATATCGCACTTGTTACATAGAATTGTAACATCTGGTAGCTTATCACCTTCCACAATATTATATGCATGTGCTCTTATGATTCGGAGTGTTTTTTTCTAACCATTATTTCAATGTGCCCATACTACCACCTCTAGATCTATTACTCAGGTTCCAAATTAGCATCGCTTATAACGATGCCCTATTGCAACACAACCGATGCCCTATTGTAAAACAACGATGCCCTATTGTAACAAATGCTCTAATCATACTCAATGGATGTCGTAATGTATCACATCATGCTTCAATATGGTCACTCTATGTGTCATTACAATTCTATGGTCACTCTATGCTTCAATATGGTCACTCTATGGTCACTTCTTGTCATTACCTCTAGATATTTCGAATAAATGAAATTTAGTGTGTTTCAGGTGGAAAGAAAAAAAATGAAAATGAAGAAGAGTACTACACACATCAATTTGGTTTATCTATTAATTATTACCTGATGCAGAAAAAATGGTTGTCTTTTTTGGGAATCCCCAAAGTTTCTTTGTCCAATATGAGAATTTCGGTCCATTTGAACAAAGATTGCTTCAACAAAGTTGTTATAACTAGTAGAGGTGAGTTAACTGTAATAAAATGCATATAGAAGTAAAAAGCCAAGGCTTTTGGATGAGCAAAAGCATTTTACTAAAAATAAAAGGTAATAATATAACATAAAAAATGTGTTATGACAACGAAAAAAAAAAACTAGCCTGAGAACAGTTAACGCTCATTTTGACTTTGAACATTGCAGACGTAGTACAATGATAAATGTAAAAATTCAGAAGAAGCAAAATAAAGGTAGTACAAAAAGAAAAAAAATGTTTTGTTGCAATGAGTAATGCATTATTAACTATGACTGTAATGGTTTATAAAGTGTTTGGTGGTTGATAATATCCAACCGCCTCATGTGGAACATACATGCTACTAAAAGGATTAATTTCAACTTTGTATCGTATGACCCATTAACCAACCTGCCCATATTTGGAGCTGCTCATCGAGGTCTTCTATTGAATTCTGAAAACACCTAGATTGACTATTCCTTCAACTTGTTCTAACAAGATAAGATTTCCCTAAAAAATATGATATTCGACAATACCGTAAGCACTCGACAATACATTAAGCACCTACCTTATTACTAAATATGTTGTCAATATGTCGAACTATGGTCACTCTATGTCATTAGATGGAATTATACCGATCTTTGCAAGTGAGTTTATTCCAGCTAGCGATGCCGTATTGCAACACAATGATGCCCTATTGTAACAATATTGTTTTTTAGGATGAAAAAAATAATACTAACGTGTTCGTGGGTCAACTGTAACCGACTCGGCCCATGCCATATTAAGCCGCTTACCTAACCCACGAGACACGCCCATACTACCACCTCCAGATCTATTACTCAGGTTCCAAATTAGCATTGCACACTATGCCCTATTGCAACACACAGATGCCCTATTGTAAAACACTGATGCCCTATTGTAACAAATGCTCTAATCATACTTAATGGATGTCGTAATGTATCACATGATGCTTTAATCATACATACTTGAAGCGTTGTCGTTTCATGAGATGCCCTAATCATAAACTCTCGATGCCCTTACTTTTTCATTTCATACTCTAATCACACACATGTTATGCCCTAAATTTGTCACTTGATGCACTAACCATACACTCTTGATGCCTTGATTTTTAGCCTGATGTTTTAATTATTCTAACCGATATCACAACATAAAAAGTTGATGCATTAAAACAAACAGATGACGAACATGCTATGCGATGCTCTAATAATAAACAGTGGATGCATCAATCTATATCGCTATGCTCTAATCTAACAAAAGTATGTTGTAAATTAAATTCCTTATACTGATGCACTTATTCAGATTAATAAATGCTATAACACATTATTTATAAAGATGCAATAAAATGTAATTTTATACATACTAATTTATTAAATGTCATTCCATTCAACAATAACACTAATTATTTTATTATTTTCATAATGATGCACTTAAACAACATAAAAATTAAATAAAAAATTGTAATTAAAAACTTACAGTTATCTATATCTCTCGTTCATCAATGTTCTTATGGTGTACAACGAATGTACGATGGATGGTCCGGTGTGCAGTTTAGGCGATTTAAGCTTCTCCGGTGACGGTGGAGATGACATCGGCAGTGAATGTTGTTATGGTTTTGAATAATCGAGTGGTGGAGATGGAGATGGTGGTGACGGAGATTGTGACGCTAGAACCTAAACCCTCGAAAATAGAAAAAGAAGCCTCAAAAACTTCTTGTACATAAACCTTTCTTTCTTGCATGTTTTTATTGCCTGATAAGTCGAGCCATGTTCTTCAAATATTCTCTTAAGTTGTTTGTAATCCCACCGAGCCCAATAGGCGTGAACGGGTTGATTGAGAATCATGTGTTCTTTGGGTTGTCACGTGGGAAAGTAGACTCAAAATCTGCTTACATCGTTGGGTCAACAGAGGCGCTTCAAGAGACGAATGCCAAGCTACATTTCCTGTACCAAGAAACATTACATTACAAGTTGCACACCTAGAGAAACAGACCATTTCTTGAGAATAGCATTAAAAATATTTAACATATGCAAGCTAAGAGTGTCATATTATGGCTACAATCCACGTCAACTAATGGTAGTAAGTAGCAACATAACTGATTATCAAAAGGTACAATAAAATTAGCGATTTACCCATTCTAAACCTAAGTAAAGAGGCTACTAGTATCATTTAACAAAACTATTATCCTTTTTCACATGAATATCCTTTCTCGTCAATTATCTATTAAATCCTTAGATGTCGTGTTTACCAAACACTCAACCATCTAATTATCTAACATTACGATAAAAGCACATCCAAGTACCATCGTACTACTCGCTTGTTACCGCGACAATAAGGCATGTTCATTAACTATCATATAATCACTTCGAATACACATACCAAGCGCCCTTTACGGTTTATACAAGTTAAATTGCTAAGGGAAGTTCAATTGTGATATTCCAAAGTGATTTTGTCGCGGGGATTCACTATCAAAACCGAAAATTAGATAATGAAGTTAAAGATAGTTAAGTAAATTTACTTTTATCTCAACAACCAGTTTTCTCAAGACTTAGATTATTAGAGAATTATGATAAAACTTCTTTTACAAACGATCGTGATAAAAACGTAAATAATTACTGTTTTGGCGGCACCTGATGCTCAGTAAATCACCAAATGTACACTCAGTAGTTACCTCAGATCACCAAAGATCACTTCTTCACCCGTCCACCAGTCCACTAATAATTCGGCAAATAGTTTTTGCTTGGAGATCATGCCCAGTGTTAGAGTTCGCATCACAAGCACCAAATACACTACATTACTCAAATTCCCAAGATGATGGTATACGCATGCCATACTACAATCTGAGATAAGTTCCTAAACTGATGTAGTAAGATAAACATGATCTATAATAAACTCTTGAAAGGGGAATTTTTGCCCATTTTTATATACTTGGTCAGTTTGGGCTTTTTTGTTATCGTTTGAGTTTGGGTAAAACAATATATCCAAATGGGTCAAAACTTGAAGCCCTTTATAAATTTACATGTGGCGTCGGGTGGCTTTGACCCAAAAACACTTCTAGTATCCTCATTCATTACATTTCACAACTAATTGAAGGATAGAATATGACTAAAACTAAATAAATAAAATCATTATGGAACAAAACGACCTAGGAGACATTAAGCAATTTGTAGTTTCGACCCATCACATCGTCGTGGTAATTAGACTAATACTAAATAATGCAAATGGATAATACACATACCACATAGTCGTTTCTGAAACCTGATAATCAACAATGTAAATGGATAATACAAACGGATGCCTTAATTTTTCCAACAGTGCACTAATCATACTCATGGATGCCCTAATCATACTCAAGTCACCGATGCCCTAATATGTTTATCGATGTACTAAACATACAAACAAATTCCCTAAGTACTTTTCGACGATGCGCTAAACATACAAATAGATGCCCTACTATGACCGATGATGCACTAAACATGCAAATGGATACACTAAACATACACACTGATTCCTTAGTATGTCTAGCGACTCACTAATTATTATCACTGATGCCCTAATCATACTCACACAGATCTTTGTATGTTCAACAATGCACTAAACATAATTTTGATGCACTAAACATAATAAGCGATGCACTAAACATAATAAATGATGCCCTAATAATAACCATTGATGCTCTAATATGTTCAATGAGCGACTAAACATATTTTTGATGCATTAATCACACAACATATGTTGTAACAAGTCATTTGATGCCATAATCATAATCATTGATGCTCTAACATGTTCAATGATCACTAAACATATTTTTGATGCACTAATCATTCTAACATATGCCGTAATAACAACTATTCTGATGCAATAATCATACAAACATATGCTAAATCATTAAACCATGATGCACTAACAAAAAAAACAAATGATCTAATCATCTTGAATGGATGACGTAATATATCACAAGATGCTCTAATCATACACACTTGAAGTGCTAACGTTTCATGAGATGCCCTAATCATAAACTCTCGATGCCCTTACTTTTCATTTCATGCTCTAATCACACACATTTAATGTCATAAATTTGTCACTTGATGCACTAATCATACACTCATGATGTACTTATTCAGTCAAATAACTTATGTAACATTTTATTTAGACAGATGCATTAAAATGTAATTTTATACATACGGATGCCTTAATATGTCATTTTATTCCACAATTACAAAAAAATTCTATAATTTACACAATAATGCTATAAAATAACATAAAAATTAAAAAAAAAATTATAGATGAATACTTACCTTTGTTCGAATCTTGTTCGATTTCAAATCATCATAAAAATGCTTATTTTCGAGTTGCTGAAATTAAAAACTATACAATTATTAGATTATTAAATCAGTAACACGATTAATACACAAAATTAGGTCACTTACGATTTCCAACTCTCTTTTCGTCTTTTTTCTAATGATATGAATGCACAATTAGTGCATTAATGAGTCTTTGATATGAATCGATGGGTTTTCAATCGGATTTTATCAAAGTTTTGGTGTCTTGGTTTTTAGATTGGATGTGGTTTTGATCCGATGAGATGAAGGTATGTAGGTTTTCTCGGTTGGCTTTTTCTTTTTGATCCGATGAGATGAAGGTACGGAATATTAGTTTCCACCTTTTTTTTTTGGTTTTTTTCTTTTTTTTTACCTTGAACTTTCAATGTTTTCATAATCTACCCGTAACTTTTTTCTCACTTTTCTTTCTAATTATACTTTTCTCTAGAACCGGACTCTATATATATATATATATATATATATATATATATATATATATATATATATATATATATATATATATATATATATATATATATATATATATATATTACGTTAACATGTGTCCAATTGACCCATGTTAGCAAAACGTATTTTATAAACGTTCATGTATCAAGTAATATTTATTTTATTTTTTTTTATTTTTTTTTGGTAAAAGGTTGTTACCCGATGAATATATTAATGAAATAATATTGCAAGTCATTTATTTATATTTGCATTTTTATAATGTTCGATCTCAAAATGATATATCTTATACATTTGAATGTACGTTTATAAGAGAGTGTCGTTAAGTGTTGTGAAGTGAATCGTATTTAGAAAAAATATAAAATAATAAACAATACAAAGGTTTAAGGCGAAACAAAAATTATTTAAATAACAAATCAAGAGATCTCAACTACCCATTCAACTTCAATCTAATGGCTAAGATTAACTGACATTTTAATTTAATTATTTAACGAGGGGCATTTTGGTAATTCTACTATCTCAATAACTCAATACCATCATTCACTTTCTCAGTTTCTCTCTCATAGAAAACCACACATCCCGTCACCACCAAAAAATAACCGCCGGAAAATAACAAAAAATAACCGCCGGTTTCCAAATCTCTCCCGCTCGTTTAGGTGAAGGTGAAGATGTGACGTTGCAGATGTCGTTCGGAGCATTCGAAGGTGAGGTCAGTGACGGTGGTTTTGTCGCTGGAAAGTGATCGGAAATTTTTTCCGATGAGGTAATTAAGTTTATCTTCCATGATTGATCTACTTCTAAGGTAGTAAAGTTTAGTATCTAATCATAGAACAAATTCAATCCAAATCCAGTAACTAATAAGCATCTGATTAGCTAAACAATAAGTAGCAATAATCAGTTAATTATGTTTTACTGCTTGACGGTTGCAAGCGATTATCTAATCACCTAGGTACCAAATAAGCTTTAACTGATTCTAAAGAGTATACTAATATTACTTATAAGCCATTATTTTACCCTTGTTTTCTCTGTTAACCGCATAAACAATCACATTCAACTAATAATTGTTTATGAGGTTAACAGAGAAAACAAGGGTAAAATAATGGTTTATAAGTAATATTACTATACTCTTTAGAATCAGTTAAAGCTTATTTGGTTCCTAGGTGATTAGATAATCGCTTTCCTGCTTAAAATCAATTAGTAAACATAATTAACTAATTATTGCTACTTATTGTTTAGCTAATCAGATGCTTATTAGTGATTGGATTTGGATTGAATTTGTTCGATGTGATTAGATACCAAACTTTATTACCTTAGAAGTAGATCAGTCATGGAAGATAAACTTTATTACCTCACCCGAAAAAAATTCCTATTACTTTCCGACGACAAAACCACTGTCACCGACCTCACCTTCGAATGCACCGAACGACATCTGCAACGTCACATCCTCACCTTCATCTAAACCGCGGAGAGATTTGGAAAGCGGGCGATTATTTTGTTATTCTCGGCGATTTGTGGTGACGGATGGTGTTTTTCTATGAGAGGGAAACTGAGAAAGTGAATGATGGTATAACAAACCCCTGACATTGAGTTATTGAGATAGTAGAATTACCAAAATGCCCTGTAAATAATTAAATTAAAAGGATAATTCCATATATCCCCAAAGTAAACCTTATATTGTCATATTTACCCAATTAAAACTCTTAATGACATATATACCCAATCTAAATAACAGTTTGTCATATTTACCCATATTACTAATTTAATCATTTTTAAGATTTATAAAATTCATATAAATTATTTTTTCAAAATTGTGTTGACTATACCCTTATTGCTTCGTCCGGTCCTAAAATAAGTGTCTCGTTTGACTTTTCGAGTCAAACTGTTCAACTTTGACATTATATATATATATGTATATATGTGTGTATATATATATATATATATATATATATATATATATATATTGTGTTATATAATACTTGATGAAAAATTATACCAGTGAAAAATACACTTAAAACCCAATCTATTCATAAATTTTGCGTCAAATATTATATAACACCCAATAAATAGTTAAGGTCAAAGTTAAAACAGTTTGACTCTGAAAAGTCAAACTGGACATTTATTTTGAGACCGATGTAGTCATAAGTGGTACTACACAAATTTATTGTCTGTAAATCCTTTTACATTTTTGAGCCAGTTAGACAAACACTATAGTATCAACAACTCAACAATCCCTTGTTTTGCCTTTAAAATTAGCAGCAAGACTTTGTATAAAGGCACAAGCTTGTGCCATTTATCATGCATTACAACAATTTGCCCACAAAATAGAATAAAAACGTGATGATAGTTGATGGTATCATCAGTTGACGATAAGAATTTATTTAGGATCAATTTATTTATTTAGTTATTAGAGGTATAATGGGAATTTAATAACATTAATGAAATTTTAACTAGTTTTATAAAGAAATGGGTAAATATGACAAATTGTTATTTATATTGGGTATATATGTTATTATGAGTTTTGATTGGGTAAATGTGGCATTATAAGGTTTAACTTGGGGAAATATGAAATTATCCCTAAATTAAAATGTCAATTAATCTTAGCCATTAGATTGAAGTTCGATGAGTGGTTGAGATCTCTTGATTTGTTATTTAGATAATTTTTGTTCCGCATTGAACTTTTGTCATATATCCAATTCCCAAAACACATTTTATAAATTAAAAGAAAAAAAAGAAGGAAAATATAGTATGCCAAGACTCGAGTTTGTATCTTGACGCGATGAAAATAATGTATAGCTTCTTATTCGGCTTATCTCTTGGTTATCCACAACCTGTTTTCATGAACAAAACTATGTTCTTTTGCTATCTATCATAGTATATCGACAACTCATTATCAACAATTCTGGATTATGAATGCAATAGACGTAAGATTCTAAACTCTAGTTTCAGTTTTGCGTTGATCTATATGTATGCAATGCCGATGACAAACAAGGACGGACCTTAATGGAGACCGGGGAGGCCCTGCCCCAAAATTCATGCTCCACAGTGTAAATATTATACGTTTGGGGTAATTTAAATTGAGGTTCAAACAAATCTCCGATTCTACTCTACCAAAACAAATTCGCCCCCAAAAAAATGTTCAAGTTTTCATGATAATGAAATAGAGGATTATACTAAATGGCACAATGAAGGGCTTTCATTCCCATCCCCAAAACCGATTACCAAAACCCACCCTGGTCCCTACCGCAAACACGATAAAAAACCATTTTAAAGCAGCGAAACAACCACCCTCGCTCAAAAAGTTCAGCTTTCGTGTCTTTATTCAAGTTCGGATTTTTTTAACGCCATCCTTGTTATTGACAAAATTAGTCTCTTTCCTAGGCAATAATTGATTTCCTCGAAGCATATAATCATTTACGAACACCCTAGCCAAAGAGCAAATGAAAGCACAGAGTGAAGTTGAAAAGCCAAAACCGAAACACCAAAAGTAACCATTTAAAAGCCAAACAGTGTTTAAGAATCAAAACCTGCCCCAACAAACCTGTAGATGGTTTTATGAAAGATGTGACAAACATATGGCTGGCCGAAGCAGACCCATGTCACAAAGTTGAGTAACCTCAGCACAAGTACACACAAGATTACCAGAATAAATGTGGCATATCGGAAGATGATTATTACACATTCGCGCACACCACATAAACACATGTAACGATAATTTATTAAATTAAGACAAGGTCCAGTACAAGACCTAATAAAAGAATACGACACTTGTTCTTTAAGCGAAAGATAACAAACAAAAACCAAACTTCCCTTAGCATACTGGTACTGCCAAGAAAAGTACATATGAAGTGAATTCTTTGGTGGTGCACAGAGCATTATACAGGCATAGTTTCCTTACTACACATTACAGGTGCAAAGTCTCCTAACAACTAACTATTTTGGACAGGGAAAAAAACACAATAAAATGAACCAATAGACACCGCAGCATTCTATAAAGGTATTACAGGAGGATCGTACACACGGGATGCAGAAAGACTAAGAGAACCAGATGACCTCATTTTACACACTTTTAATTGGCTACTGGTTTTGAAATGGATTGCTTCACTGCTTCTGCATATGTCCTGTGTTGGTAGGTAAGTGTGGATTCTAGCAAGTCCCATAGCGATGTCTTTGGATCCCAACCTGCCATTCAAACAAACACATTCACTAATTAGTTGATACAGAAACAGCCAAAAACATATAAAGAGAATCCGTTTGCTCCCAATGCAAAGGCTTGTTCTAGTAGCTAGCACATTAGTTTTGAATTCTATGTGCAAATATTTGTTAAGATCTGGTCCCCACAAGTTGTTTACCCTTAATATAACCAAGTAAATAGATACATTATGTCAATTTATTCTTTGACCATTATACAAGTGTTAGGTTGCCAATATTACTTTCGTGCAGTTAAAATAAAGAAAGATGATTTTCAACTATTTACTTATAATGGGTCAATTAGCTTGTCAAAAGAAATCTCAAAAGGTGTCAAATGGAACAGGTCAAACAGGTTGCAAGTCCCCTAAAAATCCATTTTCAGTTTATAAAACCTCTTGAATCATTCTATCCATAAATAAGAATTCAGGTCAATCTTGATTAACGCAATAACCACTTTTTAAGAATTCAAAATATGGAAACAAAACGTGTTTGCAGGTCAATGCAACCAACCAAGCCCGTTATGAACCATAGTATCGATTTGTAATCTTGATTAATGCAATAAACATTTTTTAGGAATTCAATATATGGAAACAAAACGTGTTTGTGGGTCAATGACTCAATGCAATCCAACCCAGCCCATTAAAACAAGGATAAGGAGGGCATCTTACCTAATTGTTTGTTAATGATGGTCATGTCTGGAATTCTCTTGTCACTGTCATCATAACCTTCACCGTAAAACTCTTTGGAGCTTACATCAATGGTAGGGGTCTCTATTGAATCTTCTCCACTTACTTTTGCATATACCTGCCATATGAGACGGTGCATTTGGCCATAAGAAATCAAAACCTAGTACAGAACCATTGTCTAAGCATTCTGCCATTCCCAATACCCCATCACCAATGAGAATATAATGTTACCTTGGTCATCATTTCAGCAAGCTGTCTGACGGTAACTTCATTGTTAGGGTTACCCACATTGAAGATATGACCATTAGCTCTAGCAGGATTTTCCTGAAAGGTAAGCAATTGTCAATGGCAATGTTTTTTGTATCTAAACTGACAATTGTTAAGAAAAAGAAAATCAAGAATGTAACATACAATCATCAAATGAACAGCTTCAATAGCATCCTTAATATAAACGAAGGTTCTCTGTGATTCACCGCCATCCACAAGCTTCAGAGGCTCACGCCTGAGAAGATTCTGAACAGGAAAAGAAAACATGCTCAGGTAAGATAAGATTGTTTAAATAGTTCAAAACTACGCAATAACTAAACTTAAAGCAATGTGCAAAAAAATAATTTTATACTTAAAAGTGGAAATGAACTTACATTGCTAAAGCATGCGAGAACTCTTGGAACACCCTCACTAGGACCATCAATCCCGGGAATGAAATCCATCCTAGGGCCGATCCAGTTGAACGGCCTTACAATGGTGAACTCAAGACCATTCTCGGCACCCTCGGCTGTAAAAAAGATAAAGATGAGGAGAGTGCGACACAATTCCATATTATCACCAAATTAGCAAAAAGAAAGTGTGCTCACCATAGATGAGCCTCTCAATCAACTGTTTTGCACATGCATAAGACCACCTCTGCTTTTCAATTGAGCCAAAAATGCAAGGGGAAGTATCTTCTTTCAGAATATAATAAGCAGGGTCGTGCAAATGGTTTAAATCCAAACAATAAAGACCAAGTAACTGTCACAGAAAACCGGAATCACCCAATAATAGGCATTGTACAATGGAATATCTTAATAGACAGCAATAACATCTCACAGAACACTTAACAACAACCATTTGTTCTTATATAGATCTAAAAATTTACCTGACGCAAGGGACTATCTTTGGGAAGATAGCTACCAATAGTTTTCCCATATACTTCACAAGTCGAGAAATGAATGAGCCTCTTGTTATTCTCCGAACAGTACTTGACCTAAGAGACATACACGACACCAGTGATTAATAAACACTAAACTTGTTTCCCAAAACTAAACATCAAAAGCAGTAGAATAGTATAGAATCTACATAAAAAGTCATATTGAACATTTTAAAAACGTAAACCATACCACAGGGAGTGCATCGATGAAGTTGCTGTAAATCGTGTCAAGAGGACGAGTATTGTAATCTGCTGGTGTGCAGATAGCAGCTAGATTTACTGTCTAAACAGCAAAAGAAACCAAAATAAGTTAAATAGCACAAAAATCAGTTGCAGAAACAAATATGATCTCTGCAGTCAACTACACCTCAATAACATATTCTAAAGCATGTTTTCATTATTTTAATCTTATTACAAGATTCCTACAGTATTTATTACTTCAAACAGCACACAACTTATCAAAGCAACATTCTCACACTTAAGCAAAGAATTAACCGATGCAAGCTTAAAAAACAACCTACAACACAGATCATTATTCATCAAACAACCAATAAAATGCACAAATCTGAAGTGTTGTTCCAGCACTTTACACTTGAATCCATCTTCCAAATAAAGCTCAAATGCAGATCCAGAACGACCACCAACACAAATCTAAAGCGTTATACTAGATTGTAATATTCAACTAAACAGAAAACAGACCGGTAAATTAACAAACTGAACCTCAACATGCAGATCTGTAAACAGCCAACTAAACACACAAATCGAACATATTCGTATGTTTAACTTAACAGAAGGTAAAATTCTCACTGTAAAAAAAATTAATTAACCAACGTAAGCTCAAAATGCAGATCCACAACGATCGATCACGTCCCAAATATTCACAAACAGTTGTAAGTTATAACAATACACAAAACAAAATACACAGATTTAACATATTGTTTTCAGTATTCAACACTTCGAGCACCTACTGGATTGTTTTATTTAACTTAACATAACGTCACACTCATAAGCAGTTAATCAACTAACTAACTAACTAACTAAACCTCAACATGCAGATCCACAACAATTCATAACACTAATCATTAAGCACACAGTAAAATACACATTAACACATATCTGACTTACTATATTCAGAAGAAAATTTAAATGCAGATTACAACCACTACTCGCAAAATAATTTCCACCCGATTGTTATAACTTAACAGAAGCAAAATTCCGTCAAAATGTAGATCCGGAACTATGCATTACACAAATAACAAACACTGATCAATAACAAGCAATCAAATAAACTTAACTGAAGCATAATTCTCACTCTAGAACAATTAACTAATAGAAAAAACGCGAACATACAGATCCACAACGATCGATCACATCCCAAATATTCACAAACACTTGTAAGTTATAACAATACACGCAACAAATACACAAATCTAACATATTGTTTTCAGTATTTAATTTAACATAACTTCACACTCATAAGCAGTTAATTAACTAACTAACTAACTAAACCTCAACATGCAGATCCAACACGATTCTAAACAAGCAATTAATCACAGATCTAACATATTCAGCAGTTGCAAAAAGTAAACAGAATTTTAATTTTTCACTCTAAAACAGTCGATTAACGAAATTAAGCTCGATACGCTGATTCGTAACAACGAATAACACAAATCACAAACAGCGATATGTAATTCACATTCTAAAACAGTTAATTAACTAACTAGACCTCAACATACATTTTATAACAGAAGAAGTAAAATTCTAACTCTAAAACAGTAACTTAATAAACTAAACCTGAACATGCAGATCCACAACAATACATAACAGAAGCATAATTCACACTCTAAAACAGTAAATCAACAAATTAAACCTAAAAAATTCAGATCCATAACAAAAATTATACCAGATCGGAGCATTTGATAAGACCTTCAAGCCTGGAATCATTCTTAATATTCAACCTGTGAAACTGAATCCTGCCATTCCAAGGCAAGGAATCAGGCTCAAGCAAATGCTTAATCTTATCACTATAAACATCAACTGCTAATACTGTGTGATCCGTCTCGTTCATCAGCTTCTCACATAAATGTGATCCGATAAATCCTCCTGCTCCGATCATGCATATTGTTAGAGGCTTTATTGCGTTTCCGTCCAGATCTACTCGGCCTGATGACGTCATGCTGACGTGGATGTGAAATGAACGGTTGTGATTGATTTGAGAGTGTGTGTTTGTGTGATGGTGGAAGTGTGGAGGTGAAGAAGGGGATTTAAAGGAGTGTGAAAATTGAGGGAGATTATAGCTGGTATTGATTATGAGAGCGCGTGGGGTTACGCGCGATGTGGTGGAGGTGCCACGTGAATGGTGTGAGGGTGTAGGGTGTCACTTGTGTCGGTTTGGGTTTTATCGTCTTTTTCTTGATTTTTGATTTTTGTTGATGAAAGAAAAGAATAAAAACAATTTCAACCGAATGCAATTTTGTGATTCTTATTGAGCAATTTGAAGGATGCATTTGAAAAAACAGCGCTAGCAGTTAGCACTTCTAGTAAGCAAATCTAATAATTGTGAGTAGCAGCAGTTATTTTTTATAAAAACATTTGATAACGTATTTGTAAATATAATTATAATGTGTAAAATAGCTTTTAAATTATCAATGCTTTTAAATAATATTTCATGGAGTGTAAATGAGCATTATAAAAAAAATTAAAAAAACTACTTGTTGTTTATCAAATGAGCATTAAAATCCACAACGCTCACCGCTTTTAAATACTGCTAAATGCGCCGCGCCAAACACACCCCAAATCTCCTTTCCCAAAATTTGAAAATTTCACTCGAACACCGTGCATAGCGATGGAATTTTATAACGGTAAATAATAATAATTTAGAGAATGTGTTTTAGTGTTTCGTGTAACGTTTAGCAATTAACTTTGACAACTTTTCATTATTCAACAAGATCATATCAGTTCTACTTTAACAAATTATGATTGAAAAATGGATTAAAATTGAGTAGGGCTGAGCACCGAAGGTTCAAAACCGAACCGGACCGACAAAACCGACCGAAAAACCGAACCCGGCCGACAGCCCGTCAGTTCGGTTTCGGTTTCATGTTTTACATTATTTCGGTTTGGTTCGGTTCGGCACAAAACCGACAAAAACATACCAAAATACACCTAGACCGACAAAAGTAAACCGAACCGAACCGATAATATTCGGTTCGGTTTCGGTTCGCGTTTTTCACGGTTTTCGGTCCTCGATTTTTTTCAGTTCGTGTCGAATCGGGTCAGTTTATGACCAATGCTCAACCCTAAAATTGAGAACAAGATTCTGTTCAGCTTGTAAAAAATATTAAAATAAATGATAGAAATTCAGTAATTTTAGTAAAAACATTAATTTTGAAAAGAAAAACTATTTTAAGGTAATTATTTCGCACCGCCCCTAACAGCAGGCCCTCATCCACCACGTACCCAGACAATGTTGTCTTAACCGGATCCATCTTTGGCGTAGTGGGGATTAATAACGGCGTCTGCCCGAAAATCGTACCGCCTCCACACGATTAATATCGCTGGAGTAAAGGTCGGATGAAAACCGGGGCCGGCTTGAATTCGAACCTTCGCAGCTTATGGCTTACAGGCTCTCCTCTTCATTGCTTAAGTATCAGCAGAGCTTATGGTCCATAGCTTATGGTCCATAGTGAGGACTTCCCGGTAGGTCACCCACCCGGTACTACTCTCACTTGTGGCTCGCTTAATTACTTAAGCTTCTACCACTAGACCACAAGCCCCAGGATTCAAGAACCATTAAATGAGACACATAAAACTCTTCAATTCTTTTTTGTAGGGAAAAAAATTGTTAGTGTTATCAATTGTTATGTTGTAGCTTGTCTTAAAGCAAGTTTAACTCTGAATTACGGATGTGTTATCCGCTAACAAGTGTTTAGTTTTTAATTTAGCTTAAACGTTGTTATTTGAAATGCAAATACCAGAAGCATTAGCGTTTAGCTTTTATATAATTTATCGTGTTATTTACAGTTACAAGTCTACAACATATTACAAAACATTTACGTAAAACAAACATTTTCAACTAGTTTTGCTAAACCCATTAGAATTGAAAATCTCATGTGTGCTATGTTTTTGTAAGCCAAAATCAAGCCATTTAGTTGTGAGGTTTCATAGATGCGGGGTGATTGACTTACATCTACACTGAAAAAGGATATTATTGTTGTATTACAAAATTACTAGCAGGGTATCCGCGCGTTGCAGCGGCGGTTATCCTAAAATAAAAATTTTCGATGAATAATGTATTTTAGTTTATTATGTTCTTTTTAACAATAAATTTACGGATATCAAGAATTTCGTATAACCCGTGCCCGTTCGTGCTCGAACCCGTTGGCCCGTGTCTGCTCGGGCTCGAGCCCGTTTGGTCCGTTGCCCCTTCGGGCTTGAATATGTGTATAATGTGCTTTATTATTTGTAGTAGTGAAATTTAATACAGGAATTGTGTTTAATTTGGTTGTATAATATGCTTGATAATTTGTATTTCTTATGTAAGGGGTGTTTTAATAACTGTATTAATTGTATTTATTGACCAGTTAAATAATTGACTACATTAAATAGCATTAATGTGGTGTTTTGTTGTACACTATGGATTCTTGTCTTGTACGTCTGAAAATTATGTGCATTAAAGTGTTGTACACTATGTTTCTTTTCTTGTAAGTAGTAGTCATTATAGTTATTAATAACATTGACCACTTTAATAACATTAGTTTTGTAAGTCTGAAAATTACACCATGTTTATTTTGTTGTAAATCTGAAAATTAGTTGCAGCTATTGTACATTGTGCTTAAATGGTTGTATTTTTTATCAATGGGTGTTTTTAATAGCATTAATGTTGTTTGATAGAATTTTGGTCTTAAAATGACACCACACTTTTTTTTTTTTGTACAATATGCTTACTTTGTTGTAATTCTGAAAATTGGGTGCATTAAAGTGTTGTAAATCATGCTTAATTTTTTGTACGTCTTAAAATTAAGAGTGAAATGACTTCGTGCATTATAAGTAGTATAGATAATGTAGTGTTACATACATAGAATAAGCCTATATAATATTCTACACATAAAGCTTTCCTGTTGGCATAATTTGATGCAAATTGTTGGTTTTGGTTATGCTCGTTGTGAATATTGAACTTGGTGTTGATACAAGGGATGTACTATTCCCACCCTCCCTATTAGGGAGGGTTTGTACTCTTATTCTCTTTGTCCCTTATTTATTTCAGTATAACATAGCTTTCTGTCAGTTTTTGTTCCGTGTTTCTGACAGTTTTAAGCGTTTGAGTTATTAAACTTTATATTTCGTGTTCCGCATTTTCAGGTTTATAGTTTTTTGTTATAAATAAAATTATAAAAATAAAAAAAATAAAAAAATAAAAAAATTAAAAAAAAATGCAAAAAAGTGAGGGGGGGAGGGGTTGGGAATATATGAATTAAAGGGGTGAGAATATCTTGTCTCTTAATTTAGCTTCGACGAATTTAGCATGATTACTTATCAATCCCAATAAAAGCTTAACTAAAATAATGTGTAGCTATATATTGTAGGGATTGTCTAACCAATGCCCTAAGGGCATTGGTTAAAAAAGCATGAACCTTTGTAAAATGACTTAGGGACCCAGAGTATACTTTTTAAATTAAATAGCATTTTTTTAGTCCTTTTTTGTGGGTCCGTACCCTTTTTAACCAATGCCCTTAGGGCATTGGTTAGACAATCCCTATATTGTAATGTATAATTTAACATTATATAAGATCCTCATAAGATTTGCATAGCTAAAACGAAAATAATGTGTAGCTATAAAATATAATTAAACATTATATAAGATCCTTATAAGATATTGATAGCTAAAAATATTAATATTTATTATGAATTATTGCTGGATGAACAGATAGTGTTTTGAGTTATTATCACTATTTGATTTCCATGATTGACTATAAATTATTAGTTACTTGTTTCCTCACTAATGCCATGTTTCACTTGTTCCCGGTAATCCGGTATATACATTGTGTTATACTAAACGAGTATCCGCGCCTAGCGGCAGCTGTTTCTAGCGGCAGATAATTAACAATTGCGATATTGTGGTAAGTGTTTCGTAACATGCGATAATTCAACTGAAGAAAAAATTCTTAACATGTATCAGAGAACAAATAAAAGTATTTATTGAAACTGAAAATGAAACATTACATCAATTATGAGATAACTAACAATGCACGTTACTCGTCATGTAAAATTTCTTATTACACGGCATATGAGGTGTTGAATCCTCTTTGACCGAACTCTTTGATTGGCTTCACTTTGTAGTTATCATCCATCAAGACATGGTATTTGACCCAATCAAACCTAAGAAACTTAACAAAAATATATACACCGATTGTATAATGTATTTTGACCAAATTATTTCAGAAAACTTTGTATACCTTTGAAATTAATGCTACGGAACAATCAACGATTAAAGCACCAATCAATTACCGTCATTATAGCAATATTTGGAACACAAATTTGTATTTAACGTATTTAATGCGCAAGAACGAGAACAAAAAAATGAACCCCGTGACTATATAATAAATCGATACAATGTTTTGTGATTGTAAACATTCAAGTTATTCACAACAATATCTCTGCAATTTCAACTATATATAAATGTCAAAACAATATTTTTAAAATCATATGGTTATTGCACACATTTCAATATTTAATAACTGAGATTGCATATGATACACACACTATAAAGTAACATAACAATAAATAATAAGTATTAATATGGTGCCTTATAAAATAAAAGATATTGATAAACTTTTAGAAATTATTAGTGTTAAGATTAAATAAATTAAAATATATATACTTTTTTTGGGAAAATTACAATAGTAAAAGTTGTCAAAATTTGTCATACATTTCTTTCAAATTTTAGGTGTGAATTGTTATGGTAGCTATTTCATTAAGGGCAAATTTTTTGAATTTTTATGTAGAAATTTTAGTTTTAAAGAAATTTTAGAAATTTAACATTACTCACTTTTTAAGTTTCAAAAACATGGATACATGCTTTGTATGTTAAAAAATTACTTGTATTGACTTTCCAACATTGAATATGCCAAATCGGTTTTCATTTAATATTAGTTTGAATTTTTAATGATAGTTATATATACATATAGTTAAAGACGAAGTACCGGTGTATAACAACGAGATTTTATAGCGACAGATCGTTTAGTGATAAAAATGTTTATGGTTATAAACGAAAAATAATAAAAGTTTAAAGATTTGGGTATTAAACATAATGTTCGAAACCCGGTCGACCGGTGGTTCAACCTGGTTGAACCGTTTTGGTCGAAAAACAGATCGATTAACCGGTCAACCCGCGGGTTTGGTTGAACACTGGTGAAATTAAACCGGGTCAACCCGTCGGGTTTGAAGCGTCCCGTGTTAACCCGGTTTTCGATGTGTATTAATAGTTTACTTTTGAAATATATGTTTTCAAAGTTTCTATTTTTAGTTTCAACATTTCACTTTTTGTGTTTTCCTTTATATATAGTATACGCGGGTACCTGTGACGATTAACCGGAAACAGATTTCGATGAGGCCGATTTACCGCTTGTATCGGTTTCAATGGGTCCTCTTTGGTTCATTTTCGGATGAATTTTATCGGTTAGTCGAACCAAGAGGCGAAACCGGTTCCGATTGAACCCGTGGTCCTGGTCCAGTTTTCAAAATTATATGTACCATCAACTTGTTAACTTGTATGAAACTTTGTGTGTTTTATTAATTTGTATAATGTGTATAATAGCATGTACTTTTCATTTTAGGGTGTTTTAAAAATAACAAATTAGTGTGTGTAATTATTTTATATTCTGGATTTTGTTGAAACTTGTTTAAATTGTATATTGTGAAAATTTTATT
Source organism: Chrysanthemum makinoi (assembly GCA_910596185.1). Classification (NCBI taxonomy): domain Eukaryota; kingdom Viridiplantae; phylum Streptophyta; class Magnoliopsida; order Asterales; family Asteraceae; genus Chrysanthemum; species Chrysanthemum makinoi. Next base: position 259,512,786 of record OU343217.1, read on the forward strand.
GTACTTTTTAGTATGGTGTTTTAATTGTTTGTATTTAATTTGGTGGATATGCTTTTAGTTGGTTGTACAATATGAATAAATCAATGTACTTTTAAGTAATGGGGTGTTTTAATAAAAGTATTAATTACATTATACACTTCTCTCACCTTTGACTTTCAACTTTTAACTTTCAATTTTCACTTTCACCTTTGACCATTTTTCTATTTTATGTAGTAAAGATAAAGATAAAGATAATAGCATATGAATATAACAAAATAAAATGCACCAAGATTAGTTTTCTTATTGATCTTTACTTCTTTCTTTATAATTGTTTGTCATAAGCCTCGTTAGTTATTCGAGTTATTAATGAATTTTAAGTCCGTTTGGTATGGGGTTATCATCCGGTTTAGAATGAAAAGTAGTTGTAAAAAATTGTTTGGTTTCTTTTGATACTTTGACACATCATTTTAATTCCAAAATCTCAATCCACTTCAACTTGGAGGTTTTTGACAAAAGTAGTGGGACCTACCACTTCTACTCTCACATACTTTTTTCATTTAAATTTTTAAATAATATTTTTTATTAAAATTTTATTATAAAATATATTTAATAAATATATTTTCTCTCTCCAAATCTTAAATCAAATCCAAATCCTATACCAAATCCAAATCTTATTCCAATCCCACCTATAAACCAAACGGGCCCTAAGTGTATGTTATGGTGATGGAAAGTGTTGCAGAAATAGTGAACAAACCATATGAGCTGTATTTATTTCATACCCATGTAATCACGTGTATGGTCGTGGTTATCTTCCTTTCTATATTTTGACCTGCTAACAGCTAATTATTAAAACGCGCTATTTAATTATGCGTGCTTTAAAATTCCATTTTTAATAACCAACGAATAGCTAAGTTTTTATACCAAATAACTTAATTTTTGAAAAAGATTATTTTTCCTTTTTTATACTGCTTTTAGTAGCGTATTAAGAAAAGATAACTTCTATAAGATAAATGTTGGTATGTTTCTCCAAACATTTGAGCATGGAAGGTGATTTGTATAATTATTAAATTGATTGATGGCAAAAGTTTAATATAGATCTTAAATTTACCATAGATCCAATGAACCAATCATAACCATTCATTTTAAAAAAAAAAAAAAAACTTTCACCATTTTTTTTAAAATTAAATATCTTGCAAACCGTTAATCGTTACGCGAAAAAAAATCATACCGTCGCGACGAGAATTAAATTATCTTTCTATATATATACACTTCTATATATTTTGAACGAATTTTTTTTTCAATATTTCGACATAGAAAAATCATATATGATTTTTGCAAATCATGTGTGATTTGTAAAAATCATATATAATTTAAAAAAATCACATGTGATTTGATTTTTACAAATCACCTGTGATTTATGAAAATCATATATGATTTTACAAATCATATGTGATTATTCTCAAGGAATTTTGAAGAAAAAAAACTTATCGAAAATATAAAGAAGTGTATATCTATAGAAAAATAATTTAATTCTTGTCGCGATGGTGTATTTTTTATAGTTTAAAGATTTACCGTTTGCAAGATATGTTGTTTTAAAAAAAATGATGGAAAATGATTTTTTATTAAGGAAAAATGACACAAATAGACTGCGCGCCCTGATGCATATCACTTTATGGACCACTTTTATTTTAAATTTGAAAATAGACCGAGGGCAACCGTTATGCAAGAACTCAACCACAGCGACAAGTGTCCCGTATGTGTAGGGTATTGTTTTTGGGCAACCAAAAGTCATTGAAGCAGTATTTTTTAAAAAGGGTTTTTTGGTCATTTTACGTTACATAAAAGTACACATTTGAATAGTGAAAGTACAGTGAATTTAAATTCAAAATCCAATACTCACTCTTCTTCATCATTCGTCTTCTTCACTCTCGATGTTTTTTGGTTCTCGCATAAAAGCATTCCTAGTTAATTTTTTCACAAATGAAAACCGCTCAAGGCACCTCTCTTGCTCCTAACGTACAATGTTCATAGCAACCAATTATTTCCGTTCGTTACATTTTTGTACAACACGAAACCCACCTTCAATTGCTCAATCTTTTTGTTCCAATAATGTGGCAGAGTATGGTGTTTTAATTCGATTATTGTTATTCGATCCATGTTATAATGAATCGTTGTTGTTATTCGATTATTGCCTATGTTACACACGTTTTAATTCCATTCTACAATCCATTGTTCTTTTTATGTCTCATGCGATTCGTAATTATGTAGTCTATAATACGTTGGTATAGATTCCTTCTATTGTCGCCTTAATTTTGTTTATTGTTATAAAAAAATGTCCTGTTAAAAATGTCATGTTTGGTGGGTTAAACATCCAAACCATAACCTTTTTTCAAATGTAATCCTGTTAAACTTTGTGGTTATTTATTACTTGTTTATATGTAAAAAAGTAAACATACACAAAAAAGTGAATTTTCCATTTCCACCTATTTAACTCAAGGCATATGCATAAATACTAAAAAGATCTGCACAAATAGTCACAAATTGATTTCAGTGCACATATTATAGATTAAACAGATAACAACCATTCCAGTTGTTTTAGTACATCAACAAACCAAGAGATAAGGTAACCGGATGTTACTTGTAAGCCATTTTTCTTTTCCCTTTGCCTTTGCCTTTGTCGCCAGCTCCTGCGACCGTGGAGGGATTATTTATGCCAAATTTCTTCTCTTTAATATCAGCCCATGTTTGTTTATTTGCAAGTCCTATTACTTGAATCCTTTTACCCGAGGTTCCGACTTTCGGCATCACTAATCAAGCCTTTTTTCCTCGAAACTCATAAACGTTGCCCTTTTCAACGATGGCATGCGGTAAGCTACCACATCGGTCCTGTCGTAATAGTCACTTGAGCTGTAGGTAGACAAGTAGCTGGATATAGAGCTTGAATCACTTTCAGAGGTTTCAGCGTTTGGGAAGTATGAAGCCCATGGATTACATGGCTACATTGTATCTGAACTGCTTGAGGACACTGTTATGCTTGAATGAGAAGAGGTCGTTATGATATCTGCAAAATAAACAAAGTCTTTAAAGATGCGTGAAACCAAGCTTAGCATTAGAAAAATAAGATTTACATAAACAAAAAACCCACTACCTTTTTTTTAGTAATTTTTATTAGGGTTTTGCTGATATGTGTGTAAAAGCAGTGTTAATGTGCGTCTGTTTATGACTGTCTGTCACTATAAAAGAAAGCCTCTAGCTAACCGCATTTAAAAGCATTAACTGCCTAATTAATGCTAGGTTGTTGACCTTATCCCTTAACTTTGAACTTATAACTACAGATTATGCTAAAGCTTAGTTTTGCACCATCCTATACATCCTAACACATTTACAATAAAACTTTTGTGACCGTCATACAAGCATTTGTAACCCCTCGACGACTGTTTACTTAAAATCAAGACTGTACATGCATCTCGTAACCTTTTATTGCTTGGTCTTCATGACTAGCAAGATCAACTTCCACTTTCAGTTTATCACTTTAATTACATATCCCTTAAAAATGGTGTCTTATCTCACTATGTGTTGTTTTTTTATGATACGCAGTATTTTAAATATTGCACACGATCGTATTTAAACTGTTGTTTTTCAACACATTATCAGCCAATGTTGCATCCTTATATGTTTCTGGTTGTTTTTTTTATTTTTTATTTTTTATTATTATTTTTTTTTCAATACAATCTACTAGAACATAAGCATGAGTTATCAATAACTCTAGTATTTGTCAAACTCAGTAGTATTCTAGATGATCTTAACAACCATCACCAGTTCTAGAATATTACAACTTAACCCGACCTACAGAATAGTACCAATTGTTCAAACATACTAGTAGTAGTTCCAATCTTATACTAGCAGTGGTATACCTTGAGCAGTCACTATATCCTCATAACCATAACCAAAAAACCCAACAATCCTCCCAAGAAACTTGATATCTTCGTTCAAAAAACATCCAATAACAATCTTCAATCTTCATCTTCTGAAAGGATTTGGGGAATTCTTTCAAACACTTCATCTTCTTCTCAATGCTTGAATAGCTCTTGAACATTGATTTTGAAGTCCGAGTAACAATGCTCGACTTTCTCACTATCTTCATGAACTCGATGGTTGTACATAGCATCACGGAGAGTTCCAGCTACTGTGTGAATATTCTTTCTCAGCAAGCATGAATGCATCTACTCTATTTGTTGTAGAAACATGATGAACTTCACATGAATCATAATAATACCATTTAGTACTAGGACATGAACATGAGAATTTCCAGAAATCATCACTTGTATCTGGTTCATAGAGCCTTTTAAGATTAACCCACAACTGCAACTCCTTCATATCTTTGAGATCTTCAACATTAAACCTTTCTTGAACTAACCTCCATAGTGTGTCAAGATCATCTCACAAAAGCTTTTATGAGATCTTCAAACCTGAATGAATGATGAAGTTTCACCACCCAGCCTTGTAATATTCCATGTTGGAGCAAAATTGCTGGCAATAAATACTTCCCAATCAATGATAGGATGTCTGACTTGCGGTGGTTCAGGTAGAAATCTTTTCTTCTATCACAATCATCTCGGTCGGTTGTTCTTCGATGAACTTCTCGCTTGGAACTTCTTGTTCTTCAAAGAAACTTTGTCTTCTTAGATGTCTGAGATTCACTATCTTTGGTCTTTCTCTTCAAATTGGGATACCTTCTTGATTCTTCTTTAGAGTCCATTGGAATAAAATCTTTATCTTGTCTTTGAACTCTGTAGTAGATACTTTCAACTTTATCATCAGACATTCATTTGAATTGATGTCTTTTCCAACCACCAACCTTGCAACAATAATCTTTCATCATTGAAATTACTTGTGCCTTTGTTGGTTGTCTTGATTTCTTCTGGCCTTTCTTGACTGAAGCAACAACATCTTGAAGTGCTTGATTGTTCTTCATCCGATAAAGTCATTTAAGCTGCAGTTCTTTGATCTTCAGTTAAAGTCTTATCCGCCACTAGGTCAATTGCTTTCTTCTTGATCACTGGATCATTTTTTATCAAGAACAAAATCTCTTCATCTGTTGGTACATAGCTGAACTCTAGCGTATTTTCTCCAAGTCTTGTAGGTTGAACAGTGGAAATTTGATCTCCCATCCTATCCAGCCTTTTAGCCTCCATAAAGCTTACAATCTCTAGTTCTTCTCGCTTTTTCTTTTCAGCAACTTCATCTTCATGGATCTTTCTTGCAAATTCAGCATCATGAGCAATCTGAATCTGTACCTTCTTTGAAACTTTTCTTCATGTCTGCTGATGAGTGTCTAAATACTCATCATTTTTGTACAATCTAAACTGCAAAATCATCTGAAAACACTAAAAAATGCATCAAAATGATGAAAATATTACAAATCAGTGTTTTATGTGTTTTAAATGCAAAAATATCAAAATCAGATGAAAAACATATCAAGTTTGCAAAATTGGCAGTTTTAGTCCCCCAAGTTTCAAAAGTTGTCAAAATTAGTCCTTGGATATTTTAAAATGGAAAATGATCAAATTTTATCCTTGTACTATCAAAGTTTGTCAAGATTGGTCCTTTTGATAACATTGGAAAAAGTCAAGTTTGGTCCCTCATCTTTGGTCGAATTACATTTTTGGTCCTTGTATACTTACTAAATCCAAACCGGATCCTATATCAAGCCCAAAACCAATCCTTAGCCCAATCCCAACTTGACCCTTGACCCCATGAGCCTTGAGCCAGTCCACATCTATTTTGACCCCTGCCATATCCAATCATGCTGACCCCCGTTTGATTATTAAATACCACGGTCAAAACAAGTCAAAGGCGCCAAATATACCGTGATCCATGCTCATCCTCCTCAACACCATCAAATCCAAAACCGTGAGCCGGTATTTCCATATTTTTCAACACACCACTTGTATACTCTTTACCTTGTCCCCCCTCCTCTTCCACTAACACCCAAAGATCTTTAATTGCTTCAAACCACTTCTTTAATGCAAAAACCTGCTAAGAGACTTTTGACGCCAAAACTACACTTGGATCTGGATATGATGATTCTTGTGATTCAATGGCTCGATGAGGTGGGATACAATCAGAGGTCGACATAGAGTCACAAAAGTCTATAAAGAGGGGAAAAGAAGCAATATATCAATCTATCTAGTGTAATTTTTATTTATGCATGCCGTTTTAGTCTACTTTTAAATTCAGTGTATGTTTTAGCTTATTAAACTCTGTATTTCAAGTTTTCATTACATATTAAAGCTTTTGTGAAACATCAATTTCAAAGATCAAGTTCTATTTCATTTTATGCAAATTTTCCTTATTCAAAAATTTCATGAATGGTTGAATGTTGTTAAGCAGCTTGTTACTATGGACTTGAGATAGCTCATATAAGCTCCTAGAAAGCTTCATCAAGCTTTTAGAAACAATAAAATCCAGTTTAGTATCAAAAAAAGCAAAAATCACTAAAAATACAAATAAAATTAGTTGAAAAATAAAAAATCATAAGAAATGGTATTCACAAATTTGAGCAAGGGTGAATTTTGGATGGCCTTGGTATAGAGCTTCTTGGGAAGCCATAGGAAGTGGTCCTTTGATCTTGGTTCTGTGTTTTCAGTTGGATAGCCATATGTAAGCACTTTTGATCATTTTGGCATTTCAATTGTTTGAACTGTTATATAGCTTGAATTTCTTTTTATTTATGTTTATTAGTTTTAGTTAAGTGTAGTTAAAGATTAAAAACAGTTGGTTGTTCTTTTTAATTCATAGTTGCTAAAAACCTCATTTTCACAGTCATTCTAGCATAATTGTTAATCATAAGTTTTATGTTGTTATCATTGTTGTTTAATGTTCATTTAGTCCCAATATATGATATTGTAAGGTCTTTAAGCCATTGCATGATCAATGTGTTTGGCTTTGAAAATCACAAAACAAGTTTTAGAAAGTGGTGTTTGGTTTCAAAGGTGTAATCTGTGTTAGAAGGTACTATAGCATTTGCTTTTACTTGTTTCATGTCTCATTAGGTCCTAATATCTCAGTTTGACAAGAAAAACCAGCCTCATAAGCTTAAAAGTCAAAATTTCATTTGATCACATCTTTCTTATTCACTGTTGGATTTTAAAGTTCTATGATCATGGTTTTGTGTTTATAAGTTGTTTATATTGCTCAATCTAGTCTTATCATAGCTTATTACAACATATTCAGTAAGTAGTATTGATCACAAGTTCATATAAGTCAATTTCTTTGGTTTTTATAAAAAGTCAAAATTTTCATTTGGTCGTTTTTGAATTAAATAGATAATTTTAGTGTGCGTTTAATATTGAGTTTTAGCTTAAAAGCATTTGGGTTATTAAAGTTTAGTTGCTAAACTTAATTAGAAAAATACTAGTTTACTTTTAATCAGCTTATTAAGTGCTTTTTATCCAACTTCTTTTGAGTAATTGCTCAAAAGTGCCTGCACCAGTCTCACAAGCTCAATCAAAAGCTCACACAGAGCTTAATTGTTGGTCAAATCCTGTATAACTTGGTTCTTTTGAAAGCCAACCAAGCCATTTTGAAGTTCCAAGCTTAAGTTTCCATTTTGTAGCTTGTTTGGTAGGGCTGCAATAAGCCTTTACCTTGTCCCATTTCTGTTTTTGTTAATATAAGTAGTAAAGTGCTTATCTGCTTATTTCCATCTTATCAGTGTGCTTATTTGTGTATTTTAACTTCATATTAGTAGCTTGTAGCTTGTTGCATCTTATTCTACCCTTGGTTCCAGTTTATGAGCTTATTTGAGCTTAATTCTTCAAAATAAGCTAAAAACCTCCACTGTTGAGCTTTTGAGCTCACAAACAGCTTATTTTTTATTTGTAAAATTTTTTGTGTTTGTTAAAGTTTCATATTTTAAGTATTTAAGTAGTTTTCAAAAAGAAAATCCAGAAAAACATCATTTTTAAAATAGTGATAGCGTTTATTTAATTAGAATTAGCTTTTTGATTTTTCTTTTCAGCTTATTATTAAGAAAATCTAGTTTTGATATTTTTCTTAGTTTTCTGTCACCTTAAGTTATTTTTAGAAAAAGTTTCATAATTTTCATAATCTGTTTAGTATTTATTAGAATTTTAAATAGTTAAAAGTATTAAATAATTAGTAATAAATAATTAAAAAGCATAAAAAATATATTTTCAGTTTTAAAATTAGTTTTATAATATTCTAGATTTTTCTAAGTTAAAATTTCATTTTTCCAGGTTTATTTTATATTTTCTAGTATTTAAGTGTATTTTAAATAATAATTAATTGGTAATAAATAGATAAAAAGTGTAAAAAATATATTTTTAGTTTTAAAATAAGTTTTATAATATTTTAGATTTTTCTGAATCATAATTTTATTTTTCTAGCCTTATTTCATATTTTCTTTTATTTTAGATTATTAATAAATAGTTTAAAAGAGTTTTTAATTAATAATAATTAAATAAATAGTTGTAAAAATAATTTTCTTTTCCTAATAATTTTCTTTTATTTTTAGGATTTCAAAAATGTCATTTTCATATTTTTAGGTATTTTATTTCTTTAATCTCACTTTTTATTTTGTACGTTTGCGTAGTTTTTAAACGTACGTATTTACGACTATTGTGTCTGATTGTTGTGCTTTCCAATTCTGTGTCCAAATATCATTCCAATCAATCAGTAGTGTAATTTCCAATCCAAATCCTTACTGATCACTATCCTTAGTGATCATTCTATCATCTGATCAAGTTTACACACCATTGAGTCTCCGGGACTTAACGAATCCCGAATTCATTATATTCTCCCCGATCTTCATTGCATTTTGTGTCTGAACTGTTTTAAGTTTCTTACGGTTAGCCATTCATAAGTGGCTAGCTTGTGTGAGATAACTTGACGGTTTTGCACGAATCATCTGCTCATGTCGAGCAGTGGGAATATTTGGCTCTCATTGTGGAAATTAGGTCAGTGGTAAAATCTGTTGTTGCATCTTCAAAAATGTCCTGCTCTAGTTGCTCTTGCTCTTCTTGAGTATCAGCTCCCTCTGATCCTTGGAACACTTGTTCTTCATTTTTCAATGTTTCATGACGTTGGTGCCTCATTTGAGTCAGATCAAAGGTATGCGTGTTATCAACTCTGCTAAGTATGTCCGTATGTAAAAGATTTGTTGTCGGTCGTTGTGACTAGTCAGTACTTGTACAGCACGTGCGTAATGAATGAGGATGCTTCAGGGGAGGCTACGACTGGACTGGAGGAGACATTTGAAAGTAGTAAAACTGTTGAAGATGTAAGCGTCTCTTTTGATTCAAAACGAAGGTATGCGTGTCCTTACAATTCTTAAGTATGTTCATATGTAAATGCTGGTTGTCACTTGCGTTGACTAGTCCGTAATCGCACGAAAGATCGATGGATGTGGATGTTTCAAAGGACGATGCTAATGCAAATGAGAACATAGTTCAACTAAAAAGATCACTGAAGATGTCGCGTGCCTATTTTGGTTCCAAAATAAGGTATTAGTGTCATTACTCTTCTTTATTATGTTGATGTGTACATGCATGGTTATCACTTGGCTTGACTAGTCCGTAATTACACCATTGCCATCGCAGTTGGGAGGATGTTTTTGCTGCCAATGCTAAACAGTTTCCAGCGGACGCCCACAAAACCGATCCTGTATGTGCCGCCGATATAATTCCGCTTGTTCAACAAAACCAAAGATTTTGTCAAGAAACCGATGCTTGTATATCTGTTTATGACGCTAAAGCGGCGGAGAAATCGTGAAAAGCAATAGTTGAACATGATGATATTAATGCGGATGTTACTGCTGCGGATTAATAAATATTTCACCTCAAGTGGAAATTAGAGTCTCCTCCCGTGAAAATAGTGAACCTCAATCTGCTACTAATGATACTCATGTGACTAAAAGCAAAGGAATTGCCATTCAAGAATGATGTTGCAAAAGATCTTGTTTGGCATATGACCGATGTGACAACAAACACAATCTGAAAGAGATCGCTGCGGATGCGGTGGAAATGGTCAACTGAAACCGCCGCTAGTGTCGCCGCAACCACGTACCGCAACCACCTCTCGCAACAAATGGTGCAACCACTTCCATTACAACTCAAACAAATGTCACTCAAACAAACGCTGTCAATGAACAAGGTAATGATGCACCAACAACAATTTTGAACAAATGACGCCGCTATGCGATATGTTTATGCTGGTGCTACAGCTTGAAAGTGATTTACTTAGTGTGGAAACTATGGAAGCCGGAGATGTTAGTAACGCTTACCGACGCGGCATACAAGTGTTGAAGTAGCGTAATGATACGGAGGTGATGAAATGAAAAACCTTGGGACTGCAGAACTTGGGCTAGCATGTTTGAAGAGCGCAAGTGATATGCAAGCTATTATTTCTATGATTGAAATGTCGCCGCTTCGCTTCTAGGAGCGCCCAGTTGGTTAAAGGAACCAACGCAAAGGCTTTATCTAAAGAAAACAAAACGAAGTCTGATAACGACATGGCTGGTAAGTTGCAGGATTACTTTTTTAGAGAAAAAAATAAAGATGACAAAGTCTTTCAAACCGATGCAATATTAGCTGATAAGATTGTCACGATAATGTAATCCGAAAAGCAACAAATTAAAAACCCCTAGGTTCTCCCAATGCAAAAGACAGAGCAAGGGTTAAAAAGGAAAGAAAAGGTGGATGTTGTAGCTAGACAGGAAGTCTGCTTGGAACATTGGCATTACATTAGGTCAACAACAAGGCGGTGAGATACTAGCATTTAGGATGCAGAACAAAGAAATTGAAATCCTAACATGTGAACAGGCAAAAGAAGCTCTTGATCAAATAGTGATAAAAAGGCAAAAATTCTACATTAAAAAATATAAAGAAGCTTAAGAGAATATAACACGTGAGTAGTTAGTCATGAAATTGCAGAACCCTCACAAGTTAATTAAGAATCCCATCTTTTGAGTTCGCCAAAAGATAAAGAAGCTTAAGAGAATATAACTACGAACTTGAAAGATAGTGTCCAGAGAACTTCAAGCATATAGCAAAGCACAATGAGTCTATAGCCTAACTGTGAGAAAGTCAATACTCCGCTGTTTACCGTTGTTAGAACCTGCTATCTATCGGCATGGGAGAAGACAGCAGTGCCTGTGCTCCTAGGATGAAATGTTGTGGAGGTAAGTGTCAAAAGGAAATATAAAAAAACACTTTTCAACCTACGCCCCCTTCAACAGTCATTGGTATGTGCTAAAACACATACCTTTTCATTATCAAAACTGACCCAAAACAACCAAGAAAGAGCCGTTTATTGCTAATATTTGTGGTTTTCTTGAGTTTGTGCATTTGCAGAAACGGATATGTTAAAACACACAAAAAAGGAACCAAATCGACGTAAACCGAGCACGAGAGATTAAGAGAGTTTGAGCTGAGCCGGAAGGTTGAGATTGTGCATTTTTGGAAGATTTTATTCTCTGAGGATGATTTTTAGAAGTTACAGTCAAGTTTGAAGAAATGTCAAGATTAGTCCATGAACTTTGAGCTTTTGGCAAAAGTGATCCCTCAAGTTTCAGAAGTTGCAAATTTCACCCTTGGATTATTTAAGATTAACAAGAAAGACCCTTGAAAGAGATTTTCAGATTTACAGAATTGGTCCCTGAAGTTTCAGTTTATACACACTTGGTCCTTGAAATATATTTTGGTTCACTACTAGTTCTAAGCCTAATACACCATTGGCCCAATCCAAGCCCAAATACCCTTTAACCCAAGATATCAACCGGTCCAACAACCTTACCCTCTACCCTACTTCTAATTTATCCCAACCCGTATCCCATTAAAAAACCCGGTCAAACCTTTCACTTAACCCGGTCAAATAAAACAAACAATAATAAACAAACCAAACGCGCCCTTTTTCTCCATGGATTTACTGTTTATCCCCTATCCACGTTTTTACCTTGATCAAGCCACATTTACCCTCACTTAAGTTGCTTCTAGAAGCCCTCTGACAACGTGTCAGAGGGTATGACGCAGTGGATAGCTAAGCGTGGCAGAATGGAGTGATTCTATTGGTAGAAACACATCATCAAATCTGATCCAAGGGTTGAGATTAGAAAGAGTGACAAGAGATGAAATCAATGGTTGTGATTGAAGATTGAGAAGCTCCTGGAAGCACCTGAAACCCACAAGCATCAGCTTATAAATAGTTCCACTTTCACAAGTCACAAATGTCCAATTTCTTATGCTTTAGAGAGATTTTGACCATTTATTTCTGTCATTGCTCTTAAATCTTTTAGTAGTTGTAATTTCATTTTAAATTTGTAAGCAATCTCTTGTTAATGCAATTTTACCTTTCAGTTTGTTACATGAAAATCTGCTATTGCTCTTTTGTTTGTTAATCTCGTTTTAAAGCTTGAGTTATCAGTGCTAAGAATCACGTAGCTTATCTAAGCTTTTGTGATTCTTAAGGTTTCTCAAATCCTTTTCTCAATTTCAAGTTTTCTTAAAAAGTCAACGATAGTCAAACCTTGAAGTCAAATCAAGTTTTGGTAAATTTCTGGTGTTAATCTGTTTAATGGTTAAGTTTAATGTTAGTTTACTCATTTTGATTCAGCCACAACCTCATTTCATCAGTTTTCAAAGTTAAGTTTCGATTAGTGCTTGTTAAAAGGAGTGTTTGGTTTTGACAAGTTTTTAAAAATTTCAAAGGTTTTAATCATTAAATCTTAGTCTAGTGGGTTTAGAATCTGTTTTTAAAGCTTTTCTTATTCTAGTTTAAAGTCTCAAAGTTGATAAATGTGTTTCGAGTGTTTTACCAAGTCTCTGCCAAGAGATTTGAATATGTCCCGAATTCCATCGGATCTCACCATTTCCAAGCATTTAAGTGTAATGAATTTGTGCTTATTTGTGATTATTCAATAGAAACTAGTGTAGTAAGTATGTTTTAGCTTATGAGAATCTGTGGTAGCTTAAATTGTAGCTTGCAAGTAGCCATTTTTCTCGTCAAACATGCTCGCGACATCGCCAGCCATATCCGTTCACTACATCAGCTTTTACTGTTGTGCTTTTCTCGCTCCATATCAATATTAGTTGATATTATGACTTGATTATTGGTTCCTTTTGCAGTATTAGGTTAGATGTATGTAGCTTATGTTAGCCTTAGGAGCTTAGTTTAGAGCTTAATCAAGCTGCCAATAAGCATATCTCTCCCTTTTGTTAATGCATCGATGCTTGTTATCCCTTTCTCCTTATGCTTTTAATCTTCTCAATTTATGTCCTAATTGGCTGAAATTTGGTACAAGCACTCTCTGGTTGGTAGACTAGAGATTTCCATCCTTGGTTCTCAGTTTGGCTTATTGAATAAGCAATTGCAAATAAAACAAATTGGGTCAGTAGATGTTTTCTAGAGTAAAGTTAGCTTATGTCTAGGTAGATTGCTTATTAGGTGTTAGGATTAGCTTTCATTAGCTGTTTTAGAGTAGTTATAGTATAATCTAGCTTCTTTTATCAGTTGGTACATTCTAGTGCTTATTTGCTTATTATAAAGTGCTTATTTCATTTCATTTTACACTACAGCCTTCATATCTCACACATAAGCTCATGTTTTATATTTTTCATAGCTTTAGAATAATAATTTAGAATTTTCCTGAGTTTTTCATAATTTTTTGTCACTGTTTAGTATTTTTCATTATTAAAAACAATTTTTAATCATTTTAAAATAGCTTTTATTGCAATTAATTCAGAAAAAGTTCCAAAAAAATAATTTTTCAAATTTCCCAGTTTAAGAAAAATATAAAAAGCATAAAAAATATTTTTCCCTATTTTTCCCTTTTATTTGGTATTTTTAACAATTTAAATTAGATTTAAATAGTTTTAAATTAGTAGAAAATAGAAAAAAAAAAATCAGAAAAATAAAAAAATAGTTTTGAAAATTCTCTTATGGTATTTTAGATTTTATAAAAATAGTTTCATATTTTTCCCTTTGATTTTCATAATTTTTAGAATTTTAAATTAGTTTTAAAAGTTAAAATTTAGTTTTTAATTCTAATAAAATTCAAGAAAAATCCTAAAAATTAGTTTTAATTCATAAATAGTTTTCAAATTGCATTTTTAGAATAAAAGTAATTTTAGATCATTTTTAGGATTTAGAATAGACGTAGTTGCATTTTATTCGAGCTGCTTTAATCTCCAGTATTTGCATTTTAGTGTAGAATTGCGTAGTTTGCCTTTATTCTTAGGTTTTCCCATAGATTTTATTCCCATTTACTTTCCTTATCCCGTAGTTTAGAAAACATCAATTTATCCCCTTCTCTCATTCAAATCACAAAAATCGGGACGTGAGTTGGAAATTCCATTCAACCCTCGTTCGGAACGATCTCAGTGCTCAAACCTAATACGTTTGAGTTACCCACATTACTACAACATTCTATGATTATTGATCTTCTTTATCGAGAGAATCAGTCATCCCATCCATAATGCATGTGCGCCTCTTCCAAACTGAAGAACCGCAAGGTCTCAACATCAATGAAAAACGAAACACCCACTCCTATATATTTAGGTTCTAGATACATTGTATTTTGCTACATATGCTTAATCAAGAAGCTTCAAAATGCCACTCACGCTTGCCCTTTCTGTGTGTTATGTGCGTTTGCTTAAGGTATAATACAACAATAAAATTTCAAATTAACAAATCAACATCGTTCTGTCTCTTAAACCCTCTCTTTGAAACTAATAGCATAAACGAAAGCAAGAAGAAGGAAGCAACTTTGATATTACTATCTAATGACCCAAAGTCCACAAATGTGAAGCACCCAACATATGCCATGTTACCTAAAGTCCTGTAAGCGTTGTTGATCACACAAAAAAAAGCACTAATCTGGTCTTCCAAATAAATCAAAAATCAAGCATATCATAAGCACAAAAAAACCAGCAATTCAAAAGCTTCTATCTAGCTACCAATAGTCTTTGGTCCTATCAAGTCAAGCCTCTTCAATAAAGTGATAATGTAATCCAAGATATATACACACGAGCATAAACGGTATACATCCCTTATTCCTTAGTCATGAAACCCTTAGAAATCCTAATTAAGAAACATACAATACTGATGCTTTGGGTGTGTATGGGTTTGCTTATATAGACTAATCATCTCCTTGTTCACTTACTTAAAAGCCAAATAAGCACTTTTGGGTTTTCAAAGAAAAAAACAATTAACTATTCTCTGCTTACTGCATTTTTATACAGCATAGCAAATTCAAACACTATAAGCTGCATCGCTTTTTTCACAGCTGATTATATGCTCCTAATAATTGTCAACCATAGGCCTAAGCCTTTTTTTGAACCTAAGTATCTTCATCAGACAGAATTATTAAACTAGCTACCAATGGCCTTTGACCAAATAAGTTCCTGTCAAACCTCTTGAATAGAAAAGAGGCCGCGATTCCTTATACCTCAGATATATGCACACCAGCATACAATATATAATCCACAGTAATGAAACCTTAAAAATATTAAACTTAAGGTGTCTAGGATTGGTTTATTTTTACTCCTCAAATGAAGGTAATATAGAAAATAGTGTTTGGATTTGCTTATTATGTAATAAAAGCAATGATAGTTGGAATAATTAACAACTTATTGGAAAATTTCAATCAAAACCATCTTTAAAAGGTTTAAAATCCAATGTAAAAGTAAACATGTATATTTCATCTCAATTAAACACTTCAAAATAAGCCGAAGCATTTTGGATGACACAAAAACATCTATTTGCTTAATAGTAGCCAGATAAGCAGAACAAAGGGAACCCGAAAACCATTTATTAATGGATTTGAATGAGAAATTTTAAATCGCTTAGATGTACTTATCTAGAAGCAGAGGTAAAAGCACAAACTAAAAGCAATCCCAAACACCCTCAGATATACAATCACATATGCTCAGCTGTTTGTTTTATAAACAGCTACAGAAACTATTTGTAGTTATAGCTTGGAACATATTATTGGATCATTGAACTAAATTCAGATTACATGGTATACCTTATGTTAAGACAAAATAATTCTGAAGAAGATCCAACAGCAAGAACATCGTTGGGGAGATGATGATTTGGGGAGATGATGACGAGGATGAAAGATGAAGGGCTAAAATATAAATGTGTTACAAAAGTATAAAGGTGTATGGACTAAAATACCCTCGACTACAAAACAAAAATCAGACATTGACTTTGTCAAAGGACCTGTAACGAGTGAAAAACTTGAAATAGGGACCCCCAACGATGAAAAGGCCCTGTTTTGTCCCATCGCGATGCGTCTTGCCAAGTTTAGGAACCAACCGTGTATTTTAGTTTTGTATCTATGATAAATATGAGATTTATATTGATCTCAACTCATTGATTGATATATTATAATTTAGAGTGTTCGTGACATTTATATTTTTACATGAGTGAAAATGAGTAAAAGTGATGTGAGAGTATAAATGTCGATTTAAATTAGAGTGTGACAATCAATTAAAAAATTGTGCAAATCACCTTCCTTTTCGTATGTGGTCATAATTGGCATTAAGTCAAACCATCAGGTATTGATTTCTTAATGTTTGATGTTTTTGGCAATGTTTTAAAATCCGATTTTTTTATCGACTTAGTTTAGTCGTCGGTTCATTTGGTAACCTGTTCAACTGGTTGAACCGCCGGGTCGAATCAGTTCTATATTTATGTATATATTTTTTTTTCTATATTTAATATGTAGTATTGCATTATCTCGTGTTTATCCGACTTTATTCGTACATTCGATTGAACCGATGAAAAAGATTGAGACTCTACCGACATGTTTTATTATTGAGTTCTATATCTGTAATAATATAGTAAAGATTTGCGATAACAATCAACTTATGATTCTAAAGTTATGACGATCTATATTAAAACTATATTAGTTGGTGTTTTAAGATAGTTTATAACTCTAATTTATTTTATTACACAATCTTAATTAAGATTAGTACTCATTACTTTAACTTGTCAATTGAACTTAAAAGGTCGATGAGAAAAAAATATGGTAAAAGTCTTAAATGCTTAACGTACTTACAAAATAGACTCATTATACATACTATACTTTTTTAATTGTCAATATTCCTAAATAAGTTCGTATTTTTTTTCATTACACATAAGTAAATCGTTCTTCTCATCTAAAATGACTTAAATGCCCTTGGTCATGTTGATGCTGGAACTCTGGAAGTGCAAGTTGGTGGGAGTGAAGAAGGCCCTATTTGTTCTTTTTCTTTGTTGATTAGCTCGCGGCTATGCAAGAATCCGAAAGGATGGTGAAGGTTGCTTCGTTAGGTACTCAATTCACTAGATTTCGAAATCCAAATCTGTAATGCAAAAGTTTCAAATGTGATGATTTAGACACAAAAATAGTTTATTAGTACAAATGTACGAAATGAAGTTTTCAAACAATTTACTCTATGGATATTTCGTGTATTCTATATGGCATTAAATATGTCTTGTTGCGCTATTATTTTGTATGTGCTAGTTATACAGTCAAGACAGGGGAAGGGTTGGGCAAATGGCAGTCATCCCTCTCTTATTTGTGTAGTTAATAAAAGTGTTTATGCATAAAATAAAAAATTAAAAGATATTTGTTGGCTTGAAATATAAGTTATGATGTATTTGTTAACTCACATGTGATGAGGTTAAGATCACAAAGAACGATGGCTTCATCTACATGAGAAGGGTGTGCTCGTCTGTTTGAAGGAATTCGTGTGCCATGACCACTATAGTGAAGATAGAGAACGTCTCCCGGTTCGGTGATAGGCAAGCTCCTAAAGACCCGTCTGATATGATTGACCCGAACCCACCTCTTGACTTGAGTTACATGGGAAACACATGGGTTAGCTTGATTCAATCAAATCCTTCCATCACTTAATTGCAGACAATACCCCCACATGTTTTTGCTACATAGCATTCAAGAATATGTTGCCTTATTTCCATGTTATTTTATTTTCCATTTTGTTTTAGTTTATTTGGACCTTTTCTACAGTAGTTATTTACTTTCCCTAAATGTAGCTAAGTGGGTGGTTATTTTTCCTTTTCTCCTGTATGTATTGAGAAATGATGAATGAAAAAGTCAGTTCTTGATTTTCCTAAAATTTTACTCTTTGTTTAGAGTTTGTTTTATTTCCATTGCTATCCTAGTTTTTGGCAAAATTAGGAGGTGATCTTGGAAGCTGATTTGGAACCTCGTGGTGTGTCAGAATCGAACTTTTCCAAGTTAGTTTTTGCTCAGCGAGATCTTTGAGTGGTGAATTCTGTATCTCAAAGGAAACGTTGTTTTCAAATTTTCTATTGTTCGGGTTGATCTTGATCCACTTAATAAGCTGTTGGCTATCATTTGGTTTCAGAGCCATGGATACCCGAAGTGCTAGTGATTTGAAGAAAGCTATTGGTTCGTTGAAATTGAAGGCTTAAGGGTTGTGTGGATAAATCCTCAATATCAATATCAAAAATAATCACGAAGATAGATTCAAATTCTCTTAGGAAAAAGAATAATAAATCAAATCCCGTGTGTGATCGTGTGTACGGATTAGTCAACCCGAATCGTTTTCCCAACGAGGCGTGAATTGCCAACGTCGTTCTTGGTTTGGAATTTAATGCTCGATGTTTTGATTTGTTTGATTTTGATTATTAAACTACGGGAGTAGGGAAGGTAATTAAGGGAATCTATTTTACGGGAAATCCTAAGTGCGATTATAACTAAACGTAATTAATAAAACGTAACTAAAATGCAACTACGTCTAAATTATACCCTAAAAATGCCTAATTCTACTTTTACTTTAGAAATGATATTTAAAAACTAATTTAGAATTAAAGATAATTTTTTGGATTTTTCTGAATTTTATTTAAATTAAAAACTAATTTTTAACTAATTAATCTAAATTAAATTGTGAAAAATACAAAATAAAAGGGGAAAAATATGGAAAAATCTTTTTATGCTTTTTATATTTATCTTAAACTATTAAAATTGAAAAATTATTTTTTGAACTTTTTCTAAATTAATTGCAATAAAACCTATTTAAAAGTGATTAAAATCTATTTTTAATTTAGAAAAATAGCAAACAAATGACCAAAAATGATGAAATTTTCAGGAAATTCTAAAAAGTTATTCTGTTCTATGAAAATGAGAAATATGGGGCTTATGTGACAGAATCAAGAGTCAGAGTGTATTTGGAGAACAAATAAGCACTTAAAAATAAGCAAACAAGAACAATAAGCTATCAAACTTTTACAGACCTAAAATTATACTAATATAAGCTAATTTAAGCTAAATCTAACTACTCTTAAGCTCGATAAGCGTGATTGACTTAATGGGCTAACCGATTATAGGCGTAAACAAAGAACGTGCCCTCACTTTAAGCTTATGCACTAGCTTATCTAGAAAACTTTAGCCAAAAATGAAATGAGGTCTTATAGACCACCGGTAGACTACTTATGGACCAAAAATCGACCCTACAAACACTTATTGAAGTCTGCACACTCGCAAGTTCTCGCATAATTCACCTTTTGACACATTTTTGACTTTTGAAAATCAGTTGAACTTTGACTTTTGTGAGATTCCAAGGCAAATTTAGGACTGAACTTGATGAAATATGATGTAATGAAAGTTTATCAAGCAAGATTAACAAGTTTTAAACTTATATGATTGGTTTTCTTATAACAAGGTTCCAACAAGAAGCTTAACAAGACAGATTCAAAGTGAGATTGACTTTTGGTGTAAAACTTGTGCAAGTTTGTGATGCAATAATGATAATAGTGATATTAGAGGTAAATGCAACAAAAACCTTTTATCAAAACACCTCAAAAAGCTTAAACTGAACAAGCCAAACACCCCTTTATGTAGAGAAATGCAATCTAGTCAAGTCTAAACACTAAAGCAGCTTATGCAAAGCTTTAGAACAGATCTATTTTACTAAGATAAAGCTAAAGAAACAAAGAACCAACAAGACTTAAGCAGATCTAAACAATAAGCTACTGCTACTATTAATGAAGCTAGTTATGAAATTTAGAGCACACTTACAAGAGATTTAGCTAAATGTTGAGCAAAGTGACAGTACCAAACTACCAAACAACAACCAAAACCATCATCAATATCAACCCATATCCATTTCTGACCCAACCATGAGCATGTTTTGACTTTCGTTGACCAAGTAGATTTTGAGAGAGAAATGAATGTAAGTGATAGTGAGGTGCAATGTGAGACTTACTAGAGCTACAATAAGCTAAAATAAGCTCATCCCATTATTCAATATAGCTTATCATTCACTTTAAAAACATAAAGACAAGATAAAATTCAAAAAGCTTAAAACTTTTATTAAAACTGAAATCGTATTACAAAAGCTTGAGAGTACAATAAAAACTTAAAGAAACATTTAGGAAACTACTGAAAACAACAATAATAAGCTAGAATGAAATTGAAGGATTGCACGCCTTGTATGTGATCCAAAGGGGTCCTTTTATAGCAGTGGAGAGGCCTTGGGATGCCCTTGAGAAGAACCTAGAAGCAGATCGAGCCACTCATTCCTCCATCATCACTTGGTCCAATCATAGAGCACCATCTAGCTCAAATAGGTGTTTCGTCCAATCAAGTGGTGCCAATTGGCCACGCTGGCCATCTTATCCCGACAAGTCACCGGAAAGAGTTTCTAGATAGATTCTAATACGAGGTGGGTTGTTTGGGAGGCGAAGTGGTGGTGTACGGGGTGTGTTTGGGTGAGACAGGGAGATGGGTACTGTTTGGGGGGGGGGGGGGGGGGGGGGGTTGGGTTTATTATAATGTTTTTCAAACATCTTTGACCGGGTCTTGTGGTTTATTCGGGTAAATGGTAATCAAAGGAGGCCGGGTCTAGCTATTGGATTGGGTGTGTAAGTTTGGGCCGTGTATTTTGGTTTGATAATGGATTTAGTAAGTGTAAATATTTGGACTTGGATTAACTTGGTGATAAATGGTAACTATAGGGACCAAAAGTGTAATTTCGGATTTCCAAGGGACTAATCATGTACTTCTGAAATTATCATCCAAGGATCACTCTTGACAATCTTCAATAGACCAGGGGCTAAATTTGTACTTTTTGAATCTCCAAGGGCCATTTCGACAATTGTTGAAAGTTGAGGGACCTTCGACATTTCTTCAAACTTTTGATCAAATCTTCACAAATCATCCTCAGAGATTAGAAATCTTCAAAATGCATAATTCGACCTTCCTGGCCAAATTAAGCTCTCTTAATCTCTCGTGCTTCTGATTTACGACTGATTTGGATTCTTTTTGCGTGTTTTTACATATCCATACCTGCACAAGCACAAACTCAAGAAAACCACAAATATTAGCAATAAACGGCTCTTTCTTGGTTATTTTGGGTCTATTTTGATAAAGAAAAGGTATGTGTTTTAGCACATACCAAAATACCCCAAACGAAACTATTTCCGTGTCCTCACGCAATGCAATCAACTCACGCTTCTAAAACCAAGGATTTCAATCTCTTTCTACTAAACCATTGATATGTCCAAACCATCAAGTTATCTCACACAAGCTAGCCACTTGTGAATGACTAACCGTAAGAAACTTCAAACGGCTCAGACAAACCAATTAGAGAAGAAGTAGTCAATGTTCCTCAAAAGAGATTAAGAAAGCCTTAATTCTAAAAACGCCCCGTTTACCTTTTATTTCACATGTAGATATTACGATTAAGCACATCAGATTATGAATGACGGTTTGTTGAACTTTCATGTCGATCAATAACTCCAACATTTTTCAAACGACACGTTAGGATCACGGAGTAGAAAACACAACACAGCGTGAAGTGACCATACGGATAGAATACATCGTCCCTGATTTTTCACAAGTCCCAAACTAAGCGTAAAACCGAAATCATTGTTACAGATGACTCTAGATGCTAACACTACCCATGGAAGTTACTTGTGTAAATACCTTTTGCTCCCATTTTCCTATTTCCTCTAGACTTTTTTATTTTTGTGAGAAATGAATTTCTTCAAATTCTCGTTTCGATAACTTTTATTCCAATAAAGATACAAAGCTAAGTCGATAATTAGTTGTCCGCCTTCTCTCAAGAACCATTGTCGTAAAAATGAGGTCCACATCAAGGAATTTTTATTCACTTATACTTTTGATTTTTCATTTTCATTTTTCAACCATTTTTTTTTTTTTTTTTTTCAACATTCATTTTCATTCACTTAGACTTTTACGTGTATGAGCTATGAACCACGGAGCTTCACGGGTTAATTCCAAGACTATAGGCTTCATGAAATGAGGATCCCCGCTGGCTAGGCTAAGACCTCACTCAATCCTGGCTAAAGATCCAAGGGTCCGATCTCGACACCGCAGCCCACAACTTTACTTATTACATTTCACATATCACTTATTACTTATTACTTATTACGGATCCTTGATGTGTACCCAATTTTAAAACAAAGATTCTTTTAAGAAGATAAAGAACTAACTATCGCCAAAACTCGACATCTCTAATTATTTAGACAGATATGGGGTGAAACAATTTTGTGGGAACAAAAGCCATAAGTACCTTCGATGGGCTCTAAAGAGAACCAACTACTCCACGCTTAGCATCTAAACTCATAAGTAACTCTATCATTTCTCGATCTCTGCAAATTTAAAATCCCAAATAATGAGATCCGCAGATGCTTAGCCGATAATTTTTAGATTATCTATGGTTAAGGGAACAAGCTAGGCTCAACACGCCGGTCAAGTCAAATTCTATTCCTACTCTCACCAGCTGAAAGTCAATCAAGGTGTCAAAACATATATTAACTTAGCAAATGCTTCGTCTAATGAAATCAAGTTATGCATATTTAAAGTCACTCAGGGAAACTTGCAAACTCTTGGCCTTGTGAGCTAGAATTCGCATTTTATAGCTTCTAATCTAAGAGACTAGCAAACTTTTCAATCAAAAAGACTTAACAAAAGCTTACAAAAATTTTTAAATTTTTCTCATTTTTGCACAATTTTTCATTTTTCTAAGGAAAACGGGTTACGAGAGAAACACGACGTAAATACGCAAGTGCGGTCAAATCAAATCGAAGATTACCCTACCCCACTAGAACGAACATTGTCCTCAATGTTTAAAGCAAAGGTATCACGAAAATCTAAAAGCCGTTTATAAAGTATGCTAGAAGATAAACGTTAGTCGATAAGATTAGGATATCGGATTTCCATCAGCATCGATCATGAGACTCGAGTGGAGAAAATGACAACTTCGAGCACGAGAGTCTTCATATCGGGAACATCCTGAACACAAAATCACAAACAACCAAACACGAGAAATCGAAGAGGCAGACCCCTTCGCGTCACTTATTAGAAAATAGAAAGAAGATAGATGGATAAGCATGGGGTGCCTCCCACGAAGCGCCATTTTTTCTTAAACGAGTTGCTAGCCTGACTCGCCCCCGAATTCATTTGTCCTTGGGGAAGAAAGTGGTAGAGATACCGTGGTCAAAACGGTGTCCTCATTCCCAAAGAATGAGACCTGGGTGGGTTGGGTGATGAAGAAAGTGTCGCATCGCACATACGTATATGAAAGAATGATCCATCATCCGGTGGTTTAGCGGGCGGACGAAGGGATGACGGATCACAATAAGAATACTCCATAAGAGAAGGGAGTCCATGGTAAAGAAAGGTGTATTCCAAAGGTTCAACAATGAAGGCATCCAAGTTAGGATCCTTTTTCCGAATAACTTTGGTGACAAGAATGTACTCTTCGAAGAGTATCCCAGGATTGAAAATTTTGTCCTCGAGGAACGAAATCAAAGTATCATCCACGTGAAAATCCTCACGAGAATAGGAATCACTCTCGATAAAAATAGTGTGGAATCTCTCGAATCAACAAGCTCATCAACGAAATCTTAATTTCCTTATCTTTCTTTGGGTAAAACGGATCATTGTATTCGTTCTCTTCATTCTTAGAAAGAATTGAGTCGGTGGGAGCAAGTTCATCGGTGAACTTCTCAAAGTAAATCGACGGATCTTGATATAACAAATATTCAATTTCACGTAAGTCGGCTCTAAAATCAAAGATATCATCCTCACTTCCCGGTGGAAGAGGATCCATGTGAGCGAGTTCATCGGCGAACTCCTCGAGAAGTAAATCAATGGAAGAATCCTTGAGCTCGGCTCCAAGGATTAAAAGACGGCTTGACTTTAGAATCTCCGTAAAGCATTTGTTCAATCAAACGAATATCTCCTTCGATATCGATGTCGGCATTATCAATTTCCGGTGAAACTGAATCACTTTTCAAATAATCCTCAATTTCTTTCATGATAGAATCATCTTCCTCATATTGAGTATGGGAAGGGATATTTTCGAAGAAGGAGTGGATTGCCACTCAAAGAAAACTCGGTGTTTTTAGGAACAAGATCAATCCGATACACGTAAAGCGGAGGTGGGACAAGTGGTGTGCTCTTAGAGCTAGCATTTTCCACCACAACCGCTGTAGTCTCCTTTTCTAGTTTCTTATTTTGTTCAAGACGTATCGTAGACAAACTCTTAACCGTGAAACGTGAAAGACTTGAATCAATTCTCGATGTCTTAGGCCCAACTTTTTGAACTACCGGAGGTTGGACGCTTTTGGTACTTCCAGTTATTAGTAGGAATTCCCGGTCCTTTGTTACCTCGGTGTTTTTGATTTTGGCCACGTCATATTGTTTGGTAAAAGATTTAGAAGTATTGTTAACGTTAAACGTGACGGCTTCTTTTCCAACTCTTAAAGTAATTTCTCCTCCATACACATCAATCAACGCATGGCCCGTTCTTAAGAAACTCCTTCCGAGAATTAAAGGTACTCGAGGATCGGCATCAAAATCAACGACAACAAAATCCGCGGGAAAATCGAACTCCCCCACTTTGACAAAGACATCCTCGGCTATACCCTTTGGACGGGTCGTAGTACGATCGGCTAGCTCGAGAGTCATACACGTTGGGGTAAGTGGGGGCAATGAAAGCTTATCGTAAATTGATTTCGGCATCAAATTGATACTCGCGCCAAGATCGGCCAAGGCGGAGCATTGAATAATTCCTTGAAAATCACACGGAATGAGGAACTTGCCGGGGTCACCTAACTTTTCGAGAAGTTTCTTGAGAATAACCGCCGAACAATTCTCATTCAAAGACGTTTTGCCAAATCCACAATTTTCTCTTTGTTACTTAACATTCCTTTTAGTGTCGAAACAAACTTAGGCATGAGAAAAAGAGCATCCGCGAAGCTAATTTCGAAGTGAAGATCTTGAAATATCTGAAAGAATTTTTCCATTTGAAGATTTGCTTGTTCACGTTGCTTTTGATCATTCATTCTTGACGGGTACGG
The DNA here is from genome assembly GCA_910596185.1 of Chrysanthemum makinoi. NCBI lineage: Eukaryota > Viridiplantae > Streptophyta > Magnoliopsida > Asterales > Asteraceae > Chrysanthemum > Chrysanthemum makinoi. The sequence goes on from OU343217.1 coordinate 259,538,148, forward strand.
AAGTGTTGTTTTTGAGTTAGTCTTTTTAACCGAGCATCCTCGGGCTCGAAGTCGGGACAACCGTGGGTTGGACATTCTCGATACTCCCCTTTATCAGTAGGAAGCACTGGGTCCTTTGTCACCCCAGTCTCACGGTCTACCACACCAAACGGAGAAGAAGAAATAGTGGTAGGAACCGTGGGTCCATCGTAAGCAACACCACTTCGGGTAGTGATAGCTTTCATGTCACCTCTCGGGTTAGGAATCGTATTACTCGGAAGAGAACCGGAACCCGAGGGTTGAGAATAAGAAGTAGAAGGTTGATTGGCTTGAAAGTAACTAGCCATCATATCCCTAATTTCTCTCATCTCGCTTTGTTATTCAGTAACTTCCATATCTCTCTTGAAATCATTCCTAATGCCGTTAATTTGAGTTTGCAAATTTTTAATGATGCTATCAGAACTCTTCATGTAAGACAGAAACTCATTGTTTGAAATAGCTTGGTGAGGTGATTGATATTGTTGTTGAGGAGGAGGTGTTTGCTGATAAACTTGAGCTGGAGGAGCTTGGTAGTTTTGATTACCATGATTGAGATTGGTTCCTCGGTTTTGATTGTAAGATTGGTTCTGATAACGGTTTTGGTTTTGTTGAGGAATGGGTGCAAAACCGGGTGGTCCCATTTGGTTGGCACGGTATCCTTGGTTCTGATTTTGAACCGGATTAGCAGATGCTACGGAAGCATTTCGGAGATCGCCATCGGTGGCTTGACAATTATAATACGGATGAGGACCACCGCAAATAACACATGTTTCAGAAACGGCTTTGACGGATTCGGATTTATGAATCTTAAACTCTCTCATCATAGAATTAATAGCATCACGTCACCCACTTAACTCACTTTTCAAACCGTAATTATCATTAGTAGTGATCTTAGAAACAACCGGACGGTTCCTAGACGAAGAAACTTTTGACTTATTTTCGATAATCGTTCTAATATCGGCGGGCATACGACTCAAGATATTACCACCGGCGCCGCGTTTAATCTTGATCGGATGGAGCAAGAGCATTATAGAACGTATCAATCTGATGAAGATCGGTAAAACCGTGATTCGGGCATTTTCGTAAAAGTTCCTTGAATCTATCCCATGCTTCTCCAAAACTTTCGTCAAATTTTTGTTGAAAATTTATGATTTGATTTCGTAACATTGTTATTTTTTACGGAGGAAAGAATTGGTTCACAAATTTCTTAGAAAGATCTTCCCATGTTGTAATTGATTGAGGGGGTTCTTTTTCGAGCCAAGTCCGGCTGCCCCTCAGGGAAAATGGAAACAATCTCAATTTAATTGACTCATGAGTGACGCCCCGAAAGTTTATCGTAGAAGCAACTTGATTAAACCAACGGAGGTGTGCGTGGGGCTCCTCATGATCTAAACCACAAAAGGTTTATTTGAAACCAATTGAATTAAGTTCGTTTTTAGTTCAAAATTCTCGGTATCAAGTGGTGGAAGTACGATAGCATCACCGTAGCCGTCTACGGGAGCTTGAAGTAACTCGTTCATCGTTCGAGTGTCTGCCATGACGGGTTCTTCAACGATAGTACGTAACTCCGGTACGCCTATTCTCGATTACGTCTACGTCGTGATTGAGAGCGAGTGCGCATGCACTTAAAAATCAAGGCAATTAAAAGAGACCGATATTTGAAAACACAGTGAACTTAAACCAATAATCCCAAGTGAATAAATCACCTCTACAAGACAAACGCACAAGCGAAGCGGAGAAGCTTTGTAGGTCAGCGCGAAGCTTATTAAAAACCCGCTTCTTTACAGCCGCAATTTAATGTCGGGCCGTCCTTATACCCACCACACAGTTTGTTTGTCCGATAGAAATAAATAAACTCACAAGCGACACAAAGGCAAGTTTTTGATCTTTTGTTCGGTAACTTATAATGATAACACCTCCGTTGAGAATGTTATATAATTGGTATCTTCTATTTATTAGCAAAAACAAAGAGAAAATCTTTTTGTATTTTTAATCTGATATATATATACAAAAGAAAAAGAAAAATATATTTTTTTACTTTTTATATTTATAGAAAAATAGTAACTTCACGAATGAAGGATCTCGAGTCACTAATCGTCAAACCTCAAACGATATTGTCGTGACACAACCTCCCCGGCCAAAATTTGGTTCGTTGAAATTGAAGGCTTAAGGGTTGTGTGGATAAATCCTCAATATCAATATCAAAAATAATCACGAAGATAGATTCAAATTCTCTTAGGAAAAAGAATAATAAATCAAATCCCGTGTGTGATCGTGTGAACGGATTAGTCAACCCGAATCGTTTTCCCAACGAGGCGTGAATTGCCAACGTCGTTCTTGGTTTGGAATTTAATGCTCGATGTTTTGATTTGTTTGATTTTGATTATTAAACTACGGGAGTAGGGAAGGTAATTAAGGGAATCTATTTTACGGGAAATCCTAAGTGCGATTATAACTAAACGTAATTAATAAAACGTAACTAAAATGCAACTACGTCTAAATTATACCCTAAAAATGCCTAATTCTACTTTTACTTTAGAAATGATATTTAAAAACTAATTTAGAATTAAAGCTAATTTTTTGGATTTTTCTGAATTTTATTTAAATTAAAAACTAATTTTTAACTAATTAATCTAAATTAAATTGTGAAAAATACAAAATAAAAGGGGAAAAATATGGAAAAATCTTTTTTATGCTTTTTATATTTATCTTAAACTATTAAAATTGAAAAATTATTTTTTTGAACTTTTTCTTAATTAATTGCAATAAAACCTATTTAAAAGTGATTAAAATCTATTTTTAATTTAGAAAAATAGCAAACAGTGACCAAAAATGATGAAATTTTCAGGGAAATTCTAAAAAGTTATTCTGGTTCTATGAAAAATGAGAAATGTAGTGCTTATGTGACAGAATCAAGAGCTGTAGTGTAATTGGATACCAAATAAGCACTTAAAAATAAGCTACAGTAACAATAAGCTATCAAACTTTTACAGACCTAAAATTATACTAATATAAGCTAATTTAAGCTAAATCTAACTACTCTTAAGCTCTGATAAGCAGATTGACAGCTTAATGGGCTAACTGATTATAGGCAGAAACAGTGAACAGGCCCTCACTTTAAGCTTATGCACTAGCTTATCTAGAAAACTTTAGCCAAAAACAGAAATGAGGTCTTATAGACCACCTGGTAGACTACTTATGGACCAAAAATCAGACCCTACAAACACTTATTGAAGCCTGTGCACACTCTGCAAGTTCTGCATAATTCACCTTTTGACACATTTTTGACTTTTGAAAATCAGTTGAACTTTGACTTTTGTGAGATTCCAAGGCAAATTTAGGACTGAACTTGATGAAATATGATGTAATGAAAGTTTATCAAGCAAGATTAACAAGTTTTAAACTTATATGATTGGTTTTCTTATAACAGGTTCCAACAGTAAGCTTAACAAGACAGATTCAAAGTGAGATTGACTTTTGGTGTAAAACTTGTGCAAGTTTGTGATGCAATAATGATAATAGTGATATTAGAGGTAAATGCAACAAAAACCTTTTATCAAAACACCTCTGAAAACAGTTAAACTGAACAAGCCAAACACCCCTTTATGTAGAGAAATGCAATCTAGTCAAGTCTAAACACTAAAGCGACTTATGCAAAGCTTTAGAACAGATCTATTTTACTAAGATAAAGCTAAAGAAACATCAACCAACAAGACTTAAGCAGATCTAAACAATAAGCTACTGCTACTATTAATGAAGCTAGTTATGAAATTTAGAGCACACTTACAAGAGATTTAGCTAAATGTTGAGCAAAGTGACAGTACCAAACTACCAAACAACAACCAAAACCATCATCAATATCAACCCATATCCATTTCTGACCCAACCATGAGCATGTTTTGACTTTCGTTGACCAAGTAGATTTTGAGAGAGAAATGAATGTAAGTGATAGTGAGGTGCAATGTGAGACTTACTAGAGCTACAATAAGCTAAAATAAGCTCATCCCATTATTCAATATAGCTTATCATTCACTTTAAAAACATAAAGACAAGATAAAATTCAAAAAGCTTAAAACTTTTATTAAAACTGAAATCGTATTACAAAAGCTTGAGAGTACAATAAAAACTTAAAGAAACATTTAGGAAACTACTGAAAACAACAATAATAAGCTAGAATGAAATTGAAGGATTGCACGCCTGTATGTGATCCAAAGGGGTCCTTTTATAGCAGTGGAGAGGCCTTGGGATGCCCTTGAGAAGAACCTAGAAGCGAGAATCGAGCCACTCATTCCTCCATCATCACTTGGTCCAATCATAGAGCACCATCTAGCTCAAATAGGTGTTTCGTCCAATCAAGTGGTGCCAATTGGCCACGTGGCCATCTTATCCCGACAAGTCACCGGAAAGAGTTTCTAGATAGATTCTAATACGAGGTGGGTTGTTTGGGAGGCGAAGTGGTGGTGTACGGGGTGTGTTTGGGTGAGACAGGGAGATGGGTACTGTTTGGGGGCGGGTGGTTTATTTTAATGTTTTTCAAACATCTTTGACCGGGTCTTGTGGTTTATTCGGGTAAATGGTAATCAAAGGAGGCCGGGTCTAGCTATTGGATTGGGTGTGTAAGTTTGGGCCGTGTATTTTGGTTTGATAATGGATTTAGTAAGTGTAAATATTTGGACTTGGATTAACTTGGTGATAAATGGTAACTATAGGGACCAAAAGTGTAATTTCGGATTTCCAAGGGACTAATCATGTACTTCTGAAATTATCATCCAAGGATCACTCTTGACAATCTTCAATAGACCAGGGGCTAAATTTGTACTTTTTGAATCTCCAAGGGCCATTTCTGACAATTGCTGAAAGTTGAGGGACTGTTTCTGACATTTCTTCAAACTTTGATCAAATCTTCACAAATCATCCTCAGAGATTAGAAATCTTCAAAAATGCATAATTGACCTTCCGCTCAGCTTAAGCTCTCTTAATCTCTCGTGCTCGGATTTACGTCTGATTTGGATTCTTTTTGCGTGTTTTTACATATCCATACCTGCACAAGCACAAACTCAAGAAAACCACAAATATTAGCAATAAACGGCTCTTTCTTGGTTATTTTGGGTCTATTTTGATAAAGAAAAGGTATGTGTTTTAGCACATACCAGCTATTGAGAAACTTGAGGCTGAGAAGAAGACCATGGCTGAACAGTTAAAGACTATGCAAGAACAAATCCTTGAACTCTCTGTTAACCACCGAGATGACGATGATAATGACACCGGTGGATCAGGGGTTCGTTCGAAAGGGCCTGGTCAGTGGCATTCCAGTGATATTAAGGTTGACATCCCTGAGTACGATGGAAAACTCGATCCTGACGAGTTTGTAGAATGGTTGAGAACAGTAGAATGCGCCTTTGATTACAAAGAAACATCTGAGGAACACAAAGTAAAGATTGTGGCCATGAAATTGAGAAAATATGCATCAACATGGTGGGCCAATACGTGCACTAAGCGAGAGCGATTGGGAAAGACGAAGGTGAAGGAATGGCCAAAGATGAAAAAATTAATGAAATAGAAATTTCTTCCCCCTCCTATTACATTCAGGCAAGTTTTTCTCAGTTACACCATCTTAAACAGAATCAACGACCGGCAGAGGAGTACTCTCGGGAATTCGAGTATTTGCTTATGAAGTGTGATCTACCTGAGGATGAACCGCAGACTCTGGTACGATATTTGGGGGGGTTAGATACCCGTGTTGCTAATATTGTAGAGTTGTACCCTTACTCTTCTCTAGATGATTTAACCCTGTTGGCCCACAAGGTAGATAACCAGCAACGAAGCAAGGGAAAGACTGAAGCCGCGCGAACCTTTACTAAAAACACAACCCAACCCAAAACAGTACCAACCAACAAAACTCCCACTATACCTGAAAATTACTCAACTCCAAGCCGTGCCCCGCGAAAGTGTTTTCGATGTCAAGGATTGGGGCATATTGCTTCCGAGTGTCCAAACAAGAAGATGATCACTTTGGAAGAGTACGAGGGGGTAGATAATTCCTTCACAGTTGACATGACATTGGGTTCGGTGGTGGATGATGAACCTGTTGTCGAGGAAGTTGTTGGACCTGATGAGGGGGCATGTCTTGTTGTCCGACGGGCACTAAGCAACACTCCTGATCAAGGTGGGAACCTACAACGTGAGGCCATTTTTCATACGCGTTGTACAATTGCTCAAAAGGTTTGCACCCTTATTATTGATGGGGGAAGCTGCACTAACGTTGCTTCTCAAACATTGGTGTCCAAATTGAATCTGACCACCCAACCTCATCCATCTCCTTATGTGATTCAGTGGCTCAATCAAGGTAAAGGAATACGTGTCTCTCATCGAATTATTTTATCTTTGAGTATTGGGAGGTCATATGTAGACGAGATTTGGTGCGATGTCATCCCTATGGATGCTTGCCATGTACTCTTAGGTCGCCCTTGGTTATTTGATCGTCGAGTCATGCATGATGGCTACCAAAACACTTACTCTTTCAACCACAATAACCGCCAGATTGTACTCACCCCAATGTTACCAGCTAGCCCTTCCAATAAACCTACAGAGTCTCTGAGTACACTGTTGAAGGTTGCACAACAGGAGTACTATTCTTGTAAGGACTTCCTACTCATGGGCCTTGATGAGGAAGAACTCAACATACCATCCGAACCGCACCCTTATGTCCAACCTCTCTTACAAGCCTATAACCAAGTATTTCCTGTTGAAATCCCTTTCGGTTTACCTCCATTACGTACCATTCAACATAAAATCGATTTCGTTCCCGGTTCTATACTACCCAACAAACCTGCATATCGAACCAACCCCCAAGAAACGGAAGAGATGAGAAAACAAGTTGATGGGTTGCTGCAAAAGGGACTTATTCGCGAGTCACTAAGCCCGTGTGCAGTCCCCACTATTCTACTGCCTAAAAAGAATGGAGAGTGGCGAATGTGTATGGATAGTAGGTCAATCAATAAGATCACTATCAAATACCGATTCCCCATTCCCCGGTTGAATGATCTATTAGATGAACTACATAGTGCCACAGTGTTTTCGAAAGTTGACTTAAGAAGTGGTTATCATCATATTAGGATTTATGAAGGAGATGAGTGGAAGACAGCTTTTAAGACAAAGGAGGGACTGTATGAATGGTTGGTTATGCCCTTTGGCTTATCAAATGCATCAAGTACTTTCATGCGATTAATGAACCAGGTATTAAAACCTTTTCTGGGCAGATTTGTCGTTGTGTATTTCGATGACATATTGGTCTTCAGTCAAACCGAAAAAGATCACCAATCACATCTCCAACAATTGTTTGAAGTACTTGATCATGAAAAGCTCTATGGGAACATAGAAAAGTGTGATTTTTTTACTTCCCAAATCACATTTCTTGGTTACTTAGTTTCTGCTCAGGGAATCCAGGCTGATGAAAGGAAGGTTCAAGCCATTCAGGATTGGCCGGTTCCTCAAACTATTCAACAAGTTCGAAGCTTCCATGGATTGGCCTCCTTTTACCGGCGATTTGTGAAGAATTTTAGTACTCTTGTAGCACCCATGACTGAAATTACCAAGCTTAAACAGTTTGTTTGGAGTCCTCAAGCACAGGCCGCGTTCGACGAACTCAAGAAAAAATTATCTTCTACTCCTGTGTTGGCACTACCATGTTTTGATGAGGTGTTTGAGGTTGAATGTGATGCTTCGGGAGTGGAAATTGGGGCTGTTATGTCACAGTTGGGTCGTCCAATTGCCTACTTTAGTGAGAAACTTAATGAGGCGAAACAACGATACTCAACATATGACAAAGAATTCTATGCAATCATCAGGGCCTTAGATCATTGGCAACATTATTTGATATCTAAGGAGTTTATATTGCATTCCGATCACGAAGCACTCAAGTACATTCAGGGCCAACACAAATTACGACCTCGACATGCTAAATGGGTGGAGTATTTACAGGCCTTTACTTTCACTATTAAGCACAAGTCTGGGAAATTAAACAAGGGGGCTGATGCTTTGTCTCGGAAGTATGCTTTACTTAATTCTTTACAGCCGAAGGTTATTGGTCTCGAACTCCTCAAGCAAGACTATTCTTCTGATCCTGATTTCGGTGAGCTATTTCGTAGCTGTCAAAATCATGCTACTGGTAAGTATCACTTGTCTAATGGTTTTCTTTTCAGGGGACAACGAATATGTATCCCTCGACATAGTATTCGAGTAATGTTGATCAAAGAGAACCATGAAGGTGGGTTAGCAGGCCACCTAGGAATATATAAAACACTCGCAATGCTACAGAATCATTTTTTTGGCCCAAGATGGTGCGAGATGTAGAGCATTTTGTCCGTCGTTGTTTGCCATGCCACCGCGCCAAAGGTCACTCTTTTCCTCATGGTTTATACATGCCATTACCTGTACCCGTTGCCCCATGGGAAGACGTTAGTCTCGATTTTATCATTGGCTTACCCCGCACACAACGCCAAAAGGATTCTATTATGGTGGTGGTCGACCGTTTCTAAAAAATGGCTCATTTCATTGCTTGTCATACCACTTATGATGCTGTACAGGTGGCTAACCTCTACTTTAAACAATTCCTATCAGTTAGTTGTAAAGGAAAAAAACATACCGGTAAATTAAGTATATGGACAATAAAAAAATGGGTATAGCTTAGCTACAATTTTTGTAGCCAATTGATTACAATTTTTATAGCCAATTAACTACAACCATCCACATAAACTACATAGGAAAGGTTTAGAGACCCACTAAAAAGATTCAGAGACCCACAAAAACCCACAAATTATAGCACAAATTGTATGGAGTTGCCTACAATGCAATTGTAGCTAATATATTTAAAAAATATATATATAATATGTAGAATGAGTCTATTTTGCAAGTACGTTAAGCATTTATGGTTTTTACCCATAAAAATATGATTTTGTTAGATTTTTTGATAGAAAGTCATAACCCGGCCGGGTTTATCAAACCGGGTCAACGAAAAATAAGCGGTTCAATCCGATTCTCAAACAAGCAAATATCCGATCACATCCGACCCGATTCTCGGTTTAACTGGTTGAACTGGCCGGATAAACTCGGATTTTAAAACATTGATTTTTGTCAGGTGTTTATTTGGAGAAAACTTATAATTACATGGAATTCTTTTTCTTAGTAAAACAAGTAAAAGTATATCTATTAAATTAGTTAAAATTTTGAATTCTACATAAATGTGTCTCTTAGGGTCTTTGTAGTATGTCACTTTGGCTTGACGATTATCGTGGCATTTAACAATCGCTTGGTCGAAATCAGAAATCAAGAGAATACAAAACTATATTATCGATTCAACTAAACAATTGACATTACAAGACATTAAATAGAAAAGAAACAAACCTAACCCTAACTGGTAAACGGGCCTAAACAAATGGGTTGGGCCTAGAGGCCTTATTAACTAACATTCCCCTTCAAACTCACAATGCTACATTGAGAGTTTGACAAGAAAACTATGAAATCCGATGACAGACAGACATATATAGATTCAACGGCAGAGATATCCGAACAGAGTTACACGAAGAACAGATCCAGGCAGACAAGAGCGACAAATACATATTCAGAACAGAACAGAGATCCAACAGAGTAGACGAAGAGCAGATTCGCGCACATCGCAGACATATACAAATTCAGCGAGAGATCCGAACTGTGGTAGACGAAGAGCGTAAGACGATAGATTTAGATAAAACCGTGCAACCGATGCGAACCACGTGTGAAATCGAGATAGATACGATTCGCACAAATGTAGACAAAACCGGGGGGAACTGATGCCAAAATGCTACACATAACTATTCAAGGCATAGTCAGATTAGTTAAGACTGCTACATCGCCATTACCAACACCAATCAATACCATATTTTGCCAACAATATTCCGATCCAAAACCGAGACAAATACTAATACTAATTACAAATACCGATAACCGAATCGTAGTTGTTAAACCCTAATCACGAAACAAAACATTAAGCAAATCTTATTCGACAAAATAAAACAACCTATCGGTGTTTTACCATTATCCAAACATTTAAACCCAAAAAGCTGCTTCCAAAATCCAAAATCGATCATATAGTGGCATAATAATCAAACCTTCATACAAATATATGGCAAAATAAATTAGTCCTCACCATGCAATAAACCATATTCAATTAATGGGAAGAAATCCGGTAAGAAGAAAAACTAAAATGAGAAGAATAAGAAGGATTTTAACCACACATTTCAAATAGAAGAAATAATTTTGATGGGAAATGTATTCATTTTGTAGATGATCTGAAATGAGTGGTTGTGATTTATGCTTATCATTCTTATTTTAATTTTTTTTCTCATTTAATCCCAACTCTCAAATACAAAACTATTAAGCCATATATGAAAAAAACCGAAACAAACTCTCTAGCAAATTCATAATTCAATTCAACCAGTCGATAAGCTTTTCCAACCAATCGTATTCCACCGTTAACCATTGATTTTTAATTAGTCAAACGCAGCATTGACGGCAACGAATTACATCGCGAACAATAATTTTTTTTCTTTTTTTTGGCAGATCATGTAACGAAAGCAAAGATTCCAACAATCATTAAACTACAACATTTTTTTTCTTCATCTTTGACCTAGCTCTGATACCATGTAGAGATCAAGAGAATACTGAAAACTATATTATCAAATTCAACTAAACAATTGACATTACAAGACATTAAATAGAAAAGAAACGAACCTAACCCTAACTAGTAAACGAGCCTAAACAAGTGGGTCGGGCTTATAAACCTTATTAACTAACAACTACAGATTAGTTACTTGTCATTGTAATTCCTAATATATTGTTAGCTCTATATGTATGTTTATATTCATTAAAAAGTGTAAATTAAATTGATGCTCGATTAAGCTTGATCATTGTTTATTTTATCGGGAAAAAAACATTAGAAACAAAGATATGATCTAGATTATTGACAAAAGAAAAGGGATGTTGAAAGAGGAAAGCTAAAAGCATGTGGTACAAGACCAATAATACAAGTTGGTCATGTGAAATCTGTGAGTTCTATTCTTCGATGCACATGATTCGGGTGATGTTGAGATTCGGGTGATGTTGAGATGTGTTCCTTTTTCTTCTATCAACTTGCACAAACACATAAGCTATGCAAAAGAATTATTCTTTAGACAAGCTTTTTTTAGATACTTCAATAATAGTTTGATGGTTTGATGTTTTTCTTTTGAGAATTGATACTATTGACGTATTTTGATGATCATACATTCATTACAGTACGGTACAAACTGTAATACACAAATTGTGGTGCATGCATCAAAATATGTGATGTGAGTATCCCTTTTTCTTTTTCCCTTCCATTGGCATCATTATATTGAAATGAAAATATTGGAAATAACTACTTGTAAGCCACGGAATAATAACAAAAAGTATCCGAGGGTGTGTGGGATTGCTTTTTATTTTTTATTTTTTTGATTAGCAGTTTTTTTTAAGCTAAAAAGTATTTTTTTTTTCGTCCAAACATTCCTTGCTTTCTTGCCATAAAAAATAAATAAATATCATAAACATGTTAAGAAATGCTTATTTAGTATTAGTTGTTGATATTAAATTAAAATGACTTTTTTACTTTCATATTTAACTTAAAACCTTTTATAAATGAACTTACTTGAAAATTTATAATAAAACTATTATTTTTAAAAATATATTATGCCAAATAATAATCAAATCCAAACATTGGTTTCAAAAGTCCTTTTTTACATCTATTTATTTTTATACAGAAATAATAACCAATCCCAAACACCCACTAGATCCCGTTTGATTCATTGCAAATTGTTAAATGTCTATATAAAAGTTATGACATCTAACGGTTCAAGTGTTGAGATATATTTTGCATTCGACTAGATTACCGCTACTCATATTATTTTTTCTTCGAAAATACTTATGAATACTTCATCAAAAAGTATAAATGAGAAGTTAATCATTTAAACATTACTACAAACTAACTATAACAACTCTCAAACAACCACTATAGACACCTCACTCTCACATGACTTTACATCAGTAAAACTTACTATCACTAATGACAATTACATTAATCATTATAAACTAGTTATTGCAACAAGAAGCAACCAATATAACACATTAACACCTCACACTCACATGACTTCACATATGTTAATCTTACTATCACTTAGATGAACTAAAATTCTGATTATGTAGTTGTAAAATCAAGTCTTTCGCATGAATTGTTAAGCACGGTTATCATATAAATAAGGGACGATTCATTGTACGTGTAATTCGTGGGGTGACTAATTGACAATTTTCAACTCAAAATACCATACGAAAACGATACGAAAATAAACAGTTTATTGCTAGGTTAAAATGCGTTTTGGGTCGCTCCCGCAACGACATACAGCGAAGGATATTTAATTCGAGCTGCCTGACAAAATTGATGCTACAAAATCTCCATGAAACTTACCTGTTACACGTTTCAATCTTATTTGTTATTAGAGCAGAGAAATGACGACATGCAATCCTTTTTATTGTCATATTAAGGATGACATATAAGGTTAGCAAAATAGATAAAAGAATAACTAGAGAAGTGACATTTTTTTCTTCGAGATAATTTCATATATACCTAATTTAAAAATCAAAATTATGCCATTGGTGTTTATGTTGGGTAAATATAAAATTGCCCGATTCTCTTCAAATCAAACTCGGTCAGCCATGCTCGGTGGACCGTGATAACTATGAGTTTAAATGTTTTTATTGACGTGTACATTTTGATAGAGAAAGTTCTATAGAGAACTTTAATTCGTGGTTAACTATATTACTTTTGATTAGGGATGAGCAAAGAACTAAAGAATCGATGGACCAAGAACCGAACCGAACCAAGATGAATCGAACTGAACCATAACTAAAGGTTCCAGCCGTTCTTGAGTTTGAGATTTTTCGTTCTTGACTCGGTTTGGTTCGGTTCGGTTCCACCGGTTCTCGGTTTCGGAACCAATTACCCAATAATATATAAAAACATGTTTTTTTTTTACTTTTCATACTCAGTCTCAAATCATACGTACCAATACCATTAAAAAAAAAAGAAGCTCTAGCCTACTTTAAAAAGAATCAAGCTAAACACTATAAACCTTAATCTTTAATTCATTGAAACATCCACAAATCAATTATTAATCTAAACCTAATAACATTTCAAGATCATTCAACATTCAAAACTCACATAAACAACTATCATCATTATCAAAACAACAGAAGTAAGTTATATATTTTATTTTTATTTGCATTCGATGTACTAGCTTATAACATGTTCATCATTATCTTAGGATTTCTCGTTTGAGGATTTAGCCATCTAACTAAGTCACTGTATATTTCCTAAATTATCTTTGGTGGTTCTATGCCAAGATCATGCTTGTGCAGTTCTTTAGTGAAAGAAACAGCCTCAAACGTAGATGAGTCTCATCGCTTTATACCCATTATTGAGTGAGAAATTCGAGAACACAAATTAATTGGGATGATGTTGAAGATCTTATTAAAGACGATGAGATTGTCAAGTATAAAGAAAAATAATTAGAGAAACTAACCGAAAGAGACAAAAAGAAACAAGTTGTAGAACTATAAACGTTCTTAGTTATTTTGTTGGACAAAGTTTTAAGTTATTTTATTTTGTTTTCCGAATTGTTATGCATTATATATGAACAAGTGAAATTATAGAATGATTGTTTATTTGAGTTTATACTTTAGTTGTTAATTGTTATTGGTTTAAACGTAAATGGTTGCAAGTACTTAAAAAAAATCAATTTTTTTGTGTTTCTAATGGCTTAATTCATTAGTGCATGAGGTTATTTTTTTTTTCTTTAGAAAAGTGGTTTCTATTCGGGTAGACCCAAAGAACTGGAACTGGAACCAAAACCAGAACCAAAAACTATATTCGGTTCAGTTCTCGATTCCTACTTTTCACAAAAATTAGTTCTCAGATCCACCGGTTTTGATTCCTGTTCCAACTGATTCTAAACCCATGCTCATCCTTACTTTTGACTTATAAAATCCATTACACACATCATCTCCATTCTTTATCTTTCCATTTGTTTCACTCTTCATCATGTAGCTAAGAGAACATTTAAATACACAAGTTAAGAACATATATTACAAAAAACAGATGGAATTTTCCTATTCAGGTCGTCCGAAAAGGGCGAACCTTTTTTACTAAGATTTACGTAACTTCACCATTTTAATTTCAAGACCGTTTTCGACCCTTTCCTAACTACCCTCAAATGTACACACCTAACGAGTTTTGAACCTTTTACCTCTCGTGAGAAAATCAATAATCTTGTTGTTAGGTCATTAGTGATTGGACGATGGTTATAAGAAGATATATTGTTTTGCTTAATAAAGTAAATAGAAAAGCAAATATTTTCTCATATGAAATTGTCAAACATCCATCTTAATTGCATACGGGCAAAAAGTAAAATAAACATGAAAGGTGTGTGATGTCGATGTAATAAGCAACAAACGCTACGTAAACGCGTTAACGTATAGTTTTGTTCATTGTAGGATTTGCGCATATACGCAGTGTAACGTTTAAGCTACCGACAAAAATAGTCATGGTCATTTCATCACTGTAAACCGTAAAGCGTACACCACAATTAACTAGGTTTTCATTTGTTATATCACCCATACAAAAAATATGGTGTAATATAAATTTTATATGAGTATGTATATTTTTTTAGACTATGTGTCATATTTTTTTACAGCAACGCAAGATTTATTAAAGCGACTCAAGATTTATTCAAAAATATAATATAGATTTTTTTTTAAGACCACATCACATTGATAGTGAGACCAACTTGCAAAAACGTGTACATATTTTTTGCATAAAAGATATACATTAAATTGAAGGATTTTTCTAACTTGTCGTAGAAAAGACAAAGTTAAGAACATCATAATACACTCAGAAAAGTACTGGGATCCAAATAAAGACGCTTAACTTGTACCTCTAGGGCACAAGTTAGAAAAACCCTAAATTGAATATAAGCATTATGCATGGTTAATTTTTTTCCCTTCATCAACTTTTTATTCCATTGGCCATTTTTTTTTCTTCTTTTTTTAAGGTTTTAATGAGTCAGTCTATAGCATATAATAAACGATGAATATCTAAATATGAGTATTGTAAAAAATATTATTTATGGGCTTATGTCTATTTATTATAATTTTGAGTAACAAGTTGAGGTTCCTCTATGAGAAAGTCTAGATCCACATAAAACTCTCACTCAAAACTCTCACTCGCTGACGTGTCAGCGGGTGATTGGTTTTTTGTGGGATGTGAATTCCACATAAAACCAATCATCCGCTGACATGTCAGCGAGTGGGAGATTTGAGTGAGAGCTTTTATGTGGGTGTAGCAAACACCTCCTTTCTCTATTAGCTTTATAAATACCTCACAATTGTAACTTATTAGTGTCATCTCATAATAAGAATTATCTCTTTTTTCTTTTATTTTTGTGTTTTTGTTCATTACGGTAACATTTTCTTCTATAACTGATATTATTGAATTTGTAATGGCTATGTCAACACTCAATAAGGTTGATACAAAACAAAACTGTTGTATGTACACATAAGGTGATTGACTAACACAATCAAAAGATAAAATGATAATTTTGAATCAATAACTCTGCTTTAAGGGTATGTTTTGTTCGTAAAAAGGTTGGCAATCGGATTTAGATTTGGTGTTGGTTTGATTGAAAGTGAGGATAAAAAAAATAAATGGCAATTTGAATATTGTTTTGTTTTAATAAGAAATATGTATGGTTTTTATTGTTAATATAGTTTTAAGGGCAAATGATTGAAAAAAGTATTATACTTGTCACCATTTTTTTTTGAACAAATTTTTTTGCTTTTGTGGGTACTTTTCTTTCAAATTTATCCCTTTTAGGGTATTTTGCGAATTTTTTTGACATTTTTGCCCCTCTTAGCTAATAAAAAAAAATTTCCCCGAATAGCAAAAATGTCACATAGTACCCTAAAAAAAATGAATTTGAAAGAAGAGTACCCACAAAAGCAAAAAAATTTGTTCGCTGCCCACAAAAGAAAATGATGGCAAATATGATACTTTTTTCAATCATTTGCCCATAGTTTTAACTCATATGAGTAATTAAATATTACTAGTATAAAACAAAAGAAAGTGAGTAAATTGTGTGATCCTATATTGGTGAGAGTATGCTCAGATTTGTGAGTAAAAGTCATCAAGTCATAGAGGAATCGATATATGGGTTTAGATTCATTGATTGTAATTAGCAAAACAAACTGGACATTGTTTTTTATGAAATGATTTCATTCTTCAAATCAAAAAGGATATAACAAACGGGCTTTTAGTTAACGAGGTTAAAAGCCTAAGTACTTAAACTTACAAGTAAGAATTGATAAATAAATATAAAAGCATTGCTATTAGGGGTGTTCATCGGTTCGGTTTTCGGTTTCGTGGGTTGTATGGTTCGGGTTAATCGGTTTGAAAATTTTAAAACTCTAAACCAAAACCAAACCAAACCAATTTTAGAACGGATAAAACCAAACCATACACCAAATTGAAATTCGGTTTGGTTTCGGTTAAAACCAAGAAAACCAAATTCAAGTAAACTTCAAAATATAATCTAAAAGTTACAAATAAAATCCTAAAAGTTCAAATAAAATTATCAAATCAAAAGGTCTCACAAAGTGCTTAGTAAATTCACAAAACAAAAGTTTAAGAAACCAAAAGGTTTCATAACTTAACGGAAATAAATGAAAGCGAAATATGAGAGGAGAGGATATGATATATGTGAATTTGTAGGAATCAAGTAGGTTAATTGCTCCTGGAGTCCTAGATATGCATCAATCCATGATTTAAGGAGTGGTTAGTTTATAAGATATTTTAAATTATTAAGATTTTTTGTTAGGAAGATAAACATATAAAATTTGTATATATATAATTTAAACTTTTTTGTGTGGGTAGATATATATTCGGTTTTTTCGGTTTGGTTTGGTTTTGTATTTGTCAAACCCAAAACCAAACCAAACACCAATTAAATACTTCGGTTTGGTTTTAAACCAAACCATACACCAATTAAAATTTTCAGTCCGGTTTTATTCGGTTTCGGTCCGGTTTATATTTCGGTTTGTTCGGTGCCAAACCAAACACTGAGCACCTCTAATTGCTATATTTTTAAGTTTTGTTCATAACTCACCTTTTTAATCATTATTATGTAGTTACAAAGATTTCTAAGCATACAAAGTAGAAACAAGTATCATTTCTCTATACACAAACATAAACATCAACCACACATAGAAATTTTGATATTTTAAAAGTGGAATATCAACTTACTAATGAGAGTTTATTCTAGTATTCTCGTTTTTCTTAAACAGTTTTATGTATTCTCTTTTGATATTTTGTACAAAAATAAGAACACCCATTTTAGCCGCTCACAAAATGATGTATGTTCCAAACCTCGCTAGATACAAACTTGGGGTGGCTAAAGAAAATGTCGGAAACGATCATGATGATACCTCACTTAAGCTGCGTACATCTGAGTCAAAGACTCATCGAACTTGAATAGAAAAAACCTCATCCGTTAACTCGTTTATATGTGTGAATGGTGATGTTGAAATGTTTATTACAGTACATCTCAATGATCTAAATTTAAATAGGTAAATATATAGTCTAAAAAACAAAGTAAACTCATTGAAACATAGAATCACGCCAAAGAAGGAGTTTTTACGTGTTTAGCTTTAGAAGTTTAGAAGGATATGAGAAGTCAAGAAATGACACATGGGCTCGGAATTTTAGGTTCTAAGGTGCAGTTACGGGTTCATACCGAAAGTTATAAAATATACATGAGCTATAAATTCTGGGGAGCAAAAACACATGGGTTTCGTATCTTAAATAATGACGCATCGCAAGTGCCAAAGTGTAACAAGGAGACTGCGATTACCAGTGTCATATAATTTTTTCTTTTTACAAATAATATCATAACCAATTTAGTATAATAAGACGACTACGTTCATTATCAAAATATAACCCAGTTAAACACACATATATACCTCACCAAAACACACACACTCACACACTAAAGCAAAAAAAAAAAACACAATCAAGACTTGGTTGTGCAGTCGATCGAGTCCTTCCTTGTTTGATCAATGATTGCGGTCTTGTAATCATGTACGACTTGTCTTGCATGCCAAGGTGGCAACGAAAACCATGGCCATGACTATCTATTACACATGATCTCAGAGCTCTAGGTCACGTGAAGTAATTCTTGATGTCGTCGGTGACGCCAAATGTCAACCCATACTGTATTTGTGTCACCGAATCAGTGTCACCTCAATGATGATGTGTTAATGTGTGTTTAAGTATGTATATGTATTTGTGCTTTGGGTATGTTTTGGTGATCCCAATGTCTTATAAATGCGAATAAAATGTGGTTTGATATAAAGTAGATGACACTGAAAAATGGTGCGACAACTCTTACAATCTGTCTAGACTAGACATGCAAACATACATGTACATGAACATTGAAGATTAACAAACACACAGTTACAATAATACAATTAGGGTGGATCGAGAAGAAAAATTAAGAGGGTACTTTGATCACAAATGTGAATGTGTACACTAACTTAGTCTTTTACATAGAAAAATAGCACATTCATATGCAAAAAGTACTTAAGTTAAATGTTCCAAACAAATAAGTATGACAGGAAGTATCTGTTGGAAAAATAGTTTTGCAAAATGAGTTTTTGCAAATTTTGGACACTATTTAATATATGTATATGTTATATATATTTATATTTCTTGATAGCTTTGCGTTCTCCTCGGCGAGAGCTTCGCAACGAGCTAAAGTATTTCCAAAATGGAGTTAATATGAATGAGGTATCGTGTCTCAAAGTGGGACACGTGAAACACAAATTTGGGAAAATAAACACATCCCACATCGCATAGAAAAGGAAGTGGGAGTGTGTTTATATATAAATCTTGATATGAACCTTCAAAATGATTTGTTGGTTTTACTCCAACACCTACGTGCGCGCACGCAAGGTGGGGGGGGGCAGATTTCTGGCCAAAATGGGTTCGAAGCTTCAACTCACGCTACGGACGAATGCAGCTCCGAAATCTCGCATACCTGCGTACCTTTTTGCTGCAGATTTGTGTCCATTTATTTTTGGGACTGATTTAAACAAGTTAAATAGAATCGGTTTAAATAAATGGAAGATAATAAACACGTGTTTAATATTTTAACAGATTCGCATATCTGTGTATTATTTGGCAGGTATCTTTTTTGGTGACCAAGATAGGTTTAGCCTATAAATTAAACACCTCTCATTCGGTTTTTAGACACAGAAAAACGTAACTCCTCTGCACCCGATTTCCAGCAATTCATTCGATCAGAAACGCAAGTTGCTTCCGTGATCTTTCAGGCAAGTTTGTCACGTCCGGATGTACATCAGCTTTGGCAGCTGTACCCTGGGAAACAGACGGCGAATCTGTTTTAAGGGAATCGTGTTAAACACGAGCCTCTTGCCACAACCTTTACTGCCTTTCTTTAATTAACGTTCTATATTGTCTGTCTTCTGCTTCTACCCGTTCTGTCTGTTATTTAATTTACTGTCTTTTATTTCTGTTAATTTATTTACTGTCATTATAATCTGATTTTATTAATAAAAGTGTATACAGTTTCCCACAGTCTTAAAACAGATTCGGTTTAACCGAATTTATAACACTTTGTTAAAAATCGGATTTATTATTAACATAATTTTATATCTGTTTTCTGTCGAAACCTTGTTAAGTTTCTTTGGAAATCAGTTTCTATTAAACAGTTTTTAACATACAGATTTGGATTACAGATCTATTACGTTTTTTTTAAGCAGTTTTATTATCTGTTTTAACGAAACCAAGATAGAGTTTCTATTAAACTGATTTACTCGATCCATCAAAACCAAGATAGAGTTTTGTTGAATCGATCGGTACAAGTAGATACCATTTAAAACAGTTTGTTTGATTGTTTGTGTTTGATCTTTCAGGATGACAAACACCACTACCCTCTTGTGACTACTCGTGAACGTAATCGGTGCGCCAGTTACCAACACAATTGCTAATCATGCCGAGAAACCGGAGAAATTCAATGGGCAAAATTTCAAGAGGTGGCAACAGAAGATGTTTTTCTATCTCACTACTTTGAACCTTGCGCGGTTCTAAAAAGAGAACCCACCTAACGTGGAACCTCCTGCAGAAGGTCAATCCTCTAATCAACAGTCTGTTCAAGCCTTGGAAGCATGGAAACATTCAGATTTTTTGTGTCACAAATATGTTCTGAATGGTTTGGTTGATTCTTTGTACAACGTGTACTGCAAGACCAAGACTGCCAAAGAATTATGGGAGTCATTGGAACGCAAGTACAAAACCGAGGATGCTGGTACAAAGAAGTTCGTGGTAGCTCGTTTTTGGATTACAAGATGGTTGATTCAAAGAATGTGATAAGTCGGTTCAAGATCTGGCAGGTTTTGCTACACGACATTCATCTTGAGGAATGACCTTGAGTGAAAATTTTCAAGTTGCTGCTATTATTGAAAAGTTACCTCCAAGCTGGGTAGAATTCAAGAACTACCTCAAGCATAAGCGAAAGGAGATGAGTGTTGAAGACTTGGTTGTTCGTCTTCGTATTGAAGAGGACAACAAGTCGGCTCGAAAAACACGATACCTGATTCGCAAAGGCAAATATGGCTGAGCATGTTTCGTCATCTTCAAAGTCCAATGTCAAAGCTAAAGGCAAAGGAAAAGGAAAGAATGACAAAGAAGGGCAAAGAGAAGTCCGATTACCTTGCTCCTAAAGCGCAATTGTGAAACGAAATTCCAAGGGGGGTGTTTCAATTGTGACCAACCAGGTCACCGTGTTGCTAACTCTAAGATTCCAAAACGGGTGACTCCACGCCAGGCTAATATGGTGAATGAAGATGTGGACATGATTGCTATGGTGTCTGATGTCATTACCATGATCTCTGAAGTTAACCTGGTAGGTTCCAACAACAGGGAATGGTGGGTGGATACTGGGGCTACCCGTCATGTGTGTACTGATAAGAGTATGTTTCACTCTTTCAAAGCTGAGATCAAGGGCGAAGGAGATGTAATCTTGAAGATGACATCCGAGAAAGAGCTCAAGTTGACTAATATCTTGTATGTTCCAGAGATTCGTAAGAATCTTGTGTCATGTTGGCTGTTGAACAAGTTTGGTTTTCGTCTTGTTTTTTAGTCTGAAAAGTTTGTTCTTTCTAAGAATCAAGTGTATGTTGGTAGGGGATATGCCCTGAATGGTATGTTTAAACTCAATGTAATGGTTGTTAAGAATGCTATCAATAAAATGAATTCTTCTGCTTACTTGATTGAGTCTTCTAATATGTGGCATGGCCGTCTTGGACATGTAAATTTTAATTCAATGCGACGTTTGATTAAATTTAATTGCATACCTAATTTCCATATTGACTCAAAATATAAATGCGAAACTTGTGTTGAAGCCAAACTTACAAGATCATCTTTCAAATCGGTTGAACGAAAAACCGAACCACTTGATATGATACACACTGACATATGTGATTTGAAATCACTACCCACAAAAGGTGGCAATAAGTACTTTATCACGTTTATTGATGATTGTACAAAGTATTGCTATGTTTACTTGTTAAAAAGTAAAGATGAAGCTATAGACAAGTTTGTTCTATAAAAAAACAAAGTTGAGAATCAACTTAGTAAGAAAATCAAGGTGGTACGAAGTGATAGAGGAGGTGAATATGTGTCTCCATTTGTTGATCTATGTGCAAAACATGGAATTAGACACTAGTTCACTGCTCCCTATTCACCTCAGCAGAACGGTATTGCCGAAAGGAAGAACCGCACCTTGAAAGAAATGGTTAATGCCATGTTGATAAGTTCTGGTCTAAGCCAGGACATGTGGGGGGAAGCCATTCTGACGGCTACTTATCTTTTAAATAAGATACCTCATAAGGAAAAAGAATAGACCCCTTATGAATTATGGATGGAAAGAAAACCATCTTATCAGTACTTACGAGTGTGGGGGTGTCTAGCAAAGGTAGCTATACCGACTCCCAAGGCCCAAAAGATTGGACCTAAATCTGTGGATTGTATATTCATCGGATATGCTAAGAATAGCAGTGCTTATCGTTTCATTGTACATGATTCGAAAAATCCGGATATACAAAAGGGTACATTAATGGAATCAAAGAATGCTTCATTCTTTGAAACTATATTTCCTTGTTTAACGAAGGAAACTGGAAGTTCATCTAGAATAGATGACGAAGTTGTCCAAGATAAGAGACAACGAGATGATAATGATCTCCAAGATGAGAGGCAAGATCAAAATGAGGAAGAAGAGGTTGAACCTAGAAGAAGCAAAAGGGCAAGAACCGAGAAATCGTTTGGACCCGATTTTGTTTCTTTAATGGTTGAAAACGAACCTACTTCATACCGAAAGCGGTTACTTCCTCAAAAGGGCCTCAATGGAAAGAAGCCATTAAAAGTGAAATAGATTCTATTTTACAAAACCATACTTGGGAGCTCGTGGATTTACCTCCTGGTTGTAAACCACTAGGCTATAAATGGATCTTCAAGAAGAAGATGAAAGCCGATGGCACCATTGACAAGTATAAAGCAAGATTAGTAATCAAAGGATTTAGACAACGAGAAGGTCTTGATTACTTTGATACATATTCGCCTGTCACGCGAATAACCTCGATTAGGATGATACTTGCTATTGCCGCTTTAAGAAATTTGGAAGTTCACTAAATGGATGTGAAAACGGCATTTTTAAACGGAGATTTAGAAGAAGAAATCTACATGAATCAACCTGAGGGTTTCATGGCTCCTGGACAAGAGAACAAAGTTTGTAGGCTTGTTAAGTCAAGCGCATTATGTTGATGATATGCTTATCGTTGGCAGTAACGACAAGATGATCAAATCTACTAAAGACATGTTGAAATCAAAGTTTGACATGAAGGATATGGGTTTGGCTGATGTGATCCTTGGAATAAAGATCATACGAACTCAAAATGGACTTGTGTTAAGTCAAGCGCATTATGTGGACAAAATTCTTAATACTCATAATGCGGGGGATTCCAGCCTAGCTAGAACTCCAATTGACACCAGTAAGCATCTATCTGAAAATAGAGGCTTAGTGTTGCCCAATTAGAGTATTCAAGAATTATTGACATGTTAATGTACTTATTGACAGGTACCCGACCTGACTTAGCATATGTTGTTAGCAGGCTAAGTAGGTATACTAGTAACCCAAGCTATGCACATTGGGCAACTATGACTAGGGTACTTCATTATTTGAGATACAGCCGCGATTATGGCGCATTATGATCGATATCCAGTTATCGAAGGATACAGTGATGCTAATGGATATCGACATAAAGGATTCTAGATCGACTAGTGGATATGTGTTTACACTAGGAGGGCAGCTATATCTTGGAAGTCTTCCAAGCAAACTGTTATAGCTAAGTCCACGATGGAATCAGAATTTATCGCGTTAGATAAATGCGAACAAGAGGCGGAATGGCTACGTCAATTCGTAGAGGACATACCCAGTGGCCTAAACCGTAACGCCATTAGTATACACTGTGATAGTCAATCGGCAATTGGCAGAGCTCATAGCATAATGTACAATGGAAAGTCCAGACATATCCGTCGTCGACATAATTCGATACGACAACTACTCTCAACAGGAGTTATCTCAATTGACTATGTGAAGTCAAAGGATAACATTGCGGATCCACTTACGAAAGGCTTAAGCAGAGAGTTAGTTAGTAAGTCGTCTAAAGGAATGGGACTAAAGCCCTTGAAGGAATGAGTTTCTATGAAGGAAAACCTAAACCAGTTGACTGGAGATCCCAAGATCTGGGTTCAATAGGTGAACCTAATCATAGAAATGTGGGGGAAGTCACGTCAATGTGGGGGAGTTACTAAATATTGTAACTTTCCTAGTCCATTCCTATAACAAATGTGACTTGTTGAGAGGTTAAACATATGACTTTAATGATTCAGGACGAAATCATAAAGCATAATGATTCAAGATGAAATCATAAAACATATGTTTTTAATGATTCAAGATGAAATCACCTATGTGAGAGAGAAGTGAGGTCGCTTCGAAAGGAAATGTGGGGGCGCAATTCCTAAGAGTTCTTGCAGAACCAGGCTAGTATTCATGACCATAACGAATACAACTATGAGGACTTGACAGGTCGGGGAGAGTCTTGTGTAAAGTGTAATGTCGTCTACGTAAATGGATGATGAGTTCAAGGACATCGCGTCTACTCAGATCTAGGAGACTAAGTGCATCTCACAAGGGAAGGTTCAAAGGGTTACACCTACCTATCCTATGCAAGACCTAACCGCAGAAATTTCACCGAAACTTTCGTGTGTTTTCGACCGATTTCCATTCATGTGCGGGATTGTTGGAAAAATAGTTTTGCAAAATGAGTTTTTGCAAAATTTGGACACTATTTAATATATGTATATGTTATATATATTTATATTTCTTGATAGCTTTGCGTTCTCCTCGACGAGAGCTTCGCAACGAGCTAAAGTATGTCCAAAATGGAGTTAATATGAATGAGATATCGTGTCTCAAAGTGGGACACGTGAAACACAAATTTGGGAAAATAAACACATCCCACATCGCATAGAAAAGGAAGTGGGAGTGTGTTTATATAGAAATCTTGATATGAACCTTCAAAATGATTTGTTGGTTTTACTCCAACTCCTACGTCGCGCGCGCAGGGGGTGCAGATTTCGGATTTCGGGCCAAAATGGGTTCGAAGCTTCGAACTCATGCGAGCCCGCGACCTGCGACACGAATGCAGCTCCAAAATCTCGCATACCTGCGATCTTTTGCTACGATTTCGTTGTCATTATTTCCAGATTTGTGTCCATTTATTTTTGGAACTGATTTAAACTTTGTAAACAAGTTAAATAGAATCGGTTTAAATAAATGGAAGATAATAAACCCGTGTTTAATATTTTAACAGATTCGCATATCTGTGTATTATTTGGCAGATATATTTCTTGGTGACCAAGATAGGTTTAGCCTATAAATTAAACACCTCTCATTCGGTTTTTAGACACAGAAAAACGTAACTCCTCTGCAGCCGATTTCCAGCAATTCATTCGATCTGAAACGCAAGTTGCTTCCGTGATCTTTCAGGCAAGTTTGTCACGTCCGGCTGTACATCAACTTTGGCAGTTGTACCCTGGGAAACAGATGGCGAATCTGTTTTAAGGGAATCGTGTTAAACACGAGCCTCTTGCCACGACCTTTACTGTTTTTCTTTAATTAACGTTCTATAGTGTCTGTCTTCTGCTTCTACCCGTTCTGTCTGTTATTTAATTTACTGTCTTTTATTTATGTTAATTTATTTACTGTCATTATAATCTGATTTTATTAATAAAAGTGTATACAGTTTCTCACAGTCTCAAACCAAACCGCCAAACCGTATATGTACGAACCTGGTTCATGATTAATCAAACGTACGGGTCAAAACTGTACAATTTTAGCCAAAAGAAAACACTTTAGATCAAACTATGTAATCATATCACTCAACAGTCAACACCGCTAACTTACAACAGCGTAGTTAATTTTTTTTAATTAAGTAATTAATTAATTAATTAATTAATTTTACGAGATACTGACAAGTACCAAAATTGAATTGTATAAATCGATGTCGTTCATGTTGTGTATTTTCTAGAATGTAGTGATTAGTGCTACGTACAAATGCATTCATGCATTCAACTATGGTTCATTGAATTAGTTAAAGATTTGTTAGGACGTTGATGAGCTTAGTAATAATGTTAATACATTGATTACAAATTTTGGGACCGTTTGGGTTGTAGACTGGTTTAGGATTGGAATTTGGATTTGGATTTGAATTTGAATTTGAAGTGGATTATATGAAAGATAAAATATATTACTGTATAAAAATATAAAATATGTGCGTGTGTGAGAGAAAAAGAGATACATTATTAAAAGAGTGTGTGTAAAAAAAAACCCACAATACTCTCTATTTTTAGGTTTTGTGAGTCCATTTGCACTGCTTGAATTCCAAAACCCTCTACCAAACTATAAGGGGCCGTTTGGTTTATAAGCGAGGTTGAATTATGATTTAGATTTGGTATATGATTTGTATTTGGGGTAGGTTTAGGTGAGAGAAATTGTATTTGTTTAAATATATTTTATAATAAATTTTATGTAAAATATATTATTTAATATACTAATATTTTAACATTCTAATAAAACATGTGGTGCAAAAATAAGTTGAAAATGATAGTGATTAAAATAAGTGGTGAGAATGCAAGTTGAGCAAAGAAAGTACACAAAATGTCAGAAGTTTTTCTTTAATCCTTCATCTCCACCATGGTATGACTCTACGGGTATAGTTTCATTCTGTCATTTCAATGTAGGCCAACCAAACAAAGTTTTCTAAAATTGATTTCATTCTTTCATAGAAACACCCCATAACAAACGGACTCTAAAATTTAAAAATCAAAATCAAATCCTAATTCAAAACCCACATAACAAATGGGCCTATATGGGCTTTGTGGTTGGGCATGACTCACCTTACATCCCACACATCTATGCCCATGCCAAGAGCATCTATATGACTACGGGTATGTTTGGCACGAAGTAGCGTGAAGTTTTTCGAAGCGGTGAGTAATGAACATTTTGATTTTTAGTAGTCGTTTGACAATGGAGCGGTGAGCTTTGCTAATTTTTAAGAATGTTCATTTTTCCAATGCTTCTTTAAAAAGTTGTGAGCGATGAGTTGTGGCTACTGCTCACACCTGCTATTTTAACAAAACACACCCTATATCTTTCAAGCACCCTTTTATTCAAAAACCAAAAATAAAGTCTTCTATCAATGAAAAAAAAAATACAATTATTAGTATTATGAACAATTATTAGTATGATCGATTATTTGATCAAAATCACTCTTCAAAAACTTGAAGATATTAAAATTTTGAATTAAAAAAAACCTTTTGATCAAATACACGAAGCTCTTTAATGACTAATTTTGTAGAAAATTATTATCAAAACGATGTACACCCATAAATTTATTTTGTTCCGTAGTCAGACAGTAAAGCGAGTGATGTCTTTCCATTACCTGGTATATATGTTAACTCGCCTACGCTACAACTAACGATTCACCAACGAGGTAACACTCACGTAACGTGAGTCACGTTTGAAGTAAAAAAGCCGAAAGCCATCGGAGCCCTCAGCCAACCGTACCCCGTTAACCTGAAGCTCGAAAGCCAAATACTTTTTTGGAGGGAAATCTATTTTTCAAAAAATTCAAAATTTTATCATAATACGATATCCAGATGAATAAAATACCAAAACTTTTTATAAACTGTTCTCATTCACAGTTCCACCGTAACTACCATGGACTACAATCTAGCAGCACTCAAACTCTTCTCCACCCAAATCAGTTCAGCGCGTCCCACTCACGACTCATCTCAATCCCATCTCTTACTCGGCCCCATCCTCTTCCAACGCGCGTGGATTCAGGTACTCTCTCACGCGCCACCTCTCTCTCACTCTCACACACCACACACTCATTTCCTTCAAAAATATCTCACATCACTTTCATTCAGGGCGTCGTAATCTCGCTGCCGTCAACCACCGCCGCCGGCGGCAACGGCGGCGACGGCGGACGGTTCGTCGTAGACGACGGTACCGGCGTGGTGGAGCTTTTGGTGGCTAATGATGTTCTTAATCGTGGTTGGAAATTAGGTTATTGATATAAAGTTATAAACCCTAGATAACTGTTTGAAAATGTATCTAACTTGACACGTTATTCTTTAGCGCGTATCAAACTTTTTTTTTTCCTATTTAGTGTATAGACTTTTGATTTTATTCTCTTGTGTGCATCGTTTATTTATAAGTTCGATACATTTTTAATGTATCGAACTTTGCGTGTAACGATGCGCACAATAAGATAAATTAAAAGTTTATATATCCAATAGAAAACAAAAAGTTTGATACGTACTAAAGAATAACGTGTCAAGTACGATACATTTAAAATGTTATTGAAATGATGTTGGTTTTGTAGGTGATTATGTGATGGTTGTTGGAGGATGTCGTGTACGTAAAAATGAAATCCCTTCGATCAGGGTAAATTATGTTTGTGATAATACAATGATTAGTTGTTTTGAGTATTTGTTAAATTATGATTATTTTAGGATTTGCTTTGAAAATGTGTTTCGGAAGTGATTATTTGGTAACTAGTGTTCAGGATTTGAATCTTTAGGCGATTGTTTATGGCGTTGATGTAAAATGAAAGGATAATCGTTTTCTGAGCAGCAATGTCAACTACCTTTCTTGCTTGGAGATTGGTTTTGAAGGAAATAAGTGTTTGGCTATTTGTAACTTGCTAGATGATGATTATTTGTTTTAGGTTAACTTGCTAGTGTTAGACGATCGTATATAAAATAAGCAATGCCAAGTTGCCACGTTGCCTACTTTCCTCTCTGATCAGCAACAAGAACTCTTAATTAGGTAAACTTCTATTAATAGGATTATCTCTAGTCACAAAATATTACAATTATGGGTTGGCTAGATTGTAATGAGTTCCTTTGCAAGCTATACTTGTCACTCTAATTTCTTTGCATTGAATTATACAAAGCATTAACAAAGTTATAAGAGCATTTCTTTTAGTCAATTAGTAACAAAATGTATATTGATTTGTTTCTAGAAGTAAGTGCTGTAAATATCAGCAAGTAAACAACATAGGTTCTACATACTTATGTGTTATGACTTTTGTTAGTATTAGGCAAATGAGCATAGAGTACATGGAAGAACTTAAGCTTGAACCAGTTGTTCGTTAATGCAGACCACTTGAAGGACTAATTAAGTGAACTAGCGTATGAAGAATCGTAACATTACTAGGTTAATATTTATACCAATTGCTCAAACCTAATAGTACTTTGTCGTGATCTATTGAAAAGTGAAGCGCTAGAACCATAATGGATGTCTGTACAGAATACGAATTTCTAACTCAAAACTTAGAAGAAATTTAGGCGTGGTGATGTATATGGTCCAGTGTTAGTTATATACTTAGAATACAAGACAATAAATGTATGATGTCTGTCTGTAGCATACTAGCAGCCTCAGCAGCCTTCAGGTCGATGTCTGTTTTGCTAAGGTATTAAGATTCCAAATCATTACCCGCCATTCGATTCTTTAATTAAGTGTATATTATGCCATGTGGGATTTGCAAGAACTGCACGTCAAGCAACATTATTCTAAAGATATACAAGATGACGTGCAAGAATAGCACAGCATGTGAAATCTAATTTTAGCATTGGTTCTAGGAAAAGATGACTAGATACAAACAAAGAGTAATACACATGCACCCATGCCAATGTAGATTCTTAACACCACAACTACATGAGCCAACAACTTTAAGATGTTGTATATTTTGTATGTACTTTATAGTATCTCAAACTTTATGTAGAGCGTTCATGTGATTCATAATAGCTTACAGTAAATGTAGATATGAAGTCATCTTCCACATAATTAGGAGACTGACGTAAGTAAAATTGCATATCATGTGATAAGTTACATAAGTCATTTTCTACCCACAGAATACATGATCATTTAGTTAAATTCTATTTATAATTCATACATCATTATATAATTGTGGATATGCAGTCATCATCCACACAACAGAATTATGGGCGTATCGCAAGGAAGTATCATTTTATTTGATCCATACTAATTTACTGAAAAGGTGGATGGTGAAGTCATCCTTTACATAACAGAACCAATAAGCAAAACCTTTATGTGATTCATACTAATTACACGGAATATGTGGATATGAAATCATCATCCACATAACAGAATTAGGTATTTGTAATAATAAAAGGGGCATTTACTTAATGTACTTTTATCTAATACGATAATTTATTATCACATGAAAAGTACAAGTTGATTAAGGGCTAATACGAGAATTGCTGCATGGTGTTTTAATTGGTTGCCGTTAAATGGTTGTGGGTTCAAGTCGTGCTTAGGACATGTGAGATAGATTTGTTGTCTATATATGGTGAGATAGATAGTTGCCGTTAAAAAAGGATTATCCACTCGTAAACACTATAACCATGAAAAGTACAAGATGATTAAGGGATAATTGCATAAAAAGGTTACAATTGGTGATAAAATTGCCAGTTTTCTTTATCGTTTAAGGTAAGAAATTGCAACTTTTTATATTTTGGTCAGTGGCTGCCCCCAAGACTGGTCGTTTCAACATCTGCATCTTACTAGTTACATATGTCGAATTTGTTACACAAAACAGAAATATGATCCTAGTTCACCTTAAACTTTGTTGTTTTTATTGATAGTTACTCAAATCAGAAGTACTATTAAAGCAGCTAACATTCATGTTGCAAACTTTTCAGGTGCATAAGATCGTTGATCTCTCTGCCTTTCCCCATCGAGAAGCGATGTGGTATTTGGAAGTTTTAGAGGCTTATAAGCTCTTCTACCAGAAATCGATTGAAGAAGATTTACGGACCAGCAACAAGCAAACAATTCTGTCGTGATAATAGTCGGGGCAGTAGTTCGGTTCAGCGATTCCATGAGGTAGTATAACATTTGGAATTACAGAAACATACTCTCTGGCTATTGTTATTACGATTGAAAAACATTATTAAGATCTATCTTATTTAGGGGTTATTTAAGCATATGGTTAATACTGATTGTCTAATATTATAGTTTAACTATACTGTGTATTCAACTTCAGCATTAGTACTGTCTGAGTGAATATTACTTGACTAAAAGGCAATAAGCCTGCAATTGAAGTTTAAATCATGATAATGTCATCGATTCGAGACTAAAGGTATCATCAACACAATGAGATCAACTGTGTAAGACGTGGTTTTGTAGGAATTTGGTGAGCAGGTACGAATTTGGAATGGACCACGACCCCTAAATCTGAAAATGTTTAAACCAAGAACCACCAGAGCTGAAATAGTACAGGGTCATAGTAAGTCATACCAATTATAGTTGCACGTGAGTGCGTGACTTTAAAACTTTTTTCTTTGTTTTCTTCTTTTTTGGCAAGAACAGATTTGGAGCTTTCACCATTCTGTCATTTGATATCTTTAAATTTACGTGCTGATCCAAAGTCCATAGATTTTTGTGTCTGGAAGTCATCACTTCTCTAAAGTATACGGAAACCGGTTTTGGATTGAGTTGGACCTCAGAACTGACTTCTTGCTGTAATCGGTACCCATAACCAGACCGAGTTTACCAGATTTGGTTCTAGTTCAATGCCTTACAGTTTCGGTTTAGCTTACGCTTTTGTTCCAAGTTTTGTGCATTCATAACTGAATACGAACCAACATATAATTAAGTTATCCTAAGTACAGTAGATCTCAAACATTTGGATAAATCCTAGCTGGGTAGTGATTGAGATTCTCATTCAATCCTTTTTTTTTGCCAAAAAGATGTATTGATAATGAATCACAAAGTATCCAAAGATGATACAATTGAAGGATGCAAGATGACATCCTAGATTACAATGGCTTAAGAACAAACTAGGGTTTTGCTACCGACACTCGTGCAAATTGAAACTAATTGCTATCAGTGAAGTGTGAGCTAGCAACTTGAAATCTCAGACAACAAAGTTGAACTTTAGAACTAATGAAGATCTAAGGCTAATCTCTATTTATAAGAATTTAAACCTTAAAATAGTTTCTTAACTATAAACAAACTCAAACAAAAACGTGTAAGGCACATCCAACAAATTACCAATGTTACCAAACTAACCATTAGAGTTTAAGTCCTAGGGTTTTGCTAATCTGTGTTCAATGGGCAAACAATCGAGCACAATTAATAAAAACAAAATTTCTTTTTAAATTAAAAAATGCATTTAATGAACATTTATTCATTTTTAAAATTATCGTAATTGATCATCATTTTGATATTAATTAACTTCAACATTTTTTTTATATATATATAGCTAAACAAATGTCCACCGGACAAAAATTAGCAAAACCCTAAGTCATATACTAACAAAAATATATATGATTCCACGATTTCACAAATCATTTAGGTGAGTGTTGTAGAATTATTTTTTGAGATTGTCTAACAAGTGACTTTAGGGCATCGGTTATGGTGCATTAATTTATCTCGAACTTTCCTTTTAAATTAAAAAAATGCATTTAATACACATTAATTAATCTTATAACTTACCATAATTAGTTCTGATTTTATAATTAATAAACTTAAAGTTTCTTTATTTAATTATCTAAATTAGTGACTTGAAGGCACTCGTTATACAAACTCTTATTTTTTTGTTACTATACATTGTTCAGAAATCGAAAACGTTTAGTCCGTAAGTATAAATCAACGACATCAATATGTGGAAAAGACAAGAT
This sequence comes from Chrysanthemum makinoi, assembly GCA_910596185.1. Taxonomy (NCBI): domain Eukaryota; kingdom Viridiplantae; phylum Streptophyta; class Magnoliopsida; order Asterales; family Asteraceae; genus Chrysanthemum; species Chrysanthemum makinoi. The sequence continues at coordinate 259,570,675 of OU343217.1, forward strand.
ACAAAATTTACAAAACCTTGAGTGAACAAAACAAAGAAAAAGTTTACAAGTGACTACTTCTTATACACGACATTTCATATGTCGTGAAAAGGTCATCAACCGTGAATCAAATGATGTTATAATCGCACAAATGAACCAAATGATTTGATTGGTTGATTTAAAAAAATGATTAGTAGGAATTTATAAAAAGAAAATACTTAATATAATTGTACAAATAATTTATGTATTAAACATATATTTAAATTTGTGTTGTAGGTCTAAATAGCATAACTCATATAAAATTTACACCCTTTTACAAACTTGAATCTCACTAAAATCAAATTGTCAATTTATTAATTTGAATGTCACTAAAATCAGATAGTCAAATGATGCTCCATAGCCTATTTTTAAAACCATCTTTCAAAATCTATTTCAATAAGGTTGTCAAGATCGGGATCCTATCCAGGATCGTTTTCGTCTTTGCAGGATCGTGATCGTAAGATCGGATCGGGATCTTAAGATCCTACTCTAATGTTATTTCTTAATAGTTTATGTAATTTTATACAAATCTACAAATTCTAATACATTATAACCACAAAATACTATGAATGTTTCATATAAATGTTGTCCTAAATTATGATTATAAAATGTTTAAAAAGATTAACATGTTGTTTTTTGAATTCTACAAACAAACAACCCATAAATTTGTAGTTTTTTAGTTTGTAATCCGAGAAAAGTAAGATCGGATCGGATTAGATCGTATGGTCAAGATCGGGATCCTATAAGATCTTAAGCTTGCAAAGATCCTATGTAGGATCCGGATCGTTTTTGCTTTGCACTATCGTAAAATCGTAAGATCCTAAGATCAGGATCGGGATCCTGACAACTATATTTTCATGCATGACTAGTGTTACTCGTTACCCGAATCATCGGTATTACTGGGGGTGTTGCCTGTGTGTTTGACATGCAATGCTTTTGAGCATTCCGAGTTTAGTGTTCGAAATATGAAATTTGCTGGTACAGAGCTTATAACGTTTTAAATTTTGTCTATACATTAGTATTAGAAACGCTCCTTGAAGAAAAATCACACTTTTACTTACTATTACTTACTACGACTACTAGTTTTATCACACACTTTTTGACGAAAAACAAAAACAAACGTGCTTTGAGCCTCATACCTTGAATATACTTTTTGCACAAACATATCAAAGACATTTTAAAACTTCAAAGTCATATATGAATCACTTATATCGTTAAGAACTTTTTATCTCATACCTACTGTCACACCAATCATACATTTCTAACATAGTCAAACTAATACTTTTCATCAATTACAATTTTCAAAAGCAATCTTTATATAAAATGGGTGAATGGAGGAGGTTTTTATTGTTCAAATTACTTGAAAGTTGAGATCACCAAATTTTATATGTACACGGTCTATCTGGGATATCTCTTTCAACTCTCTCTAGCCACTTAAAAAACGTAAAACCTTCACCTTATAGCGTTTGTGGGTTTAATACTCACTTTTTAGTAATAAACACACTAATCAAACATTATGTATTGAGAATGATAGTCATTCCTATAATTTAAACCTGTAAACCAAACGCACCGTTAGTAGTTTAAAAACGCAATAATCAAATAACTTCTCCCAAACACCTTCTAAAACACACCCGTCTTGTTTTTTTCTTAACTAAAACATCCAAACACCCCTTTAATTATGAAATCAAATAAAATTCCCAACATACATAAACCCCAATTCAGGGTTTCACAATTTCTTCGATCCTCAATAAAAATCAATTGTAAATTCAACATAAAAAACGGTAACTTTTAATTTCTTATTTACATCTTTATTATACTATCTTATAAAGCATTTAGTCATTTTTTAAATAGAAATACTTAAAAATTCAGCTTGATTATTATAGAAATTCAATACAAGACAAGAAGTATAATATACACTACTTTAATGCACACATTTAAAAGACAAAAACAAGTCTTACTAGAACCATAATGTACACTACTTTAATGCTATTAATATAGTCAATTAATTAAGTGGCCAATAAATGCAATTAAAACAGTTATTAAAATACCTTTACAGTTAATAAATACATAATGTACACTACTTTAATGCTATTAATATAGTCAATTAATTAAGTGGCCAATAAATACAATTAAAACAGTTATTAAAATACCTTTACATAAGAAATACATATTATCAAGCATAGGGCTGAGCAATCCTGACCGACAACCGACGACCGACCGACGCCCGACTCCGACCGACAACGACCGACACAAACCGACCTTAATTCGGGTCGGGACTCTGGATGGGTTTTCAGCCTTGTCGGGACTCGGGTAGGGTCGGGAGTCGGGATTGTTTCGGGATAACACAAAGAAAACCATACAAACCGGTTTGTTTCGATTCGATTACCCGAACTAGAATCGGGTCGGGATTCGGTTAGAATTTTCAGCCTTGTCGGTTTCGGGATGAGTCGGGATCGGGTCGGTTTCGGCCCGATGCTCAGCCCTAATCAAGCATATTGTACAACCAACTTAAACACAATTAATGCATTAAATGTCACTAATACAGATAATGAAGCACATTATACAAATATTCAAGCCCGAACATGCAACATGCTAGAGCCTGAACGGGCAGGGGTCAAACGAGATTTCGATAAATGGATGTTTCTGGTGTCCGAAGACACTGAGCCACATACATTGAGTCTAATACATGGTAGAATACATGTTCCACCCCATTGCCAAATGCAATATGCATTTGTTAGGGTAAAACATACCTCATATAAGATAAGAACAACATGATGTATAATAAAAAGTTATGAATTGTGACTTGTAACCACCCGCATTTTTAGATTACTTTTTATTTTCGAGAATTTACTATTCACTTTTACTATTCACATTCACTATTCATCTCGTAAAATTTTTAATTCACATTCTCGTAAGATAAATTATTTTAGTAATAACCTGAGAGTTCGACCATCGTTAGATCATTTTCGCAAAAGTTATTAAGTAAACATCGTTTTAAAGTTTCGTTTTAGACGGTCCACCGTTTAAACATCACACGCATAATGAAAATCAACTCTAACAATTTTCACCGCATCAGATAAATTTTTAGATCACTCATGATTAATTTGAGAATTTTTAAGATTTATTTCTTTTTCTTTATACAAATAAGCCCATCGCAGTACGAAACTAAACTTACGTTTTAAACGATTCTACTTACATCCATACTTAACGATTCCTGCACTGTGTTTCTAATATGTTTTGACACTTTTACATTTTTGGAAAAGTCAAACATATTTCCCTCCTCCTTTGACCATAAAGAAATTAACCTTGTCCGTTCTACATTTTTGCTTAAATCGCGTAACTTTTAAACTTCACGAATAACTGTAAAGTTATCCCGCGTATGACGAAAACCACATTTTAACATCTCATATCACTTTTAGACTAATTTTAGTCCACTCTAAATAAATTCACGGTCGTTTCCCTAAAATTTCGTTCTTTTCCGATAAACTGCGAATTACGCGTTTTTGACCCGTATTTCCAGCTTTAAGCAGCGTTTTTGCACCCAATGAGAATTATCACCCATTTTATATTTTTTATGGAGTATAATGATGAGTTTCATCATTCCTACAAGTTTCGTATTTTTACGATACCCGGTTTTACGTTTATGGCTTAACGGTTTACGATTAGCGATTAACGGAACCAAAACTCACTCCGTAACCAAGATAATACCAAAACTAACCACCTAAGTCATCTTATCTTGTTTAGGCCGACCTAAGGGGAGTCATCATTTTGTTGGCATCATCCTAACCATGGTACATTTAGATCTTTACAAGTGTCCTAACTTAACCATGGTTAATATTTAACCCAATATATGGTTAACCAAACTTACCCTCCTATAAATAGGAAGTAAAATGCATCCTAAAGACCTCCACAATCTGTTCTTGGTCGTTCATATCATAAATCCTTCACATCTTCCATCATTTGATCCATAAACTCCAAGTTTATGCAAGGAAGTTCCAAAGATCAAGCTACTACATCAAATCTCTAGCAAGTTTAAGTGATCTTCTTGAGTTTAGATCCACTCAAGTCACTTACTACTTCATCACCAACTCTTCAAGTTTTCAAGGGTGCCAAGGTGTGGAAAGCTAGCTCAATCCGAAGTCTTTCGCGATCAATCAAAGTCCTATCCTTACTAAGTTACTCCTTTCTTATTGAAAGCCAAAAGTTGTAAGCAACTTATCACCACCATCATCTCATCTTTATTATTCATAATCTTAACTATTTCATGCTATATATATAGTTACTATATTGGATCATGATGTACAAAAATCTTTAAAACAAGTTATAAGAATCTATATGTTAAACTTGGGTTAGTAAGTGTATGAATGATAAACTTTTGTACAAAGTTTCCACAAACTCGACCACATATAGATCTGATACTTTTCATATTCTTGTAGATAATATTAAAACAAAAACGTAGCAATTTGAATCACCCTAAACGGACACACGAGTCAAAAGTTATGACAAAAAGAAATTAGCGAAACTAAAACATGAATCTGCCAAAATAACTTACTGCCAAAAATCTGAAGTTTTTAGAGGCCCTTCTGGTCCGAATCATCAAAAAGTTAAAACACGAAAGTTGTCCGGAACGACGTTTTCCTTCAATAACAAAGAAGCTCGAACCTTGAAAACGCTTAAACAGGCTATAAATCTTTCAAAAACAGAAATTGCCGTAAATATAGTCACATAACTATACTTTTGTCACAACTAAAAGCAAATCAAGAGGCCTAATGGCCATAAGTCAAGACCACGGCTACGGCTAATGTCAAAGCTAAGTCTCAAGACCATGGTAGTCAAGACCAAAGTCACGGCAAGGCCATGGCTAAAGCCTCAAGGCTTGTTTACCCAAGATCGTTAACTAATGTAATCATATTTTTGGAACGTCGAGAACTTGTAAGAACATGATAAACTTATTTATATAACAATCTTCACTCAAAACATATATTGTATCTACTAAGTGCTACAATAGTAGGGAGCTTCATGTGAGGGGTTTCATTTGGGTAAACGTTTCGACGAGTTGCTGGATTTACGATTTAAAGTGTCCTAGCTCCTCGAACGTTTACTGCATGACCTCTGAATTATGATGGCCCGAACGGTAGTACGATATCTATAAACTAAACTCGTTTTCACAACTAGACCATTTCTATAAACAACATACACAAAAACCAGGTACTACATCATGATCAACATAGAGACGTATATAGGATGGTTTATGTTTTCCTAAACATTATTCTAAACCTAAGTCGCAACATCATATTCTAGGTTGCTCGTAGAAGTTCTCACAGCATATCCATCATTCTCATTATACATCTGATATCATTTACTTTGAGGTGAGATCATAGCCCCACTTTCTATTACTTAAATTGTTTTACAAACCCTTGGGGGAGATACATGCTTTATTTTAAACCGAACACGTTGCTTTCAAATTCTATACTTATCTGATTATTCTACTTGCACTAAGTTACCGCATTTGCCAATCTTAAGTCCCTAATCATGAATCATTAATCACGAGTGAAGTGATCGCGAATATTGTGGATAGATCTATCGGGATTGACGAATCCCGTTTGTTTGACCAGGATCCGTTAAACAAACGCACTATATTTGAGTACATTAGGTAAAAATGGCAATTTTACCTGTTAAAGGCACGTATCAACAGTTTCTCCAATTAAATTTGGAACACGTTAACGCCTTGATTGCATGATGCTTAGTGAATAATAAACTGCTTTGTTTTCAACATTATGAGTGTATAACAACGTAACTCACACAAACATTATGTGTTCAACTGATTTCCAAAACTCTATGAATTTCACTCAACCTTGTGTTGACAGTTTTAAGCATGTATTTCAGTCCATATTGTACGAGGCGGCACGGAGGAGCACAAATACTCAAGAAGGCTATAAATTTTATTATCATTCGAAAAACCAATTTGATGTATTTTGTAAACTTGGAACCATTTGGGACCTCATTTTTGTAAACTATGATATTTATATAAATCGAATGATAAATCTTTTAAAACGACTCAATTAGAGTTCGTTTTCGATTGTTATGACTGTTGTGCCATGAAGTAACACCCAGTTTGAATTCCGCTGCGTATCTCGAAATTAGGGGTGTTACATGACTCATGGAAATTAATGCTCATTTTAACATATTACTACTAATAGAAAATATTATTATACATGATAATGACTTTTCTAAGCAATTTTACCACTACACTTCATCTACTTAAGCTACCCCCAACGGTAGCAAAGTGAGTAATGGCAAGTATCTTTCATGTGGCAAGATGGTTGGGAGTGTGGCGTGAACAAATGACAAGGAAGAAAGAAAGCCAGTCAAAGGTGAAGAATTCACCTTTCGGGTACCGTATTAGTGGGTATTTCAATTATTTGTTTTTAGTTTGTGAGTGTATATTGGGTATTTTAATAAATAATTAAATGTGTTAAAAGGTGAAGTGATGTGAGATGGTTGAGAGTGAAAAGTGAGATGATTGTGAATGAGATAGAAAACTGATTCGGCGCTGAGATGAAATATGAAGTGGCGTGAGAGTTTGGGTAGTGTTATTAACAAATTTGTTGACACATCAGACATGTTATGCTTGATATAAAATATACAACCTTATCAATATGAAAATAATTGTCATGTTAATTTTAATTTTAATAACTTTTTTTTATTATTAAAACAAATTATATATCTATTGTTGACGGTGCATCACGAGTTAACTAATTTAGAGCCGTTAGATTGATGTGATATTCAATCACAACCATTATAATTCCTCAATTAAAAGCTGAGTTTGTTAGCCCTTGATATGGCACGTGGGGTAAAAAAAATAGAACCAACCAACAATTAATTTGCCACATGATGTTTTTGTAATTTCAAATTTAAGTTTCTTAATTAACTAATTTTGGTTGCTTCTATTTTCGATAAACTTGTGGTGGATTTAAATAAATATATTACTATTTTGTTGTCGTTCGTTTACTAATAACTTATGTCTTTTATAAAACCTTATTTCTTTTTGCATGGAGTTCAAATTGACAACGGAGAGATTGTACCTAAAAAGAGCTATTATTACCCGTTACTCATGAGTCAGTCATGTTGTCACTATGCTATCTCGATTAAAAATTAGTTTCTTTATTTGTAAATTCCTTTTTTTACAAGTAAAAATAATAACTGATTTTTAATTTTTTCTTTTTATTAGATTATATGTTCATGGAATGGGTTAAATGTAGATGATTTGTGATAATACAATTACATGATAATCTTTTTTATGAGACGGTGAATTATTATTTATGTTCGACCATTTTTTGCTTATAAATGATAAGACACACGTTTTATACTTATTTTATGAATACAAATTTATATTATATTATCCGAATATAAAAATACACGTTAGTATAAAGGTTACTCAATAAATCTACTTTCATGATCACTATTGTTTTATAGTAAGTACTCTATTGTGTTGAAAAAAATATGCTTCCCTTGTCAAAAGCATGATATAATATTACATGCTATTTTTTGGCATCGTTAATTTTCAAAATAACCTCGGAATTAGTTTAGACATCTCCAAAATAAAATAAAAAATCTCGTGTAACTAAGCAATTAGGTATATTATTTAGCACCTTGGTTAATATATCATACTCTCTTTTAAGCCTTGAATTCAGTTAACCCATTCCATAAAATGGGTTAAATGTAGATGACTTGTGATATAATACAATTACATATTATATATCTATTGTTGACGGTGCATCACGTAAGTTTCTTAATTAACTAATTTTGGTTGCTTCTATTTTCGATAAACTTGTGGTGGATTTAAATAAATATATTACTATTTTGTTGTCGTTCGTTTACTAATAACTTATGTCTTTTATAAAACCTTATTTCTTTTTGCATGGAGTTCAAATTGACAACAGAGAGATTGTACCTAAAAAGAGCTATTATTACCCCTTACTCATGAGTCAGTCATGTTGTCACTATGCTATCTCGATTAAAAATTAGTTTCTTTATTTGTAAATTCCTTTTTTTACAAGTAAAAATAATAACTAATTCTTAATTTTTTCTTTTTATTAGATTATATGTTCATGGAATGGGTTAAATGTAGATGATTTGTGATAATACAATTACATGATAATCTTTTTTACGAGACGGTGAATTATCATTTATGTTCGACCATTTTTTGCTTATAAATGATAAGACGCACGTTTTATACTTATTTTATGAATACAAATTTATATTATATTATCCGAATATAAAAATACACGTTAGTATAAAGGTTACTCAATAAATCTACTTTCATGATCACTATTGTTTTATAGTAAGTACTCTATTGTGTTGAAAAAAATATGCTTCCCTTGTCAAAAGCATGATATAATATTACATGCTATTTTTTGGCATCGTTAATTTTCAAAATAACCTCGGAATTAGTTTAGACATCTCCAAAATAAAATAAAAAATCCCGTGTAACTAAGCAATTAGGTATATTATTTAGCACCTTGGTTAATATATCATACTCTCTTTTAAGCCTTGAATTCAGTTAACCCATTCCATAGAATGGGTTAAATGTAGATGACTTGTGATATAATACAATTACAAGATAATCCATTTTGCCATACGGTGAATTATTATTTATGTTCGGCCATTTTTTTTTGTTTATAAATGATAAGGCATGCGCTTTATATTTATGGATACAAATTTATATTATATTATCCGAATAAAAAAAGACACGTTAGTAAGATAGTTATTGAATAAATCTACTTCCCTGATCATTATTGTTTTATAGTAAGTACTATATTTTGTTAAAAAATATGCATCCCTTGCCAAAAAATAGTACTACATGCTAATTTTTAGCATCGTTAATTTTCAAAATAACTTCGGAATTATTTTGGACATCTCTAAAATAAAATAAAAAATTCTTTGTAGCTAAGCAATTAGGTATGTTATTTGGCATCTTGGTTGATATATCTTACGCTATTTTAAGTCTTGAATTCAAATCCCAGCTTACGAGGTTCTAAATCCAATAAGGATATTGATTCGTGTTACAAAGTTAGCATATTTATGATAAATACTACATGTATAGATACAATTTTTTTTTTTTTTTTTTTTTTTGGTTGGATTTTTGAACATATGTGTAAGTTTTGAAAAAGAATCACATTGGCGTGACCATACATTATATATTTTAAAGTTTGTACATGATTGACCGGGACACATTAGTATATACTTTGTTTAGGATATGTTTACATACAGAACATGGTGTTTCGAGGAAACGTGTATTGTAATTCTATTGTTGATGATGTAAACACATTTTGTATATTCTTTTAAACTTTGTTTACAACGTAAGTATATCAAAATGTATGTTCATCTACGTACAAATGAATTATTAAAACGGTATACCCGGGCAACGCACGGGTATTGTACTAGTTTTATTGACTCGCAACTAGAACACCCAATAAAAGGATTTATTTCATATTTTGTTAACCCTTTATGTGTGTTTTATATATATATTTTAACAAGTAGGTTAACCCGCGCGTTGCTGCGGGAAACCTTTTTATGAAGTAGCAACTGCAACACAACCAATTAATGTGTAGCGCCTTACCAGTTTTTACCCAATAGCTAACACATTTGACGTATTTGATCAAGTTAGCAATCTAGACACAAATCAATTTTTAGCATCACTTAAGTAAAACCAATGAATTTGTAATTATACTTTCAGAGCAATACAAAGTCGCGAACAACTTTAATGTCAAAGTGTATTCTAAAAGCATTTACAAAGAGTTATCATGTAGAAAAAAAGTTGTAAAGATACTTGCTTTCTTTGCATCTTCACACTAATGCAATAATTTTTTGTTTCTTTGCATCTTCAAACATAATGTTTACATACTCTTGAACTAATACAACAATATCTGGTTTCTGCCTTCATTCATACACTGCAAAGTGCTTCTACACCCATCCAACTGTTTATGAGGAAGGACACTTAACAGTAAATGTTTACAATATATAAGCCAAAAAAAGTAGCATGTTACCAATATGAGTTCAAATAAGCAACACATGGTGTTATCATCCCATGAAAGATCACACGGCCACAATGTTATTCTTACTTGAGGTTCGCGCTTGTCACCGAAACGTATCAATTGGTGACTGAACAACTCTTGGCCACTGAATATCATCGACATTTTCTCAAATGACGGTGTCATCATATAGACCGGACTCTGAGATTTTTTTTAATCCTTGCCATAACACAAATTTTACGTTGCCCCCTCCCCCCTACATAATGAATCCTAATTTAGTGTGATGGCAACAAACATAAACATTCTTCCACTTCTTTAGTCAACCTAAATAAATCTTATATATTTGTGACCAAAACATATTTCGTCCAATCTCATCTACATATCATTACTTAGAGATCTGTGACCAATAAAAGAATAGAACATTTTGTTGTATAGTCATATAATATTCTTTAAACCATTTATGTTTATCTGGATTGGCCAGTCACCTAAAAACACTATTAGAGCTGGTATCCATTATTCGCATATGGTGGTATCCATTATTCGAATAGGGTCGAAAGATAAATGCACAATATTGAGCAGATATATTGTATATGTCAAATTAGTAAAATGAACAGCAAAGTTAGATAGAAGCTACCACTCGATGCGTAAAATAAAAATTTGTGAAAAGGGGGTGATTATATCGGTCACTTAACATTGAAACTGCCTATTTATAAGCAATCCCAAACACCCTATAGATAGATACTAATTTATTGTTTCATTGTTTCTAGTGAAAATGAACATGTGTACCTGATTGAGAGCACCATTGTTTTGCAGTGTCAAGAGCCGATTTACTGCTTTTCCCCAAGCCTACGTGAGAATTAAGAAACAACGTAATAGGCAATCTTCCTTATGTTTGTAACTATCACAAATAGACAGTACCGGACTGCACATTATAATGCAATGCCAGTGCTCCATCAAGAACAAATAAAATTTGTAATAGCCCAGCTACTTGGTATCTGGAATATGAAGAGTAAAACAGACATACAAAGCGCTTGAGCCCATCGCTATAAGTTCCTATGTGTTTGTCGGCAAACACTAACACCTGTTTGCAACCTGAAAAAGAAATTAATATTAGGTTTATGTAAATGTAACCGTAATCTTAAGGGCTAATTCCATTGTCATCATATTTTTGTCGAAATTTATAATTTTATCTGACCAACAACAATTTCTTCATTAAACTGATATTTCATAACCGTTTGTTGCTATCGGAGTCGAAATAAGCAAAAAAAAATAAAAACAATGTCTCGCATAATAGTTGAAACAATGTTTCGCAAAACACACGCTTCTATTTTAAATTACTTTCTGAATTACTTATTTACTTTCTTAATTAGGAATTAGAAGAATTCCTTAAGGTTGGGCCATTTGGAAAGCTTATTTGAAACAGTTCAAGCAATTTTGAAATTCCTAAAACCAAAATCTTTATTAATAAGGCAATACTTGCTCGAGACATATCCTTCTGCCCATTGTGTTTTGAAATCTAAAAAAACTCTTTTAATAAGATTATCCAAACAATGCCAAACTGTAAGAGGGTGTTTGGGAAACGTTGAGCTTAACAACTTTTATATTTATAAAGACTCCAATTTGCGTAGATTATGCTCAATTGATTATTGTTACCTGAAAAATAATATAAGCTCAAGGAAATAAACTTGTGTAAACACCATCAAAGAGCTTAAAAACTTTCTAAAAACAAATAAGCTTACCAAGACACCGCCTAAAAGTCGGCCAAACCCTATTCAATCAAGAATAGTCTTTTAATGTTTGAAACCTTTTCAAATAAACGGATCTACAAAGCTCTCCAGGTAAACGTAATCCACTCATAGAAATTGACCACTTGAAGATTTTTTTAAACATCACGGTTCAGCTGAATAGCTCTTCCTCCTGCATTACAAAAAAGAAAACGATAAAACTCATGTGCGTACATTTTTGGGTTTTGATAAAGAAATGCCTGCAAATGCCTCGTCATCCCAACAGTTTGTTTATTTAGAATCATGTGCAAGCAAATCAAAGCTACAACTATATCAGCAGAATCATAACTATTTACGTAGTAATCAATACAAAGATAAAATAGTAACTTCTTTTATTTACCTCGCAAGCAGTGTTTCACATACTCCACCTGCGACTTGACACCTATGAACCAAAAACCAAAACAAAAAGTTTAACTTTTTAAGGAAAAAACACGCAAAGCAAACCATCATACTTGACCAAAATCAAAAAAGAAACAAAATTCATTTCCAAAAACACATAGCATAATTCTAAATAAAAATATAATCCTAAAAAAAGCCTTAAAATATGAAAATATCTAAAAAAACTCACAAAATACATATAATCGAACTCATTAACTCACCAATAATTTCACTTTCCAAACAATTATACTCTACCTTCATCGCATCCGAATTGCAAAGCAGATTAATAATTTTCACAAAACAACAAAACCCACTTACAAACAATTTTGAACTTCTAATCAACAATTTTGATTATTATGTGTGACTGTTTTGTGTGTGTGATTTCTTTTATAACTATGTTGATAGCAACCGAGAGATGATGGTTTAAATATTGGTGAAACCAATAATCAAAATAAAATACTATGTTACCGATTCATGTTCCTTTAATTGGGTTTTAGATGATGTTGATGTAAGATGAGTGTGGTAGCTTGTGGAGATGGAGAATGTTTATTTTTCTTGGGTTTTGATTGTCATTGTGTCTGTGTTTTTTTTTTTCGTTTTGCTAATGGATGATTATGTAAGGGCCCGTTTGGTTGCCAGGTTTTGGCACGGGATTTAACAATGGACTAATAAAATGTCATTTGGTTGGGAGGTTTTGGATTTTCTTTTGAGATAAAAACCCTTATATAAGGGGCTGTGAAAATCCCTACCTAATAGGTAACTTTTGAGATTGGTTTATTAATTTTGTGTTGAGAACCGTGCTACCTTTTGAAAAGTCCTATAATTTAATTTTTTCTTTGTCTTTTTCTGGTTATAAATTGCGTCTTTTTTTCATTTAAATATTAATTACATTTTATTAATCTAATCCCTCTAACAAAACAAACACACTTTTAATTCAAATCCAAATCCAAATCTAAACTCAAATCCAAATCCAAATCTTAATCCAAAACCCATCTACAAACCAAACGGACCCTAAATGTTTGAGTTTTACCATGTTTTGGAGAGAATAACATAGTATTGTCTGGATTCTTCTTTAGAGATAAAGAATTGGTAGACACTTGGATGGTGAAGTACATAGTTGATACCAATGTTTTGAAACCCGGGTTTGTGATCGATTCTACTAGACACCGGCCAACCGGTCAACCGTTAACCCTAAGTTGCATTTTTATGCATATGTCCAAATATCCATTTCTAATTGTCCAAACATTAGTTTTGCGTGAAAAAGTAAAGAATCATTTTTCATGCTCTAAACAACAAATCAAAGTGGACAGGATATAACTGCGATAATTTTCTAAACAACCATAAATGCTACGGGATTACATGTTTCATACTTCAAAAGCGATAAATCCTAATGATTACAAGTTTCATACTTTTAAAGACATGATCCTACGAGATTTCAAGTTTATTTTTGAGGTTTTGTAAAAAAAAAAAAAATTGATAAAATCCAAACCCGGCCTTTCAAAACCGGGTTGACCCGGTCACTTAAAACCCTCCTTTCTAAACAGCACCTGTTTTAAAACCCGTTTTTTGACCCGTTTTTTTGTCCGGAACCGGTCCAACCGGTTAACCCGGCCGGATCGACCCGGGTTTCAAGACATTGGTTGATACACAAATGTATGGTAGATGGGTGTACAACATAGGTTAGGTGTCAATTTGGTCAATAATGACCTTTGAACTTGTATTAAGTCGTAATTAAGCTGGCCCGTTTGGTATTGGTGAATGACTATCAAGGAATGAGTTTGAATCCCATTCAAATTGTTTGGTTAGTGGGCTCTGGTATGAGAAATGGATATCAAATCCCAAAATCAGCCATACACCATACCACTCAATATAGCATGGTTTCCTTTGGTTTATATTTTACTCTCTTTTTTCTATTTAACAAAAAACCAACTGATAGTGTCACCATTGTTGGTTTGCCTCCAATTCTCACCATGTGCATCAATCCTCACTTATCCCGTTGACCTTCTTGTCATCATCATTGGTCCAACAAAGTCGAGAAGACAACCAATTTACCTATTTCACAGTTCATTCTTCTTGTCAAGTTATCCATCCCCAAGTTGTTGATCTTGGTTATGGGATTTTGACTGTCAATTTTAAGGTAAGGATTTTGTATCTGAACATGAAATATATATGTATTTTATTTAAAAATATTTTTTTTGGGGTTAAGATTTTGTTCATAGATTCTTGAATTAAGAAGAGAAAAACATTTGATATTAAGATTTATGAACTATGAATGAGTTGGATTTGTACCAGTGACTTATTAAAGATCTACTTTATATAATAACAAGTTTCATGCCAAATCATGGAGATGGAGATGAAAGAATTTGTACCAGTGACTATATTGTTATTTCTTGGAGATGAAATAATTTGTACCAATGAAGCCATACTTGAAGATGCAGAAGGTTGAATCATCGGTTTAAAAATATATTGTTATTTCTTGTAGTAGCTTTTTATCATTTATCCAAAACCTCAAATTTATTTAGTACCAAACAAAAACAATGATATCCATAGACACAATCCCATATCACTCATATATCAAATCCATACCGATTGTGATTCCGAGTCGCAAACCAAACGCACCCTTAACTATTGTGAATAGTAATTTTTGCACCTCCATTTGGCCAATGAGATTCTGCCAAACACGTACCATATGTACTGTTGAGGTAATTGTGACCTCACATGAACCAATAGTATCAAAGATTAACAAATAAGAAACAATACTTAAAAGACTTAATTGTGAGAAGCAATTTCCATTTTTATAATATATTATAATTATTTGTTATTAGTATAAATTTGATTTCTTAATTTTGATGTCTTTAGTGACTTGGGCTAATGATGAGCCAGTCAACCACCACTCCGAACAGTCAAAAACGTAAAACCGTGACCTTTTGGCGTTTGAACTCTAAACTTTTTCGCGTGTCAAGATCGTCCCTTGATTTACCGGGTGGTTATTTTAGTAGTTTAGGGGAAAAAAAAGTTTGATACGCGCTAAAGAATAACGTGTCAAGTACGACAAGTTGAGTTTATTCTTTTATTTATTTTGTATTTCAAGTGTTTTTGAAATGATGTTGGTTTTTGTAGGTGATTATGTGATGGTTGTTGGAGGGTGTCGTGTTCGCAAAGATGAAATCCCTTCAATCAGGGTAAATTATGTTATTGATAATACAATGATTAGTTGTTTTGAGCGTTTGTTGAATTATGATGATTTAAGGATTTGTATCGAAAATGAGTTTGGGAAGTGATTATTTGGTAACTAGTGTTTAGGATTTGAATGATTAGGCGATAATTTATTTCGTGGATATGAAATGAAAGGATTATCGTTTTCTAAAAAGGAATGTTAACTACCTTTTTTGCTTGGAAACTGATTTAGAAGAAAATGAGTGTTTGGCTATTTGTAACTTGCTAGATGATGATGATTTGTTTTAGGTTACCTTGCTAGTGTTAGACGATCGTATATAAAATACGCAATGCCAAGTTGCCACGTTGCCTTCTTTCCTCTATGATCGGCGACAAGAACTCTTGTTAGGTAAACTTATATTAATAGGACCATTTCTAGTTATAAAATAGTATTACAATTATGGATTGGCTACGACATAGGTTCTGCATACTTATGTGTAATGACTTTTGTTAGTAGTAGGCAAATGAGCATGGCGCACATGGAAGAACTTAAACACGTAGAATCTGGTTTGAAAGTTATGAATTAGAAGAGAAGCAATAATAGTCCTATGGCCACATTTCGATGAGAACTTAGTGAAGAAAGAAAAGAGAAATGGGTAGGTGTTTTGTTGAGTTTTTAGATTTCAATCCTGGCTGTTAGCTCCAAGCTTGAGCCAGTTGTTCGATAATGTAGTCCACTTGAAGTACTAATTGGGCGTCGCGATTTATTGAAAAGTGATGTGCTGGAACCATTGTTTGCCTGTACAAATACGATTTTCTAACTCAACTTAGAAGAAAAATAGGTGTGGTGATGTTAATGTATACGGTCCAGTTTACTTTTAGGTGTATACTTAGAATACATGACAATAAATGTATGATGTTTGTCTGTAGTAGACTAGTAGCCTCAGCACCCTTCAATTCTATGGCTTTTTTTAGTTACCATTTGGTTCTTTAGTAAGCGTATATTATGCCATGTGGGATTTGCATGAAATGCACGTCAAGCAACATTATTCTAAAGACATACAACATGACGTGCAAGAATAGCACAGCAGAAGAAATCTATTTTTAGTATTGGTTTTAGAAAAAGTCGACTGGATAGAAACAATGAGTAATACACATGCACCCATGACAATGTAGAGTCTGGACGGCTTAATGCCAGAACTACATGAGCCAACAACTTTAAAATGTCGTATATTTTGTTTGTACTTTCTAGTATCTCAAACTGTTTGTAGAGCGTTCATGTGATTCATAATAGCTTGCAGTAAATGTAGATATGAAGTCATTTTCCACATAATTAGGAGATTGACGTAAGTAAAGTTGTCTATCATGTGATAAGTTAGAGATAATAAGTCATTTTCTACACACAGAATACAGGATCATTTAGTTAAATTCTATTTATAATTCATACATCATTATATAATTGTGGATATGAAGTCATCATCCACACAACAGAATTATGGGCGTATCACAACGAAATATCATTTTATTTGATCCATACTAATTTACTGAATATGTGGATCAGTGCATGTGAAGTCAACCTTTACATAACAGAATCAATAAGCAAAATCTTTATGTGATTCATACCAAGGCACATAACATGTGGATATGAAATCATCATCCGCATAACAGAATTAGGTATTTGTAATACGGAGTAATAAAAAAATGATGACCTGCTTATATTCTTTTGATTTATACAATACTTATTGTACTTTTATTGTAATATGAGAATTTCTCATCACATGAAAAGTACAAGATGATTAAGGGCTAATATGACAATTGCTGCATGGTGTTTTAACTGGTTGCCGTTAAATGGTTGTGGGTTCAAGTCCTGCTTAGGACATGTGAGATAGATTTGTTGTCTATATATCGTGACATAGATAGTTGCTGCTAAAAAAAAGATTATCCACTCGTAAACACTATAACCATGAGAAATACAAGATGGTTAAGGGCTAATTGCATAAAAGGTTACAATTTGGTGATAAAAATGCCTGTTTTCTTTATCGTTTAAGGTAAGAAAATTGCAAGTTTTCTATTTTGGTCAGTGGCTGCCCCCAAGACCGGTCGTTTCAATATCTGCATCTTACTAGTTACATATGTAGGATTTGTTAAAACAGACATATGATCGTAGTTCACCTTAAACTTTGTTGTTTTTGTAGATCGTTACTCAAATCAGAAGTACTATTAAAGTAGCTAACATTCATGTTTCAAATTTCAGGTGCATAAGATCGTCGATCTCTCTGCCTTTCCCCATCGAGAAGCGATGTGGTATTTGGAAGTTTTAGAGGCTTATAAGCTCTTCTACCAGAAATCGATTGAAGAAGATTTACGGACCAGCAACAAGCAAACAATTGTGTCGTGATAATAGTCGGGGCAGTAGTCAGTTCAGCAATTCCCTGAGGTAGTATAACATTTGGAATTACAGAAACACTCTCTGGCTATTGTTATTAGGATTGAAAATATTTATGACATTATTAAGATCTATCTTATTTAGGGGTTATTTAAGCATATGGTTAATACTGATTGTCTAATATTATAGTTTAACTATACTGTGTGTATTCAACTTCAGCATTAGTACTGTCTGAGTGAATATTACTTGACTAAAAGGCAATAAGCCTGCAATTGAAGTTTAAATCATGATAATGTCATCGATTCGAGACTAAAGGTATCATCAACACTATGAGATCAACTGTGTAAGACATGGGTTTTTAGGAAATTGGTGTGCAGGTACCTAATCTGGAAAAACCAAGACCCCAAAGTACTCATATGTCATAGGTATGAAGATATAGATCAACGGATATAGCTGCACGTGACTTTCAATTTTCAAACGTTTTTCTGCAATAACAGATTTGGAGCTTTCGTTATTCTGTCATTTGATATATCTTTAAATTTACGAGTTGGTCCAAGGTACATAAACTATCTTTCTAAAAGTCATTGCTTCTCTAAAGTCTAATGTATGCAAATAACCCGTTTTGGATCGAGTTGGACCTGAGAACTGACTTCTTGCTGTATTGGTACCCATAACCAGACCGAGTTTACCAGTTTTGGTTCTAGTTCAAAGCCTTACAGTTTCAGTTTTATGCCTTTGTTACAAGTTTTGTACAATCCTAACTGAATATGAACCAACATATAATTAAGTTATCCTAAGAAGATCTCAAACATTTGGATAAATCCTAGCTGGGTAGTGATTGAGATTCTAAAACGTTGAACAAATCACCCACTTGAAGCATCATTGATTGTTGAAGTATATGAGGAGTTGCGCCCTTGTTTAAGACGATAAGCCTAGTGTTGTCCTTAATGCCACAACTTACAAGTCACAACATTCTTTTCATGATATGGGAGGTGGTTTGTTATTGTTGTTCAACTCGAACAAGAAATCACTAAACACGTCACGTAACGAGCCAGTTTTCCATCCAAATAAGTGATGCTGAATGAAGCCCCTAGATGATTAAGACAATACATAGAATCTGAACATCGTCTTCTGAATTGTCTTGAGATAGAGAACAGATTTGATTGTGATCATCACCTACATGTTTATTGTTGTTCTTCCTTGCTTTACCCTTACCTTATTTCATAATTCTAGCTGAAATCTTTCCTTTATCATTCTCTTTGTTCTTTTAAATGGATTTCTTCACTTGCAGGTAATATAGATTCTAACTTACTAGTTCAGGTTTTTTTTTTCACATTTTCACAACCATAAAGAAAGTCCAATAAGAATTACGTATCCTTTCAAAACCATTATGAAATCGAAAAAACACTTAAAAGGTCACACATTTTTGGTGTCGGGTTTATATAATGCTTGGTATTGAAATCATAACCTTTTTCAGGATAGAGGGTACGTATAACATAACCCAATTACAAAAGCTGAAGTGAACAAAATGAAGACAAAGTTTCCAAGTGACCCTTCTTATACAACATGTTTCATATGTCGTTAATAAAAGGTCGTCAAGCGTATTTTGATGATGAAATCAATTCATGTTATAATTGCACAAATTATAGAATTTACAATTTTTTTTTTTTGTAAATTTGAATGTCAGTACGATCTCTCAAATAGTCAAATGATGCTCTATAGCCTCTTTTAAAAATTATTCATGACTACTGTTACTAATTACACGTAAGCAAAATTATTCTTGAGGGGTGTTGCTTAGACTACTCGAAGTAGTGGGTAACCTCTCGCCACAAAACCTCATCTCACTCGTCACTCCTACTCCTTTTGACAATCTTCACACGTGAGATACAAGGAAAAAGAGAGAGAGGTGACTCGGTTACGTCTTTAATCTTGTGCATAAAGTGGGTACATTATTATTTTTTATTTGCTTTGTGAGTGTGGGAGAGTATATTGGATACAATGAGTATTTAATGAAAAGTGAGGGATTTGTGTGACCAATATGGTTGAAAAGTGACAGGGAGTGAGGGGAGAAAGAAAGTTGAGGTGACGTTGATGTAGAAAGTGAAAAAGTGTGACTACTCCATCTAGTCTTATATGTTTGGCACCTAGTGTTTTGAAGCATTTAGCATTTAGCATTTGAAATATAAACTTTGTTAGGAAAGAACTCTTTAGAGTTTTGGATTTTGTCTATAAGCAAATACTATTTACTGTGATTAAGAACCAAACAATAAATTTGAAATCATAAACTTGTTTTTATTTTGACTCATTCCTAGATGGCTAGACCAATACTCATTGTCCCATGACTCAAATGAATACCTAGTTAAGGTGGTGTTTAGAATAGAGATATAAATATAAAAAATATACTAAAATACACCGTTGGTCCCTTAAACTTGGCAAGACGCATCGTTATGGGACAAAACTCGACCTTTTTATCGCCATATGTCCAAACCTTGGCCATTAAATGCCAGAATTGTCCCTTGACCAATAACGCCTATGTCAACGTCTTTTTTCTGTTAGTTATTGGAGGATATTATACTCCATACACATTTATAACTCAACTTAGTTAATTCTAACTCAAGAACTATTCCACCAAAACAAAAAGGGGTTATTGTTTGAACAAATTATATCGGGTGTACGAGTTCACCACTTAAGTATGACTTCATAAAAGTCAACTGGTAAAGAAAGTATGAGCTCACGTAATTTTACCCAGATTAACAAACAAATTTATACATTATCAACTATTAGCTAGTTGACTTATAACAAATAACTATATACGAGGTTTGATGAAACTGGAACATAAATGATACTACTGAGTCATTTTCTGATACATGTTAATACATCATACAAAATATAAAGATGAATTTCAACTTCAAAACGTTCAACTCTGAATCTTCAATGATCTATACAGCTTGATCGATATCCGAAACTGTTGAACCAAAAAACATGAACCCTAAATTGATGATGTCGCCACCTTGTCGAAAAACAAGTATACAAACAACAAACATATAAGTTATGAAATGTACTGCTACGCTTAATGGAATTTAACACATGACATGGTATTCATCACTGAAACATCACCTAGGGTCGCTTTGGGCGAACAAGGCTGACGCTAGTTGTAATCTTTTCGCTCAGTGGTGTC
Source organism: Chrysanthemum makinoi (assembly GCA_910596185.1). Lineage (NCBI taxonomy): Eukaryota > Viridiplantae > Streptophyta > Magnoliopsida > Asterales > Asteraceae > Chrysanthemum > Chrysanthemum makinoi. The sequence continues at coordinate 259,591,609 of OU343217.1, forward strand.
TTAACACCGCTTGAAACATCGCCAGAAGCACCACCAACCCTTTCGACTTTCCCTCCACATCAAAACCAAGCAAGTTCTCAACATCAAACCCTGCAAACTCAACCATTTTGGCCTTCCCCTTCCCATCTAAACCTCGCTTAAATTCTTGAACAACTTTCTCCCTTTTTGGGCAAAACATCCTCTTCATCAACCATCTTTCCTTTTTTTCCTTTAATTTTCTCCTTTTTTAGCTACAACCCCTTCTTCCTCTTTGATTACAACACCACCTTTCACTCTTGGTGTCCTGGTTCCACTCCTCTGCATTTTTTCTTATCTATCCCCGCCATTGACGCCTAGTCCTAAAATGTGTTTGACTAAGCATCCTAAAGTTAGCATCCCGCTTCTACCCAACCCACAACTTCAAACTGATGTTTTTAAGTAAAATTGTGCTAACTTTGGGGCTTGTGGGATACTTAAGATATCAACCGACTCATTTGTTTCAGCCATTCCAAACAAAGTATGAACATCAACATCAGTATGAATCAAATGCAAACCATTTTCTATGGATTGTTTAGGATCACAGAAAAACAACACCCATTTTTGTTCATTAATCTCTGATAACACATTATCAATGCTTGAACTAAATATATCCCTATCACCGTAAAGGCACAGATAATTAATGAACCTTGTTCATACCTCGAAAGGGCTATAATCAAAACCCCATTATAGTGGATTCTCAACAGGACCTCACCTTCTTCTTCTTCCTTCACATCCTTAAAAGTGGAGACTAATATGCTTCGTCCTTCATTGTTACTTTTTGTTTTTTAAGAATGGGTTTGACTAGATGTGTATTTCAGTACGTAAGTGTGGATGTATGTTAGGTTTCGCTGATTGGGTTTTGTTAATTGGGTCTGGTTATTATGATTGTGTTTATTGTTTCGGATCTTGTTAGTTGAGTTCTTTTGGTGATTCCCAACACATTAATTATGTATAAGTGTATCAAGGAAGGCAAAAGGTCAAGTTGCAGAGTAATAGGTTTAAAATGTCACACTTGGTCCCACAATTTGGCCAGTTAGCAATTTTTGCACTTAAAATTCCCGCGATTTTTCTCACACAAACTTGACTATTTCTCTTTTACTAACTTCACAATTAGTCCTCAATTTGAACGTTCAGTTGTTTTTGGTATTTATTGGTTAATACACTATACCAATTGCATACCAACAATCAAAAGAAACATATCCTAAGAAAATCTCAACAACCTCCCAATGGTTGACTTCCCACTACTTGAAGAACTCGCCAAAGCTTCGAACTCTGACTACATGTTTGACTCGATTTCTCTTTTATCGAGAGAAAACGATAAGGACATCAAAATTGCTAAGGGACTCCAAAACACTTTGATTGACTTGATTCGTGGTATGAAGGAAACCCAAGAATACATCTCGAGATCGGGCTTTTCGAACTACGGTGATGAACTACAAGGTTATCGAGGATCTTCGCAACAAGCAAAAGGCTAATGTCTTGAAGGCGTTGGAGATAAGGAGGATGATCTGTCAGACACACTCACATGTATGTGACAGAACAACTTCCTGATGATCTTAGGAAGTGTTGAGAAGAAAAGAAGTGGTTATGTTTTCCTTTTTTTGGAAAATATGTACTTAATATTTAATGTTTAATATGAAGTTAATGAATCTATATGTTATGTTCTAGTGTTTTAATTTGTTAATTATGTTGTTAATTGTTGTATTCGCTCAAGAGAGTTGTTATATCGGTTTTGATTGTATTGGGTGTTGGTAGAACTATGGTTCTTGCTCAAACAGTTTAAGAGTATAGGGGACTAAGGTTTTAGTCCCCTATCATGTCCTCACATTTGCATTAACTTATAGCAAGCACTTTATTCTCACATTTTACCACAAATTTGAATTCATATACATAAACCCAACCCTTTCAGAGAAATTGTCCAAAATGGGTAAATCTAGAGCTCGTAAAACGATTAAATGCTTCAATTGTCAAACTGTTGGACATAATAAGTCTAGCTGTCACAAGGATCAAGTACCAAAACCAACAAAGGAAACTAAGGTTCGAGGTAGAAAAGCATTGTATTATGGAAGGCAACATGTATTCATTTAATTGTCCTTTGCATAACGATTGTTCGTGTGTGTTTACATTCTAGTTGATGTGCAAATGTATTACTTTTGTAGTGGATGGATGAAGACGATATAATGAAGACTATGGAACAAGAGTTTCTTGAAGCTCTTTACGAGCAACAAGAAGAACACACAAATTTGAAGGAAGATGACAGGTTGGATGAAGAAGCATTCCAGCAGTTTTTGGAAGAGGAAAGAATGTACAAAAGAATTGAAGAGGAATGGGAGAGGAAAAATTGGCTTGAATATGCAGAGTATGAGGCAGCTTACTATGGAGTGTCTGTGGAAGAGTTATATCCAAGACATCCATATGTGCTGGATAAAATTCATCCCAATGGCACAAATTCCAACAGTTTTCGAAAGTTGTAGGCTTCTACTCTTCTAGCCATTTGTAATATCGAGAATATTATGTTTGAACATGTTATTGTTTTTTTGTTGACTTTATAAGTTGACTAGCTTGTAAGAATTTATGTTGTCTTTACTCTTTATCTACTTGTTCAACAACCACAACTCCCTTCTACTTATATAATACATCTTAAGTCACATTGTTTATCATACCACAATATTATCACCATGGATGTAGAAAATGGTTGTCAAATGGTATGCATTGACTGTTGGGTTGAAAGGGAAAACAGGTCGGATTGACCTTTTGCAAGCGCCCACCTTATAGAGCTTTCATGTGGTATGTTTGTCCAGTATGCCTTGAGATAAGGGGAAACACATCTTATAATCGGTAGAGATGGTGTTACAAGGGAAAACAAACCACGTGAGATATAGTGGTGGATATGTGATGGGTCTACAAATTTATGCACCTACTAGTGTTGGTGCATCCGGCAAAGGATGAAGTAGAAAGTGAACCACCTACAACCGAAATAGCAAGTGGAGAGAGCCCAAGCCAAACACCATGTGAAGCACCTGCAACTGAAAGACCAAATGGAGAACGCCCAAGACAAACACCGCTTGAACCAACCGCAACTAATGAACCAAATGGATCACCTACTAGTCATTTAACGCAATGAATTCCTAGCAAGAAATGCTATGTTGTCTTTCAGTCTAAATGTAGCTTAACTGATATGTGTGTGATTCTTTTGTTATAATAATTGAATTTTGGTTACAATTTGAATATGTTGACTTTATAAGTCAAACAAAAGAGATTTTAAATACTAACAATTCGGTGTGGTTCCTCTAATAATTTGGTTTGTTGACCTTATAAGTCAAAATGGGTTTTCCCAAGCACCCACCTAAACTGGATATGCAAGTGCAAACTACAAAATGAAAACAACATATCCAAAATATACCTACACCACCATCTAATTACACCATATGAAGCAAAATATACATGTTAACAAGTATCATTTTCGAACCATCATCACCAAAAAATATACATCTTCATTACATCAACAACTAAAAATAACAGTGAACTTTGATGGGAGGCTTGATATTCGGGGGGACTTGAGGTCCTTAGGGGGAGGCACATACCACTCATTCCTATTTGTGCCGGAGCATCCCACAACCGCTACAAGACCAAGTACAACTTTGGGAGCGAAGCCTGGACGCTGGAAGCTTGGGAAGGAACCTTTCAAATTAGTGGTCTTAAGACATGTTCCCACACTCATCATCGATGTGTTCAAATAATGATGACATCAACTTCATTTCCTTTCACGTTAGTATCCGGAAAGATAGACAAAACAGAAAGAAATCAGAGTTCACCCATTACAACTTTCTTAGCTTGCAAACATTAACTCTAACCTTCTACTTTATTCCCATATTTTTCCCACAAGTCTTCAAGCATCACAATAAAGAATGTCATCTCCTATATCCCACTTATTCCCATAAGTAGCCATGGCATACTCAACCATATCGTCATATACCTTTAGCTTGCTATAACCTCTTACAGATTCTATTGACCGCCGGATTTCTATCAAATAAATTAGAGTTATTTATGCTCATCCCTTAAAATGGCAATTACACAAATACAAAACCCACTAACCTTTCATCACTTGAGCTTCTTTCGCAAATCTGCATAAATCATCAAACATTTCATTAGACATTTCATCTTCTTTTAACCAAGTATCCCCATATTTTGCCTTCACATATTTTGCCATTATTTCATCAGCTACATCCAGAAGTCTCCTTCGTTCTGCCATCATAAAGTTGTGTGTGGGGTCGAAGGAGGAGGAGAAACGATCAAGATGGTATACTGTAAAAGCTTTCTCGAATTAACTTTGAGTTATAAATGTGATGACTATAATACCCTCCAATAACTAACGTAAAGACGACGACATAAAGGCATTTGGTCAAGAGACGATTCTAAGATTTAATGGCCAAGGTTTGGACCTATGGCGATTGAAAAGTCTAGTTTTTCCATAACGATACGCCTTGCAAGTTTTAAAACCAACCGGTATTTTACTCTAAATAATACCTTCCATTTCTAAGTTAAAAATTAAAAAAGAAAAAAAAAAGAAAAAGAAAAAAAAAGTGTTTTTTTAAAAGTTATTTGGGAAACGAATTTTTGACTAGATATACACGTGACCATTTCTAATTCATTCTTTGGTCACCTAAAAATATTGTGTTTGAGCAAATTCCTGCCGTGGAGTTTGGACCTTCGAAGGTCAAACTGGACTCATGTGCTCCGTAGCTGAAACCTTGCAGTAATGTCTGAAGCTCACGACCTTCGGTGGTGGATTCATGTGCTCTGTAGCTGAAACAAGAGAAAACATTGTTACCTCGCCTCGAGTGTTGAGTCCGAGATCAATTTCCGGCGTAAGAATAAGTATATGTTTGACATAAGTTCTAGTGAGAGAAAGTATAAAGAGAGTTAATAAGCACTTAGTGTCGGAATGTGTTCTTCATCCAGCAAGGTGAGTGGCTCTATTTATACTATATGGCTGACTCTGACACGAATATCATAGGAGTACCATTGTTAATATTATGCACGATCCTTTCCTTTTTGAGGCTTGTGTTGTCATTACGATGCATCGATTTGTGAAACCTGTTTATAAGGGGCAGTTTGGTATGTGGCTTTTGGTTCAAAGAATGAAATGATAGCTTGTAAAATTTGCTTGGTTGAAGATGTTACAATCAAAGCACACCCACCCATTCCTCACTAAAATGGTAGGATTTGAGAATTGAAACAAAGACATTCTGACCATGCTTACACCTATCGTATTTTTCTTTTTTCAATCATAAATTTTAAACTCTTTTTATTTTATTTTTATGATTTTCAATATTTATTTCCTTTTTAATTTTTGCTTTTACATTAATTTCAATCATTGTTTTTCATCTAAAACAAACAACATTTTTAATCAATCTTATATTTCTCTTTCCCACTTTTCTTTCAAACCAATTCAAAATCCAAATCCAATTCTAATCCCGTTAACAAACCAAATGCACCCTAAGTCTTTGAAATAACTTTGAAGGATCGTCATCATCTGTACATAATGATGCTAAAGTTACGTTGTGTTCTCAAGTTAAGTTAAAAAAATAAATTAAAAAAAAAAATTAGACAAAAGAAAGGAAGAAAATTTTCTTTTCCTTCTTTTTCTTCTCAAATTTGGGCAATACATTTAATACCTAAAAAAGACTACATCATCTTTCATCTTCTTTTTTTTTCACTTCTTTTCCTTTATTCGTAATTAAATTTTTTGAAAACATAATATCTTTCAAATTTTTTTCTAATTATTTTACTTTCTTTTTGCGTCTCAATCTCAAAAACACAATGTTAAACTCTTTGTGATTGCATCATCTGATCACCATATTAAGTTATTTTGACTTTTTTTTAACCTAAGACGGCGTTTGTTATCCGATTTTTTAAGCAAGGGTTTGAGTTGATGCCCAAAATCTATTATTTGGTTCAAATCAGTGGATTAAAAACAAGTGACTTGTTCCCAAACAGTAGGAGAAAGAGAAAAGTCAGATAGGTAGCCTGGATTTCATTTTCTCACGTGGGTCCAGTACTTTATATTCTTTTTTTTAATATCTTCCTCTCACATTCAAATTTTTTTTAAAGACAATTTATTTCACAACCAAACCAAATACAAATAAAGGCATCCACTATATTAACAAGATGCTAACATATAGAGGACCCAATAAAACAAAATATACAAATACAAAATTGACTAAAAAAAAAGACACAAACACACATACAAGACCAAATGCCCGCCGAGAAGAAAACACAAAAACAACTATCTCAAAAAAAAGGCTGCGCCAACGAATAAAATAAAAAACCAAAAACCAATTTTTATATTCCTATACAACTTAAAATATTTTTGTTTTATAATATATTTTTTCAAATAGAATAATAACATATTTATTTTTATAATGTATTTTCTATCTCCTACATCAAATCATAATCCAAATTCAAATCCCAACCCCGTCTACAAACACTACAAACCACAACGGTTTAGTTTACCAATCGCAATAATCAAATACCATGTCCCAAACAAACACCTTCTAAAATACACCCGTCCTATTTTTCTTAACAAAAACATCCAAACACCCCCTTTATAATAAAATCAAATTAAAATTCCCAAACATACATAAACCCTAATTCAGGGTTTTACAATTTCTTCTTCAATCCTCAATACAAATCAATTCTAAATTTAATCTCTTCCAACAGGAAAAAACGGTAACTTTTAATTTCTTATTTACATCTTCTAAGTTAAATGTGCTATATTTAATTGCTTTCAGAATAACTTAAAAGAGTTTATTTAGTGCTTAATTAATGGGTTGTTTGGATTCATAAAAACAAACATCATAAACTTACAACTTATTAACAGGGTTGTTTGGATTAGCTTATTTTACGGGTTTATCGCCTTATTGAGACTTAGAAAAGCCGATAAGCTCACTTTTTTCAGCTTATGAAATTATAAACTTGAGCTTATAAGTATATAAGCTCAAGTTGGATAAGCTCGAAAAAGTGAGCTTGCCGGCTTTTCTAAATCTCAATAAGGCGATAAACCCGTAAAATAAGCTAATCCAAACATACTGTTAATAAGCTGTAAGTGTTTTTATATCAAATTGGCTACGTTTAAGACTTGAAGCTGTTTTTTGTCGAGATAGGGCGAATTAAATATGGCTGTGTATGATATTAGGATTTTGTAAATAGAAATAAGGAAATCAATTGACGGTTCATAAGTTAAGGTTTTATTCTCAAGACTTGTCGATATACTAAGAAACAGGCGTTCAATGCTTTATATCTGTTTATTGATTTTTGGAATAAGCTGGTCTGAATAAGCAGTTTTAAGTTGCTTATCCGAAACATCTTATTTTTCTTACAAATAGCTATATAAGTAGTTTAGATAAGAAACTCCAAACATCGGCAAAATGTAGTAAGCAGCTTTAGTAAGTACTCCTAAATACCCCATATCAAAAGTTTTGACTTTTTGATCTTTCTCCCCTTAGCACAGAACCATTAAGCAACCTTTCACTTTGATAAGATTTAAATTCTACAGTCATGGTTTTTTGGCGGACCTTTCTGTTCCTAGTTAAAGTGCCTCGCGGTCGTGAGATCTTTGGTCAAGTAGTAGAATGAGTGAAACATTTGCTATTAGCCCATTTCTAGTTTAGGCTTTATTAAATAAGGATTTCTGAGATTGGACGCTGCATTAGCCGACTATGAGACTAGTTGGGACTAGCCACAGTTCATCTTTCTAATTAGTTGCAAAGGAATGAATTTGCATTTTATTTGATGATTCTAGTCCCTCCAAAAAGAATTACGTGAACCAAAGGCCCCATATTTTTTTTTGATTTTTTTGTCATTTTTAACCATTGAATATTGTAAGTTTTCTTAAATGCTAGCAAGGTAGATATTTGTCTAATATAGCTGTCGTTTTTGTGATTCTAATAAAAGGATTTTAATTTTATACTCGTGGTCTACGATTGTTGCACTATAAACAGGATTGTATCTGCTAATAATGAGTACTACTGATGGAAACAAACATCTCAAGACCCCTGTGATACCACCAGCCGAGCTTCTTGTGCAAAAATTTACCGAATCTAGAGCTTCTGAACTTGACTCCCTCTATTCAACCATCTCCACCCGGTTAAACAACGATTTTAAATCTCATAGAAGTAAGAGGAGAAGAACTACTGGTTTTGACAATCGAGGTTCCAAAACAAGATTTAGAAAAAAGCAAAGAGTCGGAGCTTTGAATAATAATAAAAATAATAACGGTGAAAATTTAGAGAAAGATGTTAATAAGGCGCCTCCTCGTCATATACGTCGCAAAAAGGAGCTGTACAAAAATCCTGAAAGTGGGTTTGGTACTTCGGGTGATGGGACTAAGAGATTGAGAACACACGTTTGGTATGCAAAGCGGTTTACAATGACTAAGCGTTGGGGTTTCCACCTTCCTCTTGGTTTGCATGGCAGGTATAATGTGTATTTGCATTATCTTCTTTATTTAATACTAGACGTGGCAATTTGGACCCATTTACTTATAATTGTGTCAATTTGGGTTATGTTTACAAGGATAAATATTACTTATAAGTTAGCTAAGAGTAAATTGGTTCAACGGGTCGAAAGTTTACCAGAATGAATTTTTATGCATACGACTTCCGAAATCATTACAACACTAGATTTTTGTTGAAATATTATAAGCTTTGTGAATTCTTTGACACATATGCACCTATTAGTCGAATCAGTTGTGATCAACATGGAACATACTCTATTTAAAAGTTAATGCTGCAATTTAGTGCTTTTACTCAGCCTAAACCTATTAGTCGCCAATGTGCCCACCAGAGTGATTAACCACTTACCGAAAGTGCTTTTTATGTTAGTTTTGCAACCATTTTATTGGTTCAGGGACTATCCAAAAATTCAGTGTTAGTTTGAAAGTAGAAGGTGGCAAAAAGATCAGTTTTAGTGAAATAGGGTTATTGGGTAAAAGGTCTAAGAAGAGAATATGAATATGGTGGTTCGCAAAGGTTTTTCTGATAGACATGGGATAGATTCTTTGAAAGTTATGCAGGATCCTAACAGTTTTTTGGTTTGTTTGATGCAGAGGAAGAGGGTCGAGAGCACTTTTGAAATGGTTGAAAAATGGAACCGTGGTTCATGATGCTAGCTATCATTCTGCTGTTCAACTCGAGGGTTTACAGGTGATTTTCGTGCATATTATATTGGGCACATTATTTATATATTAAACATGTAAAGATATGGTTTGAGTTAACCCTCTCTGAAATGGCTCGTGTCAACATGTACATAAAATTGCCAAATTCTGACTCGTTACTCAATCTGTTCCAACTACCACTTCTAATATCTTTCGTGTAACAGCGTTGACAGATACTTTGTCTGCTTGCAGGATTCATTGTTGTCGATTCTAAGCACTGTAATGACACCTTTTTATCCTAAATCAGATGCTGAAAAAAATGTAATTTCTGGTGATATTTATGCTACAACTATGGTGGGTGGTCATCTTTATACATAAATAAGATAACAGTTAAGATTATTGTCTTATTTGGCAATCGTTTATTAATCTATACACTCACTTTTGCAGCTTCATCATGGGGGAGCATCCAAATCAAACACCATTGCACCTGTTATTTATATGTGGCGACCTATTCAGCAGTCAACAGACACCAATGCAGAAAGTGATGGAGCCAACGGGATCAGACAATTATGGATATGGATACATGCTGCAGCATTTGCTGAAGGCTACAATGCTTTGAAAATTGCTTGTGAAAGTCAGGGTAAGGTAGAATTTTAGCTCATTAATCTATGGAATTAGTCATGTATTTGTTGAAGCCAGTTATGTTATGTGTAACTTTAAATAATAGGTTGAGGAGGATTCTGCTTCAGTTAAATGTACCTCACTTGAGGGGCAATTTGGGACATTGGAAGTAATGGGGTCAAAAGCATCCCAACTTCTTCAGAAGATACTACATCCTGTTAGCAGGTAAGACATCCAATTCTTAAATGCAGTTTATTTCAGGGTTCTTTTCTATAAAACAATGTGTTCATTCATTTTTCGTGTTTAAGTCATTCTACTCTATTTTGTGCATGTGTCATTAAAACATTATTTTGTGTCCCCTTCAGGTCATTTTGTAATATTTAATCTTTATGTTATTGTATACCTTAATAACCATGTATATTTATGACATTTAATATACACAAGTTTAATATTATTAACATATTTGAAAGCTCCCTGACCCCGCCCTGGCGGGATTGGATATCGTTGTTGTCATTGTTGTATCATATGAAAGCTGGTTTATAAGGCTTCTTGGTTACAAAATAACCAAATGGGACACAAAGGCATCATTTAATGACTCAGATGTATACTAATAGGTACAGTGATCAGACTTGACAAATGAAAATGATGTTGGTGTTTTATACAAATAATCCTTTATCATAACCCCGTTTTTTGATCTAGTAGTTCTGTAATGACTTTTATGATCATGCAGCACGTCTGAAGCATCTTCAATTTTGGAAAAATGTTCATTACCGAAAGCCGATGATGTCGCTTTGTTAACAAACACATCTTGCTCCCAAGTTATTCGTCTTACAGTCAATGATCCCCGTGCTTTGACCAACAAATGCACAGAAACAGACTCGACTTATATTACTGATTTGTGGGATGCTGGAAACGGCTTATGTTGTCCACTTGAAGAAAGTGTTCTTTGTATGGAAATTCATCATCAACGCGTATCAGCCTTTTGTCTTACAGACAAAACCTCAGACAACGTTAATGCTATAACTAAGATGCATTCTTCAAGATTTTGCCCTGTGCTTCTCTTAAGAAGGAAAGACCTAAATGATTCAATTACTAGGTATGTGAGTTTAAATCACATGCTCATGAATACCGTCTTTTTGATGAACTACATATAATTAACTGTATGATGATTTTTTAGGTGGTCTATGGTGCTTCCTTTGAGCTGGGTCAAAGCATTTTGGGTTCCGATGATTTCAGTTGGTGCTCAGGCTATTGGTTTGAGAGAGAGGTCTTGGGTTGCCAGTGAAGTAAGTAAAGGCATTTTCTTGTACATAAAGGTAGCAATTGTGACCAAAATGGGTCGATTTGGGTTCATGTTTAAGGGAGGTGATTTGAACACTACGCATTTTACTTCATGCACAATAAATCTTTGGCTTTCGACAACTTTACCGACGTCTGCTGATAGAAGCCAAAAAAATCTAAGAAGCCGTATAGTTGTCAAAAGCCAAAAATCTGTTCTGTATGGGGTGAAATGTTTTTTGTGCATATCACCTCCCTATGTTGTCTCTGATGGTCAAATGGGTAAAGCCGTAAAGTTAATAAAGTCGTGTATAACTAACAGGTAGAAAGACACCCAAATTCTTTCATTGCATCGAACGTCCTAAAATATTATGTATAAAGAATTTGGATCTGATGACATAATAATGTTTTCTAGTTATTTTTTACCCCAATTATAATTAGACAACAAATGTTTTTGGTCGCCCAACACGAACTGGCCCATTTCGGCATCTAAAATGGACTTATTTTGATCCGTTCCGGACCTTCTCATTTTACCACCTCTACTTGTATGCAGCTGAGCTAAATTTTATGATTTTTATCATTATTTTTTTATCTACGAATATATTACTTCCTCTTTCCTTATATTTTTTACTAACATTTACATTTACAGGGTGGGATACCAATTTTTCCATCAGAATTTCCCGAGTGCGGATCTTACTCTTCTTTAGTGGAAGCCGAAGCTGCGACCATTGATAAAGAAGCATCTCTTCGTCCTGCTTCCGTGAAACCTTTTAGCATTCCAATCCCACCTCCATGGAATTGTGTTCGCCTTGCCTTTCAGACAGACCTCACCAAACCTGAAAACCCTCAAATTAATTCTAGTGCATTTGATATGGTTGTCGCCAGATCACCATGGACGTTGGTCGATCATTACCTTCTTTTCACACATTATTTGGGTAGAGACGCACGTTTAGCTAAAGTCATGAGGGATGAGAAAGTACATATTGATCATTACCCAAATCCGGATATTGTTCTGGCAAATCGATGTAGAAAAGTGTCTTTTGTTAGAGTCATCCTTCGTTCTTATAAAGAAGGTGTCATTGAGGATGGAGCGGTTGTTTGTGCACCCCGTTTGGACGATATAAAGCTTTGGATATCTGGGTAAGTTTTTATCTGTGACATTTATTGCATGTTAGTATACTAGTATTACATATAATATTTTAAATATTTATAATGATTTAGGCACTTTTATTAAACTGTAAATTCATATATCTAAATGAAGTGCGAGTATGAAAACCAGTTTCGTATGCTAAGCAATCCTTCAAAAAAAAGAGTTAGCTCAAAATTTTAGTGTTGCAACATTTTTGTAAGCTGTAATCATCTTTTAAATGTGACGTCATGTTTGTCCTGATGCAGTTCAATCGATAAGGCTGAACTTCAGGTACCTCAATCATCCATGAGTACGTATTTTGCTAAGCAAGATTCTGGTAAATGGGAGTTTCGAGTGCCTGAAGATGCTTTAGCTGTGGAGTCTAATAGGTGGCCAATTGGTTTTGTAACGTCTGGATTTGTTCAAGGAAGGTTAGTATGGTTCGGAATCTTTTTATACCAAGTACTAAATTTATTTTAGTTTTTAGGTCAATTGATCGTGTTTGAAGTAACTTGACTTCAAATTCTTTCGGGCAAATGTTACTATATGGCCACATACTTGTTCCAATGGTCCATTTTGGTAACCGTATGTTTTTTCACCTATATGGTGATTAAAGTTTTTGGGAAGGAATATTGTGGTAATTTTAACCATTTAAATATGTTAAGTTACTGGTTTGACTTTTTTATTTACTAAAAGTTGCTTACCGTGGCATCTATGGGTGCTCCTTTGACAACTTTCTTTTATATATAAAGCCCTACGAGTGTCATTGACTCATTTCCATCTACCTCATGTTATATTTGATTCCATGTTTTTTTAATGCTTGTTTTTTTTTTTATTGATTATAATGTCTTTTCGTTTTCATTACTAAAGTTGATTTTTGTTGACTCGCAGCAAGAAACCACGGGCGGGGGCTCTCTGTGACGCAGCGTTGCTTGCAAAAGTTAGACTCGAACAATGGAGTGCTGTGCCTGTGAAGCAAAGGAAAAAGAATATATACGTTCTAACTAGAAATCTAAGATCAACAGCTTACAGGCTTGCAATTGCAAGCATCGTCCTCGAAGACCAAGACGAAGATTTAGATCACATGTAACAAATCAATTTTTGGGTTTCTTTCTGGTGGTTTTTTATCTATCTATTTTAGATTAACATGGATTATCATTTTTCCGGTTGTTTGGTCTTTGGGAAAATCAGAAGCTAATGTAGAGTAAAAGAACTTGTTGAGTCGGAATTTTATGTTGTAAAGCCAAGCAAAACTGACCAAAAACCAAACCGGCCATATTTAGTTCGGTTCTCGGTTCTATATATTTATGATTTTCGGTTTTGGTTTCGGTTCGGTTCAAGCCAAAACCGAGAAAAAACAAATTAAACCTTATAAACCGAACCGAATTGACCAACACAAAACATAACCAAACCGAGTCACTTCGGTTCGGTTCTTGGTTCATGTCTTTCACAAAATCGGTTTTTGGAACGGTTCGGTTTTGGTCGGTTCGGGTCAACAGATGTTTCTCTGAGTTAAATTTATGAAGCAATTCATGTTTCTGAACCAATAGCTTATGACATGATATTTGCATGTTTATTCTTAAACATAGAAGGGCCAACAGACGAAAAGAGTGACCAGTGAGTTGTTGACCAAAACGAGTTTACTTTGAATGTCTACACTAGTAAACAACAACTTCAAGCTCTAAACATTATCTTCAATTAGAAGTCTTTTTAAACCATCGCCTACTTGAAAGGAAAGCGATATGGTTTGTGCGGCTATGATAAATCGCGTTCTTTGCGATTGCTATTGCTAGCGTGCAATCTCGAAAAATTGGTGTAGGATTTAATTGCTTTTCTTCGATGTATTAGAAAAATCTTTGTATCCATATTGCTTTTGATGTGGCAAGAGCTGCCGCAACGCACTTTACCTTGGTTGATGATTGTTCAACTGTTGTTGCTTTTTTATGCACCAACTAATAACTCCTGAACCAAGTAAGAAAATGCATCCATATGTACTTTTCATGTCATCAATACATTCTCCCCAATCATTATATCGCAAAATCCATTCACATTCTTAAATAAATGCATTTTTCTCGAACTTGATTCGAAAATCTTTCGTACCTGTAATTTTATACAGTGACCCTGCTTAAATATGCACGCAATATTTGTTGCTCACTAGTTTATTATTCCAACTAATGGTTTGTTATTTTTATGGTGGGTATTATTAACGAACAAAGTCCATTGAAAGCCCAATGGTTTCTCAAGCCTATAGAGATATACCATTTGCTATAAGCTTGTAAGGGTGTTTTTGCATCCCTTTAATAGTTGATTCAGGTTTTTAAAAATCTATCCCAACCACATATTTTGGCAATTCTTTTTGTTCATATATGTAAATTTTTTGTCAATCCTTTTATGTTAATGTTCTGATTTCCTCATGTTAGCCATGGCGGTATCGATGCCATGAAAATTTAAATATATACGCAATCTACCCATTCTGTTCCAACTGGTATGCCAATGAAAAAATCATGGTACTAAGGCTTGAATATATGTTAGACGTTTCGGTATCGACCATACACTTGAAATAGATAGTAATTGCACAACCCAACTTGTACAAAAATAAATCGTTTGTTATAACCAACTACCCAACTTGCAAATTTTGCCACCTTAACTAAGGAAGACTTCAAATGAATTCATTACTGAGCTCATCACTATATAGGCTCTATATTCTACACGATACTTAATTCCAAATTTCCAAATGTAGTGTCCCTTTGTCCGAGCTAGACACTTATGGTGCATTTCAAACAACAATGTCGAACTTCAAGCACCTCAATCATTAATAGCATCATACTTCAACAAACGAGATTTCAGTAAATGGATGTCTTTGGGGTCCGAAGACACCACGTTACATACATTTGAGTCTAATACTTGACCACTTAGTTTTGTCACAAGTAGACTTGTTCAAACATACGTCATTTAAGATAAGAACCACATGATATATGATAAAAAGTTATGAACTCTGACTGATGAAAATTAATGATCATTTTTTAACATATTACTACTGATAAAAAATATTATTGCACATGATAATCACTTTTGTCAGCAATTTTACCACTGCACTCCATCTACTTTATAACAAATTTGTTGACACATCACACATGTTATGCTTGATGTAAATGTCGTATAATGCATGTACAACCTTACCAATATGAAATACTTGTCCTGTTGATTTTAATGACCTTTTTCTACTATTAAAACAGATTTTATTGACTCGCAGCTAGAACACTCAACAAGAAGATTTATTTCATATTTTGTAAACCCTTTATGTGTTTTATATTTATTTTTCTTCTATGCTGTTGAGCTGTTCGTATAAATTTGATTTCTTTTATGTTTTTGGTGTGGGTCAAAATTCCATGCCCAAAAGCCCATTAAAAAGAACCATGTCAATACTTTGATATTTTTTGTTGTAAGTGAAGTGACAATTTGTAAAGGGAATAAATTTGTACATTCTCATTTGTTATTGACATATTCTATTATACGCATTAGACGATTGTATTGTATATATAGCATGCTTTAACTGGTTATACGCTGAAGTGTGCCAATAAATATTGTAAGTGTGTCAATCACGTCCCATTTGTAAAACAGCTTGTTGTAAACATACACGTATTGCTGATCTATAAAACGTACAAGTATTTATAGTAAAACATACTTTAAGAAGGGTCTTACAAGATTTACGGATATATAGTTGAACAAAAATTAAGTACACCCTTGAAATAACAACACGAAGATCGATAGTGGTGAATCACACTTACTAAGGGTTATGTTAAAACCATGAACAATAATAAACTATAAAAACTTGCTTAATAAATCTACATGTTCTTGAATTGGATACAGAGCGGCGTTACTAAATATGCATCAAGAACTAAAGTGTGAGTCGAAGACAATGAGAGTAGCATAACCATCTCTGATAATGTGAATGTCTAGAAACTATTTCAAAAATGTAATTTACTCTACTACCGTATAAATCAAGTTTACATAGCATAATGTTTTGAAAACCAAAAAATAAGAAAAATGGAGAAAGTATGTAAATATTTGAAGCATTATTTTAAGGTATCATTTAACATGCTCGGTGTTTATTTTTTCATGACAATATCGACTTATATAAGTTCAAAGTTATATAGGTTTTCAACATTAGTAAAATATTACACATAGTAAAGATAAAAGAAGATGATTTCATACGGTACAGGGTCTGTTTGGGACGACGTTGGCAAGAAAAGACGAATGATGCCGTCGTAGTGCACCGGCGCCATTGGCTCGCACTTCATCCTCTCATGGGTAGAACTAGGGGTGTCAAATGGGTTGATCCGACCCGACCCGAACCCGATAAGGCCTTATAGGGTCGGGTTGATTCGGGTCCAACTTAGCTTATCGGGTATATCGGGTCAACCCGATAAACCCAATAACCTAATAGGGTCGGGTTAGGGTCTCAACTAGTTTGTTATCGGGTCAACCCGATAAGATACATAACCCATTAACAAATCTATAAATTTTGATCTTACTGCTCTATTTTTTTATATTTAGACTAGAAGGCAAGGACTTGTGTTTTTTCGTATTTACTCATGTTGTATCTACATACGTTGCTTTTCTTAATTTTAGAATCTTGCCACAAAAAACATGAAAAATAGTATCGCACATGGCCAAAAGGCAAGATACTGAAGATATCAACTTTGCTCAAATACAGTGAAGGAAACACTCCTAAATAGTAGCTACTTGCTCATGTATTAATAAAAGTGTACATTAATGTTAGGTCAAGCTAAATGAGTTGTTTAAAACATTACAAATATATGTGAAGTTGTTACTGAGTTATTTAGATTATGCCGAAATGTAAAATTAAGCAAATGGCTAAAAATAAACGAGTTGGTGATTTTGTAGTTAACATGACTCATGTAGTGTGGTATCTTTATAAAAGAATCAATTAAAATAGTTTACTTACAATTGGAAGACGACTGCTAACGTAGCTAAGTTTTGAATTAACAAGTAACCCGATAGACCCGACCAGATAACCCGCAACCCGATAGACCCGAACCCAATAGACCCGATTCCTTATAGGGTCGGGTTGCGGGTTAGTTTTTATTTTCTCAAAACCCGATAGACCCGACCCGATAAGCACGAAACCTGACCCGATAACCCGATTGACACCCCTAGGTAGAACCAGCCGCTGTTAGTGTTTTAGATCACATGTAACAAAGATTAGAACAAATCAATTTTTGGGTTTCTGGTGGTTTTTTATCTATTTATTTTTAAGGAGAAATTGCATATATACTCATTAAAATTTGTATATTTGCATATTTCTCCAAAATACAAGTTTTTATCGTATAATATACAATGGTGTCTAAACATGTTTTGGCAAAATATGCAAGTTTTAGTCTTGGATATATGTAATTGCCCCTATTTTTAAATAACATGGATTATCATTTTTTCGGGTGTTTGGTAGTTGGGAAAATCTGAAGCTAATGTAGACTAAAAGAACTTGTTGAGTCGGAATTTTATGTCGAAAAGCCGAGCAAAGCCGACCAAAAACCGAACCGAACCGATCATATTTAGTTCGGTTCTCGGTTCTATATATTTATGATTTTCGGTTCGATTCAAGCCAAAACCGAGAAAAAACAAACTAAGCCTTATAAACCGAACCGAACTGACCAATACAAAACATAACCAAACCGAGTCACTTCGGTTCAGTTCTCGGTTCGGTTCTTTCACAAAATCGGTTTTCGAACGGTTCGGTTTTGGTCAATTCGGGTTAACAGATGTTTCTCTGAGTTAAATTTATGAAGCAAATTCATGTTTATGAACCAATAGTTTATGTTACACGATATTTGCATGTATATCCCTAAACATAGAGGGGCCAACAGACGAAAAGAGTGATCAATGAGTTGTTGACCAAAACGAGTTTACTTTGAATGTATACACTAGTAGACAACAACTTCAAACTCTAAACGTTATCTCAAATTGAAAGTCTTCTTAAACCCTCGCATACTTGAAAAGAAAGCGATCTGGTTTGCACGGCTATGATAAATCGGATTCTTTGTGATTGCTATTGCTAGCATGCTATCTCGAAAAATTGTTGTAGGATTTAATTGCTTATCTTTGATGTATTAGAAAATCTTTGTATCCATATTGCTTTTGATGTATTAGAAAAATTGTTGTAGGATTAAAAAACTTCTCGAGTCGGAATTTTATGTGGAAAAGCTGAAGATGCACGCAATATTTGTTGCCCAGTAGTTATTCAAAGTTCAAACTATTTTATGGTTAAGAAACAAAGTCCGCTGAAAGCCCAATGGCAAGCCCATAGAGATAATACCATTTGCTGTAAGGTTTTTTTGCACCCCTCTAATCTCTAATACTTGATTCAGGTTTTTTTAAATTGATTCCAACCACTGATTTTGGTAATCCTTTTTTGTTCACTGTTGGTTTTAGTCAATCCGTTTACATGTTAGTGTTCGATGATATTATCTTAAAGTATGTGAACTGGTGAAAAATTCATGGTGTTAGGCTTGAATATATGTTTGGCGTTTCGGCATCGACCATACACTTAAAATAGATGGTAATTGCACAACCCAACTTGTACAAAATAAATCATTTGTTAAGAATTACCCAACTCGCAAAATTTGCCACCTTAACTAAATTCGACCTCAAATGAGTTTATTACTAAGCTCATCACTGTATGTAGGCTTTATATTCTACACGACACTTAATTCCAAGTTTTCAAGCGTAGTGTCCCTTCGTCCGAGCTAGACACTACCAGTGCATTTCAAACAAGAATGTTGAACTTCAAGAACCTCAATCATCAATAGCATCATACTTCAGCAAATGAGATTTCGGTAAATGAATGTTTTGGGGTTCGAAGACACCACGCTACATACATTGAGTCTAATACATGGCCACTTACTTTTGTCACAAGCAGACTTGTTCAAACATACGTCATTTAAGATAAGAACCACATGATATATGATACAAAGATAAAAAGTTATGAGCTGTGACTGATGAAAATTAATGATCATTTTTTAACATATTACTACCGATAGAAAATATTATTGCACATGACAATCACTTTTCTTAGCAATTTTACCACTACACTCCATCTACTTTTTAACAAATTTGTTGACACATCACACATGTTATGTTCGATGTAAATGTTGCATAATGCATTACAACCTTACCAATATGAAAATACTTGTACAATTAAAATGCTTTTTTTAATATTATTGAAATTAATTTTTGTTGACTCACAGCTAGAACACTCAACGAGATGATTTAACTCATATCTTGTTAGCCATTATTTGTGTTTTATGTTCATTTTATTATGTTCTACTCGTATAAATTTGATTTCTCAACTTTTAATTTTATGTTTTTGGTATAGAGCGATAACATTGTGGGTCAAAAGTCCACGCCCAAAAGCCCATTATAAGGACTGAATGGAACCATGTCAATACTTTGATAAATTTTGTTGCAAGTGAAGTGATAATTTGTAAGACAATTTGTGGTAGACATCAACTTAATTGATATAGTAAAAACGTATTTTACGAAGGGTCTTAATAGATTACTGAACATGTAGTTGAACGATTATAAGGTATACTTGAATTAAAAACATCAGTGGTCGATAGTGGTGAATCGCACTTGCGCATTATGTTAAAACCATGAACATCTATAATCGATAAAAACTTATTGTATAAATTTACATGTTCTTGAATTGGATACAGTTGCCACTTTACTAAATATGCATCAAGAACTAAAGTGTGAGTGAAGGTCAGGGTAGTGTAACCATTTCTGATAATGTGAATATCCTGAAACTATTTTAAAAATGAAATTTACTACCGTATACATCAAGTTTGCATATCATAATGTGTTTTGAAAACCAAAAATAAAAAATAAATATAAAATATAGACACTACCAGTGCATTTCAAACAACAATGTTGAACTTCAAGAACCTCAATCATCAATAGCATCATACTTCAGCAAATGAGATTTCGGTAAATGGATGTTTTGTGGTCCAAACACACCACGCTACATACATTGAGTCTAATACATGGCCGCTTACTTTTGTCACAGTAGACTTGTTCAAACATACGTCTTTTAAGATAAGAACCACATGATATATGATAAAAAGATAAAAAGTTATGAGCTATGACTGATGGAAATTAATGATCATTTTTTATCATATTACTACTAATAGAAAATATTATTGCACATGATAATCACTTTGCTGAGCAATTTTACCACTACACTCCATCTACTTTATAACAAATGTGTTGACACATCACACATGTTATGCTCGATGTAAATGTTGCATAATGCATGTACAACCTTAACAATATAGAAATACTTGTATTATTGATTAAAATGCTTTTCTAAATATTATTGAAATTAATTTTTGTTGACTCACATCTAGAACACCCAAATTTAACTCATATTTTGTTTGCCATTTATTTTAGTCGTATAAATTTGATTTCTCAACTTTTAATTTTATGTTTTTGGTATAGAGCAATAACTTGTAATTGTGGGTCAAAATTTCACGCCCAAAAGCCCATTATAAGGACACAATCGAACCATGTCAATACTTTGATAAATGTTGTTGCAAGTGAATTGATAATTTGTAACACAATTTGTGGTAAACATAACTTAATTGATAGTAAAAAGGTATTTTACGAAAGGTCTTAATAGATTACTGAACATGTAGTTGAACGCACTTGCGCATTATGTTAAAACCATGAACACCTATAATCGATAAAACCTTATCATATAAATCTACATGTTATTGAATTGGATACAGTAGCGACTTTACTAAATATGCATCAAGAACTAAAGTGTGAGTCACGGTAAGGGTAGTGTAACATTTTCTGATAATGTGAATGTCTTGAAACTATTAAAAAATGTAATTTACTACCTTATAAACCAAGTTTGCATAGCATAATGTTTTGAAAACCAAAAATCAAAAATTAAAAAATCAAAAATCAAAATTCAAGAAAGTATGTCAATACCTGAAGGCTGATACATTATTTAAGGTATCATTTCACTAGCTCGATGTTTTATGTTTTATGTTTCGTGACAATATCGACTTATAAGTTGAAAGTTATATAGGTTTTCAACACTATTCTATACTTATTACACATAGTAAAGATAAAAATAGATGATTGTAGACTTGTAGTCTGTTAAATGTTATTAAAGAGCTAGGTGCATGGAATACCTAATAACTGTTATTGGTGTGGTACCTCAGCGGCACTTCATCATTTTAACAATAACATTTTAATAACTAAAACATCATTTCTAGTCAAAAGCCGAGCAAAACCGACCGAACCGAACCGACCATATTTAGTTCGATTTTTAGTTTCGGTTCGGTTCGAGTCAAAACCAAGAAAAAACAAACAAAATTTTATAAATCGAACCGAATTGACTGACACAAAACCGAACCGAGCCGAGTCACTTCGATTCGGTTCTCAGTTCATGTCTTCCACAAAATCGGTTTTCTAGTCGATTCGATTCAACAAATGTTTCTTTGAGTTAAATTTCTAAAACAATTCATGTTCCTGAACCAATAGCTTATATTATACGATACTTGCATGTATATCCCTAAAACATAGAAGGGCCAACAGACGAAAAGAGTGACCAATGAGTTGTTGACCAAAACAAGTTTACTTTGAAAGTCTATACTAGTAGACAACAACTTCCATCTCTAAATGTTATCTCTAATTGGAAGTCTTCTTAAACTCTCGCATACTTGAAAGGAAAGTGGTATGGTTTGTGCAGCTATGATGAATCGGGTTCTTTGGGATTGCTATTGCTCGCATGCTATCGCGAAAATTGTAATAGGTTTTAATTGCTTTTCTCTGATGTATTAGAAGTTTCAAAATTGATTGTGAGCTAGAGCTGCTGCAACATACTTTGCCTTTGCTCATGATTGTTTGACTTGTTTTTATGCAACAACTAAAAACACATGAACTAAGTAAGAAAAATATATCCAGATGTACTTTATATGTCATCATTATATGCTCTCCAATCACGGTATCACAAAATCCATGCAAACTTTTATATCTGCATTTTTCTCGAACTTGATTTCAAAATATTTCGTACCTGCAAGTTTCTACACTGACCCTGCTTAAATTTGCAGCAAGATTTGTTGCTCAATCATCAATAGCATCATACTTCAGCAAATGAGATTTCCATAAATGGATGTTTTTGGGGTTCGAAGACAGCACGCTACATACATTGAGTCTGATACTTGGCCACTTACTCTTGTCACAAGTAGACTTGTTCAAACATACGTCATTTAAGATAAGAACCACATGATATATGATAAAAAGATAAAAGGTTATGAGTTGTGACCGATGGAAATTAATGATACTTTTTAACCTTTTCCTACTGATAGAAAATATTATTGCACATGATAATTATTTATCTGGGCAATTTAACCGCTACACTCCATCTACTTTATAACAAATTTTTTGACACATCACACATGTTATGCTCGATGTAAATGTTGCATAATGCATGTACAACTTTACCAATATGAAAATACTTGTCCTATTTTTTAATGACTTTTTTCTATTAATGTAATTAATTTTTGTTGAACACCCAACGAGATGATTTAACTCATATATTGTTAGCAATTTATTTGTGTTTTATATTCATTTTATTATGTTCTACTCGTATAAATTTGATTTCGCAACTTTTTATTTTATGTTTTTGGTAAGGAACGATAACTTGTAATTGTGGGTCAACGCCCAAAAGCCCATTATAAGGACACAAATGTCAATACTTTGATAAATGTTGTTGCAAGTGAAGTGATAATTTGTAAGACAATTTGTGGTAAACATCAACTTAATTGATAGTAAAAAGGTATTTTACGAAGGGCCTTAATAGATTACTGAACATGTAGTTGAACGATTATAAGGTATACTTGAATTAAAAACATCAATGGTCGATAGTGGTGAATCGCACTTGCGCATTATGTTAAAACCATGAACATCTATAATCGATAACTTATTGTATAAATCTACATGTTATTGAATTGGATACAGTAGCGACTTTACTAAATATGCATCAGGAACTAAAGTGTGAGTGAAGGTCAGGGTAGTGTAACCTTCACTAAATGTTGCTCGCTGATAACATAAGAGTGCTAATTCAAAATATAGGTCATGGTTTGGCCCGTAAAAATCCAATAGCGAGCAACACCGTGAGATAGCATGGCGAGTGTGGCGCCAATGGTGCACTCTTATGTTATCAGCTGTGTGTTTAGTTGAATAAATATATTCTATATTTTGTTATTTGGACTAGAAAACAAAAGGGTAAAAAATTATATGTCAATTCAAACTTTATTTTTCTTTTGTTCAGTGAAAATATAAAAATAATACAAAAAGGATTTTCCAAACTTGGTGCACACTCAGCAGTGGATCCCACATGGAAGGTCCTTCACAAGTCTTACCACTCATCCAAATTCCAAATATACCCTCCAAGCTTTATTCTTCTTTTGTAAGTTTCGTTTTCCCTCCAAGCTTATTCTTCTTTACTAAGTTTTGTTTTTGTGTTAAGAATAACCCAATATACATTATCTAAACATCATACATTCTTTTCTTCATTTTTTCAAGACAACACATTACTATTTTTCTATTCGAAAGTTTTGTTAAATCGCTGACTTATTAAATTAAACTTTATATTTATGTGATTTTCGTTATAGCTTTTTATATAAATAAAATTATAAAAATAAAAAAAAATAAAAAATTTTCAAAAAACATAAAAGGGTCAATCTAAAAAAATAAAGGGGGTCAAAATAACCCAACCCAACCCAAATACTGTATACATTTCTAAACACAACATACTTATATCCAAGTTTAAAAACTACTTTTGAAAAGACATCCGGTAAAAATATGTGAAACTACATATGTTAGTGAATAGCGTCCTTCTATGAATTGACGAAATTTTTGAAGACCTTTTACGAAATTATATAATGAGGCATTTCGTTAAACAATATTATATTTAAAATGTCATCGTTTATAAGATATAATGCAATTAGTTATAATGTATTACTCATTTAAAATATTTTTTCATCTAAATACTTTTTTCTTCGTGAAAAATATGTCTACACATACATATAATTATTAACGGGACAAATTTTGTAGCCATAAAAATTTTGAGACCCTGAATGGTCGCTCACTTTGCACACCTTCAAAGGCAGCCCTGTTAGCGAATATTATATATGTGAGTATAATAAGATCGGATGTAATAAGTGCATGACAATGTATCATACTTTGGCTTTCTTCACGCGTGGTCACTGGAAGAAAATGGATGGTCTCATGGTTGGGAGAGGTTATTGACTTATTTCTACCAAACTTTTTTTACAAATGCCACAACCTCTTCTTTTTTCGTTTTTTTTATTTTTTTTTTATTTCATAATTTTGTTTATATAAAATGACTATAATTCTTAAAGTATGGAATAAAAAAATACTAAGTTTAATAGGTTAAAACAATGTTGTAAATATCGGTCAACTCGACCGATTAATCGCCAGATTAATCGTTAATCGGCCGAGACTGTCGATTTTGAAAATCGGTCGAAAAATCGCCTGGATAAAATCGACACTATTAGCAAAAAATCGGTAGATTAATCGGGCCTAATCGTGAAAAATCGGCCGAATCGGGCATATCGTTCATTTTAAAAATAATAATAATAATTTAGGCATTATACTTAATTTGGGGATCGTATATTTCACTTATAACGCATAAATGGGCATCATAATCGAATTGGAGCTTTTATGGGTTTGGAAACATGCAGGCTTGGAATCGTTAAGATTTTTAGTTTGGTGCCCAAATACCAAAACTGCGGCAAATGCCAATCCGATTAATCCCGACTTGACCGATTACTCATCGCGAATGTGTCGATCCAGCCCTTCTTACCATTCACGCATTTTGCAACATTGGGTTAAAACCTTAATACTGACAAAAAGTATGAAACAATAATGGTGTACATATCACTTCCCTATAATGTAAACTATCCTTATCTTACATTCCGGGTGTAGGGATAACATAACCCCTCGTAGTTACATTAATTGAATGGGTTTTATGTGATTGTGTGTTTTGTAAATATGTTTGTTTGATGAGTTTGATCTTAACTATCACGACGGTTTGGTGATAGTTTTGATGATGAAAATAAATGTTGACGTGACACAACCACATCAAACCACACCGTATTAGTGTATTACTACTACCGTCAGTGAAAATATGGTGTCATTATTAATGAAGTGTTATTTTTTTCTCAACGAAATCTTTGAAAATTCAAATTCCAACAATCCAACATAGAATGTTTAAATGACTAGACGAAGATCCGCGCACAAGAATCTGGCCAGTTTTCAACAAAATTCCACTAATTCATAAGTTTCTTTTCAACAAATCAGATTTAGAAGCGTCGGAAGAATCATTTTCGAATAACTATAATTCGACGCTGTTGTTGCATAGCAGTAAATATCTGATTTCAAAAATTATGGAGTC
>OU343217.1:259617424-259657018 GCA_910596185.1 Chrysanthemum makinoi
TTTTGTTTTTTTTGTTTTTGTCTTTGAACAATTTTTCTGCTTTTTTATGTTTGAAGTCAATCCATTAAACTTTTATGTCGCTATATTAATCTTGCTTGAACATACCGCTTTTTTGCTATATTCATAGTTGGTCACCTTGCTATGAAGGCACCATAGACATGTACTTTTAAACCGATCTCGTGGATTGGTTTGTTCCATAAGTGGTTGGCTCCAGTGGGGTTGCTCCATAAGTGGTTGGCTCCATTCGCGACCGCATACAATGTTGTTATAATAAGTTTATTGTTAGTGTATGAGTAAAGGTAAATATAAAAGGTTTGAAAATTATGATACCAAACCCGCAGCTTAAAATGTAAAGGTAGAGGAATGTAAATCAAAATAGAAAACATAATATATACTATAGTCATACCTCATCGGGCCATTCTATCGATAAACTCACCAACTAGCCATACTTGCTCTTTTTCCAGTTTGCAATGAACATATCTATCATGTGCAGTGAGCATGGCCTAGTTTAAAAAATACCATGAGAATCTCGTTGATCGCACTAATTAAAGCATCGGCAAAACAAACCACATAAAGCACCTTAGTTGTGGGCGATCGGCCGCGAGGCCGATGGTGGACACTTCCGTCGAAGAATCGTGGAAGAGGTGTCCTTTCTCCCGCAGCCTTCGAAATAGTTAAGATGGTGTTTCACATTCAGCTTACCATGTTCATAAGCAAGGATGCCTACATTGAAGGAAAAACAAAGCATCGTAAAAGCGCACTCAACTTTGCATCCAAACACTTGGGAAAAAATAAAGCCAAAAAAAAAAACATAAAAACAAAAAAATTACGTACCTGCTTTAAAAATCATCGGAAATTGTGGCGAAGAATTACCTATTGCCATACTGAGTCCAATCGATATGACCACCTTTATCCGAATCTATGTGGCTTCTCAGAATCTGGACGTGTCGCTTGTCAACAACAACGACAAAAAAACATGCAACATCAGCATTTGGATGTTTGCACGGTAAACATGACAATAACTATAAGCACATGAAGAATGAGCAAAACAAAAGTGAACCAACCTTTGCCAATAACCGGATATGCAGTTAACCGAGTTCCCGCCATCTTTTGGCGTGCATGCCTCTTTTTCTAGGATGGCATGAAGATGTGGCATCATATATAGGGTCTCTTGTTCCACCCAAAAAAATAGCATCAGAATGTGATCAAGTGATCCTAAAGTGTGCGATAAAAACAAATAGACTAACCAAATTTTACAAACCGAATTTCAAAAGAGAAGAGCAAAAGTGACTTTCCATTGTAGACGACTTATCGATCGACCAATGATGCCTTTTCCACGTATCTATGGAACAAAGTTTGAAAAAGCAGAATGCATTACTGTGTATGGGTGCTTGAGTAGTGTAATGTTAATAAGAAAACCCAAAATTAACGTGTACAATAATACATTGAAAGACGATGTAATGCCTATAGTGAAGTGCATGGACATATCCAATTGTGAAAAAATTAATGTTTAGTTTTGAATGCTAAGATGAAATATTGTATAAGCAAAGTGCATACATTCACAGGACCACATGCTAGCAAAGCCCGCTTCATCAAGAGAAGTGGATTTTAAAGAAGAAAACACTAATTGATTTATCGTGTCTTTTAAAAATTGTCTACTAACATGCCATGACCTGAAAACGATAATGTTTATTATGCCTTTTAATATCTATATAGCCTCGCACTGCGTGACTATGGGAGCGCAGACTGAGATCAAGAAAGTACGAACCAAAATTTGGATTTGGGTGCCTTGCCAAAACATGGAGTCGATAAAGCACGCTACCAAATACATAAATGCAGGAAACTATCATCATCGGCGTTGTCACCTTACAATAGAGCATAAGCGCCACAACATGAAAAGAACATCCAATCGATCCGACTTTAACATTAAACCCCAAACCAAAGTGTGAAGCTCATTTATTGGCCTCAACATCTAACCCTAAGTAATATCTCAACAACCATAAGCAACATTTAACTATTCTAACACCTAAAATATGGATGTACCCGGTTTGTTCAAGGTAGCAAGCTGAGAGTCATAAGATTACAAGATAGTTGCCGCAATTGGCTGACATAAAAGCGGCCAAACCTTCTAAAACATACATTAACTTCATATGTAGTACCCTTTGGAATGGTGAAAAATATGTTGCCGCACCCTGGCTAGTTTTACAACTACACCGAAAGTTCTAAGATATAGAGGCTTGCTTTGTATGTTATAGCATACTTTTGTAGCCAGCCGCATGCACGACAAAATAGAGTATCTTGGTATGCAAACATGCTACACCTTCGCCTAAGTTTGAAAAAAAGAATACCAATGTTTTGGCCTCAAACTTTTAATTTATTCTCTAAAAATAGCAAATTTGGTGCCTGGTGTTGGGTTTTAGGTTACATATGGTATTACACTAAGTATGGAACCACTACCAAGACAAAGTAAACCACCGGCTAAGACCGGAACCACCTTTGCTCAAGGTAGACCCATCTTAGTAAAAGATTGGAACCACTGCTAAAGTATTAAATCACTGCTAGTATTGTTTAGGTCGGTTTGTATTGTAATATTCTAGAATATCTTGAGTAGGATGTATTGTATGGAAAGTGTACTTATCATGTAGAATAACGAATGTAGATTGTATAGGACTCTACCCTATAAAATGAGGTCCTAGGTTAGAGTTAGATATATGTATTATTTATATCTAAAGTTGATACACTTCAAGGTTGTAAAACCCTAATACTATTCAGAGTATTCGTATAATAAATATATTAAGGTGTTTAGTGATAATTACTATTATTCTTCTTAAGGTTAAACATTAAATTCCGTGTAGTGTTTAACATGTTATATTGTTTAAGTCAACTTCTATAAAGGATCGCTTTGCTCAACGGGATCAACAAGTGGTATGTGAGCTTGTGATCTAAGTCGTGATCGCAAGAAGTCGTGTTAACTCGCATTTGTTCAAATTCAAGAAGTTCAAGAGATGTCCGGACGAAACCCGTATGGTTTCACGCCTCCAAGGTACCCATAATGAAGCGTGAGTATCACGTTTGGAAGATGCTAATGAGGCAATACATTCGCGATGATTGACTACAACATCCGGGATGTTATTGAGAAGGGTGATACTTACCCAAGAAGTTTTGATGGCGGACGTAGTTGGAATTGTTAGTGAGATTGATAAGGCTCAGAGGAAGCTGGAGATAAAAGCTCATAGTATTCTCAGTATGGGAATACCTAATGAGTATGCATTGGATTTTCAAGAGTATGAAACTGCTAAGGAACTGATGGATGCCATTGAAACAAGATTTTTTGGTAATGATGCTACCAGAAAATCAAGAAAGAACATGCTCAAGCATCAACTTGAGAACTTCACCGCCTCGGTGGAGAGAATCTTGATGGAACCTATAAATGTGATCAAGTAAGCTCATAAGTCAATTGAAATTGGTTGACTATAAAGTTGCTCAAGAAGATGTCAATCTCAAGTTTATCGAAGTTTGTCACTGAATGGGCTATGCATACATTTGCGTGGAGAAATAAAGATGACTTTGAAAAGATGACTTTGGACAATCTCTACAACAACTTGAAGGTTTATGAGTCTAAAAAGAACATTGTTAGCTCCTCCTCATCTACACAGAACATTGCTTTTATGTCTACAAGCCATAAGAGTTCTCGTGGATGTTTCCACCGCCGCTATGAAGTTTCCATCGCTATCGCTAATGATACCACCGTTAGTGATAACATTAGTGATGGTGCCATATGCCCCTACGATCTCACAACTAGTGTTACAAATTAAATCAGATTTGGACCAAATTGATCCCGATGATCGGTAGAAATCAATCTTCAATGGCAAATGGCAATGCTCACTGCAAGATAGGAGATTTCTAGGAGGACCGCATTGTGTCAAGTATGATGGTCAAAGAAGCGTGGTTGGTAAAAGCAAGATGGAGTGCTTCAACGCAAGAAAAGGGACACTTTGCGCGGAGTGTAGGGCTCTAAAGGATGATCAAACTTCAAGAAGGCACTGAAGAACCAAAGCCCTTCGACTTTGGCGCTAAAGATGGACTGGGAGACTATGACCGAGTGATCAAATTGAGGAAGGACCCAATTTTGCCTCCCGCCGGTGAAGCTTCCAAAGTGCATAACTTTGCACTCATGGCCTATGCTTCATCATCTTCCTGTCTGACCGAGGTATCTTGGAAAAAGTTCTACTTGTTCTTTTAAATCTTGTCAAGATAACTTATAATCTCTTAAAGCAATCAATGAGAGTCTTAGGAAAGAGGTAGATAGACTTGCACTAGATAACTTAGGTTATAAAGTTGGTCTTCAGAATGTAGAAGAGAAACTTAAGTATTGTATCAAGTGTGAGTTTGAGTATGTGGATAGATAAACATACTAGGTGGAGAGATTGACCTTAGGGATAGAGAAATTAAGGTGCAAACCTAAACCGGAAGAAGCTAAAATTGTAAAACAGGAAGCCCTAGATGAAAAGGAAAAACACATAGTTAGGGTGGAAAAACAACAATTTGTTTCCGATTTGGTAAATAAATCTATTGGATATCAATTAATGAAAAAGGGTTCTGGGATAGGATACAATGATATGCCACCACACATGCTAATGAAACATGCACCACCAGTACTGAATTGTCATTAAATGATGAGTTTAGCTTTAACAAACGTAGATAAAAAGTTAAGTCCGAGTCACCTAAGGAAGAAACTGATAGGTCATCCGATGGTCCAATTATTGAAGATTGGGAGTCGATTCGAGGAACATAGGTCCGAGTCAACATCGGATAAGATAGAAAGTTAAAACTGCTGATTCTAAACAAACCAACCTTTTGCCTAGATTTGGAGCACAGATCTCTAGGAGAATTGTAAGGTATAATGAGATTCCTAGGGACCAAATGAAAAGATTCAAACCTAGGGGTAATCAAAGAAACTTTAATGGCTTAATCTCAAATAGATTAGGATGAGTTTCAATAAAAGGTGCGTTTTGTTATAGTGGTAGTGAACACTTCGTAAAATGTTATAAAACCAACCACCCGCTTGGAATCAATTGAGGATAAATCATAAAACTTTTCAAAACAATCAAATTCCTCATCCAAACAAAAACATGGTTCCTAAAGCAGTGCTAATGAGGAATGGTAAAACTAAATCAATAATCACTGCTGCACCAAAATGGGTTCCAACCATCAAGCAGTTAAAAATGTTTCCATCGCTAAGTAGAATATCACCCACTGACAAAAGAAGTTTTAACTCACTAAAGGTGATACTTAATTACGTGGTTGGAAGCCATTTCTATGCAGTAGGCCTCAGCCTTGTTGGCAAAGTGGAAACCAAAGACAAAACTCTTAGAACATGTCAACAATGCATCAATGAACTTAAAGAAATTTGACTATGTTGATGCACAAGGTAGACCCAAGTCAAGATTGACTTGGGTCCCCAAAGGGAACTAACTTGTTTAATCCTGTGCGAGGTAATCTACGGTGATGAGCCAAAGGATAAAGGAATTTTTGCTGGTTGCTCAAGCACATGACATGGGATGGGAGCAACTTGAGGATTTGAAGCCTTTGATGGAGGCTTTGTGGCATTTGGCAATGATCCAAATGGAAAAGATACTTGGCACAGAGGAACAACTGTGAACAGAAAGTTGGACTTTGAGAAGGTTTATCCTCGCATGGACTAAAGTACAATTTATCCAGTTAGTTTTGAGATGTGTGATAAAAGATTTGGGTACTTTTGGGGAAACTCAATGTGTGGTGTTATCTCCTCGACTTTAAAATGCCCTGATAACAGTATTGCAGCTTAGTGGTTCCTAGGAAGGAAAACATTTATTGTTTTGATCTAAAAGATGTCATTCCTAATAGATCCCTTAACTCCGCTTGTTTGCTAAGGCATCAAGAACGAGTCAAAATTATGGCATAGAAGGCTAGGTCACCTAAATTTGAAAACAATCAATAAATTGGTGAAGGGTAATCGAAGTGAGAGGGTTACCATCTAAGGTTTTTGAAAGTAAAGAACTTTGTGTGGCTTGTCAAAAAGGTAAACAATATAGAGCCTCTTGTAAGACCAAGATCAGGAAGACCATAACTCAACCTCTCGCTTATGCTTCACATGGACTTATTTGGCCCCACCTTTGTTAGAAGTTTGAATCATAAGCGTGATTGCCTAGTTATTATAGATGATTATAAAGATTTTCAGTGTTTACTTTTTGGCATCTAAGAGTGAAACTAGTAAGATCCTTAAGAGTTTCATAACTAAGATAGAAAATCGGCTTAAACCATAAGGTCAAAGTAATGTGATGTGATAATGGAACCGAGTTTAAAAATGATGTAATGAATCGGGCTGTGTGGCAAAGGGTATTGAAAGACATTTTAGTGTTGCTAGACCTCAACAAAAATGGTGTAGCCGAGAGGAAAATATAACACCATTGAGCTTAAGAACAATGTTATCTCAATCTAAGTTATCAACTACCTTTTCTACCGAAGTCAGAGGGCACTGCATGTTATGCGTAATAGAAGTAAGGTAGTGAAGCCTCATAACAAGACCCCTATGAGTCAGTTCATACATGGTAGGAAGCCTAAAATATATTTCCTAAAACCTTTTGGGTGTCATGTTACTATCTTGAATACCATAGACCACCTAGGCAAGTTTGAGGAAAAGGCAGATGATGGATACTTTCTTGGCTACTCTTTCAATAGTAAAGCTTTCAGAGTATACAATAGAGGACCGTGATAGTTGAAGAGAACCTACATGTTAAGTTTAATGAAGAGACTCCTAGTGTTGAGACAAAAGGACCGTGATGGTCAGTTAATATTGATATGCTAACAAAGTCTATGAATTATGAGCCTATCAATGCGGTGTACATCCACTAACGCTGATGCAGTACACAAAGGATTATAATGCGGTGATCAAATTCTAAGGAAGCCGAACCTTTAAAGGAGTTCTATTTGATGAGAAGTGGAAAGTCGGTCCTGTCTCACCCATCATTGAAAAGAAAGGTCCTCGGATAATGAATTATGAGCCTATCAATGCGTACATCCACTAACGCTTGATGCAGTACACAAAAGGATTATAATGCGGATCAAATTTCTAAGGAAGTTTAACTTTTAAAGGAGTTCTATTTGACAGAAGGAAAGTCGGTCCCTGCCTCACCCATCATTGAAAAGAAAGGTCCCCTGTGATGACATGCTTGATTCAGAAGGTGCGGTGATCATCATCAAGATAAAGAAGAGTTGTCTCAAGATAACCTGTCGGGTAAAAAATTGATAAGCAAAATAAAATTGCCAAAGCACTGCTAGGCCAAATTCTACCACTGCTAGTTCAAGTGAAACCCCTGCTGCAGGTTCAGATAGCAGTACTTACTTTGGAATCCCTACCAAACCACTATTTGGTAATGATGAGCATCCAACTGATCCTGTATAACAACCCGTAAAATTTCGGATTATATTAATAATATTTATCTCGTCAGAAAAATTCAAATCAATTATTTTCCGACAAAATGCCAATATCTAAAATATAAAAACAATAAGTCATTTTGTTCCTTTAGAAACAAGACACCGCACATACAATACTTGCCCACAAAGTATCTGTGAAATTTATTATTGTCCAAGTTAAAATTAAAGCGCATATAAGCATAATCCAATAGTTATTCCATATACCGCTTTCAAGTAGTGAGTAAAACAAAACTAAAAATGAATACCGGAGATAAGAGAAAAATACATTTTTACCAATCACTAATAATTTATCAAGAAAACGAAGTTATCTCCGAATTTAGAAAGTCACAAGACGCACTATTCCAACACCAATTAATTAACTAAACGCTTATAATCAAATGACAACAAAATAAAAATGTCATAATATTACGATAAAGAAATCGCTCCAAAACATAATTTTTATATTTCAAGTACCGAAGGTAATGCTTAATCACTGATTCTACAAAACACAAGAAGCAAGTAAATCATACAAAGACTCAAACAAAGAAAAAAGAAAAGGGTAAACTTTTCCCACTCATACATCTACCTCCTACCCACGCTTCTCTTGTTATTTTGTTTTTTTTCTTCTTCGCTCTCTCCCATCACCAGAAGTTTGAATCACTGCATAAAAGAAAGATTTCCTCTTGATTTGTATAACATGTGAGCCACCCTAATGTCCCTCCCAAATAGATACCTATTCTCCTAGACATCTCTACCTTATGTAGAATGGGCGAAAGAGGACAAGACACGAAGCAGAATGGTGAATCAACACAACCAAGAGAAGAAAGAGGGCTCAAGACTTTCCCTTTGTACATCTATAAAGTTGGCTCTTAAGTTAGCTCCACCCATTCCTAAATAAAATTCAGAATTAGGGTTCATATAAGTTAGGGTTTCATCAAAACAAAGGGGTTCTTAAAATTAAGTTGGGGGTTTTGCGATTGGGTGAAGGAGGAAGCTACTCCAAGAGTTAATCGTTCCAATTCATCTCGAGTCTCCTTCAATTGTGCCTTTTGCTTTTCGGTGTTCATACTAGTCGACCAACAAGTTTGATTGTAAGAACATTGTCTTTTTGTTATTTTGTTGTCTATTTAAACTTGTTTTGTTATATTCGACTTATGTTTGTCGATTTGAGGAGTTTGAAATTTTTGAAACTTGATATGTTGTTGTTGTTGTTAAGAAACACAAAAGAATGAAACAGAAAATATTAAAGTTTGGTTTCTTAGTTTTCGGCTTATTTTTCCTTTGCGTATCTAGACTTAAATGCAAACCCCACTCTGAACATGATAGCTTGCTTGTTATTCCCACAGTTGGGATTAAAACACTTGATGTTTGGTGAAGTCCAACTAGCACCACCCCGTGATCCTCGAGGGTGTGGGTCGAAAGTGCCCGCTTCTGCAAGTATCTCTAACAATTTCATCACAAGCTTGGTAAATTGTTAATGTTATGTTGAATCAACTTCGGTGTACTAGTAAGTCTAATCGTTAGTTTCATGTCACCAAGAGACACCCCTGAGTAAAAGCATTACCGCTAAGGACTGCGGAGTCCCTAGGGTTCCTTGAGCTATGTGATACATAATCGATTTGTACTAAGGTTTTGCTCAAGTAACCTTAAGGCCCAAGGTAAAGGAAAGAAAGAATGCATCAAAACTACCCTTCCTTACTTTGTTAACTCATGCTCACCGGGATCCTCAAAGGTCACATAGAAATCATGACCAAGCTTTCCTTGGGCCTCGCCCACCAAGAAAGAGGGCCCAACTGGTTTTCTTTAAAAACATAAGCCCAATCCCAAGTTTTATTGGGTATAACTAGGACAAAACCCATCTATTGCAAGGGTCCGTTCGTTCATGATTGCCCACCAAAAAAAAAACATGTTTGATTTTTTTTTACATCGTCCCGAGTCATCCCACAATCACGACACATCATACAATATATAGTACACGTTATTAAAAATACAAGTCACAAATCAAATTTTGATAACATAATCGTCAATATAAAATGGGTTTTACTTATAAAAGTGGACTTACAAGTACTAACGTGCCTATGAACTTTACACGCACTTTATATATCATAAAACAGAAATTTGCTTAAACTATTACTTGTAACTTATAATTACCACGGAAAAACTAAACGCTTACGCGTAACGTATTAGATTTTTGCTAATTAAAATATATGTAACTTATTTCAACAAGAAGTTTTATGCGCCTTACACGTGTCGAGTTATTTAATTACAAAGATTATTAAAACAAAACTTAAAACCTTGTTACTCTTAAGAATGTAATATATGGATATACCTACATGTACATCTAGTAAAGGTCTACCTTTAATTGTCATAACTTATAATCCGTAAGCGTCTAATAGTATATGTAATGCCGTGATATCGCTTTCGGTTACAATTTGAACCAAATGCTCTAATGTCCGTTTAGTCCGATAATGTCACATAATAAATGTACATACTTTTTGTACATCGTCATCCGGTTATCTACAAACCGAAGTCTTGTTCATTCTTAATGTCTCTTATGCGTGTACCCTTTCAAGTATTATCATTGGTCATCATTAAACCAAAGTCGAAATTCCTTCTTCGAGATTTCCTTTCCATGTCATACTCTCATAAGCCGAGATCCATCCTAATCCTAGATCCATCCTAATCCTTGTAAAATCGTTCTAAAATAAATGATGCCACAATAACAACAACAACAACAACAAAAACATTTAAAATCTATAAAGTTAGTTAAACTTTATCGAGTCTTAAACATGAAGACTAAATTGCCGTGAATTAGGGTTATGGTTCGAGCCGCGGCACTATCACTCCTTGATTTAATTCCCTTTGACTTCATATTGCATAGTTGGGTGAGTCTCATAGCCCCTACTTTTAATCATTTATACTTGTTTCTGGGGGAAGATACATTCTCATTTTACATAAATCATTTTACTTGTGCATTCCATGCATACTATGCTCTTACATGTTTAAAGTTTTCATCATACATAGATGTTTTATAGAGCATACCAAAATGTTTGACCTAGAATATTCAGCTTAGCCTAAGTCCTCGATCCTAAATTGACCTCATGAAATTCACAATTCCTGGGCCGAAGCTAATGTTATAAATAGATCTATTGAGGTGACTCCTCTTCGTTGACCCCGCTGGTCAAGGCTTAAAACATATAGCAAGCCTGACCGAGTGTATTGGATAAACACTGCCATGGGCTCCGATTGGTATGACTTCTGTGCATACAAGAACTAAGCGTAGTTTCGTTGCATGAACTTAGTGGAAGTAATAGATTCAATATATGACATTATGTTCGTTGTAATGTACATATACTCTACTTATGGTCCACTAATGAAATCTCTTTTATGAAATCCTGTTATGAATTGAAACCATAAACTTTATGACATTATGCAAGACGTAATGATCATCAAAACCAAATTTGAGACTGTAACAAATTCCTTTTTAAATAAACCTATGAACTCACCAAATAGTCGACCCCTTTAGCATGTATCTTCAGTGTTTGAAGTGATAGCTTATCTTGACAGCAGCAAAGTAAAGCATGTCATAGGATTGACTCATTTATGTATCGGGACCACTCATTTATAATGGGCCATTTTCCAAGACTAATCAATAATGTAAACATTGTTTTAAGAATGAATAAAAGCTATTTATGAAAACCAATTTGTTCTATGCTTATGTTGTGATACCAATTTAGTAGCACCCCAAATACTTGTATGTTTCCGCTGAGCCATTTTGGGGGTGTTACATCCTGACATGCCTGAATTAGAAGAAAGGGATACTCCCACTGATGATGAGAACATGGATGACTTTTTCAAGGATGCAGATGTTACAAATTTAGAAACAGTCATCACAGAAAGTCCAATTCCTACCACCAGAGTTCATAAGAATCATCCCAAAGAGCAAATACTTGGTAATTTGAATACACCAGTTCAAACAAGAAGCAGGACTCAGAACACTAAAACCTTTCCTGAACAAGGTTTCTTTGCAAGGTCTCTTCACAAAAGGAAGCGATCATCAAGACCGCAAAATTGTTTGTTTACTTGCTTTTTGTCACAGAAGGAGCCCAAAAGAGTTGAAGAAGCATTAGGAGAAGAAGGATGGATTGAATCAATGCAAGTGGTGCTGTTACAATTCAAACTTCAAGAAGTATGGACATTGGTTGATCTACCTAATAGTAAGAGGGCTATTGGAACTAAATGGGTATTCATAAACAAAAGGGATGAAAGGGGTATTGTGGTGAGAAATAAATCAAGGTTTGTTGCTCAAGGATATACACAAACTGAAGGTTTGGATTATGATGAAGTATTTGCACCTGTTGCCAGAATTGAAGCTATAAGATTGTTTTTAGCATATGTTTCATTCAAAAAATTTGTGGTGTATCAAATGGATGTTCAGAGTGCCTTTTTGTATGGTACTATTGATGAAGAGGTATATGTGTGTCAACCTCCTGGTTTTGAAGATCCTGATCATCCTGATAAGGTCAACAGGGTGAAGAAGGCTATGTATTGTTTGCATCAAGCTCCAAGAGCATGGTATGAGTGCCTATCTACCTATTTGATGGACAATGGATTTAAGAGGGGACTGATTGACAAGACATTGTTCATAAGGAAGCCCAAGGATGATATTTTGCTTGTTCAGGTTTATGTAGATGACATCATCTTTGGCTCAACAAATAAGGAGCTGTGCACAGATTTTGAGAAACTTATGCATGATAAGTTTCAGATGAGTTCTATGGGTGAACTCACTTTCTTTTTGGGGCTACAGGTTCTATAGAGGACTGATGGTATCTTCATCAGTCAAGATAAATATGTAGCGTGATGTTTTGAAGAAGTTTGGATTTCAAAGATGTCAAGAGTGCAAGTACACCCATGGAAACACGAAAACCATCGCTACCTAATGATGGAAGTCCTGTGGTTGATGTTAAGTCGTATAGATCCATGATTGGATCTTTGATGTATCTCACCGCTTCTAGGGCAAATATTATGTTCTCGTGATGTCTGTGTGCAAGATTCCAATTTACACCAAACACATCACACATGAATGTTGTGAAGAGGATCTTTAGATACCTTAAGGGTCATCCTAAATTGGGCCTTTGGTACTCTAAGGATTAGTTTTTATTTGGTGGCCTATACTGCATGCTGATTATGCTGGAGCTAGTTTGGATAGAAAGTCTACTATGGAGGGTGTCAGTTGGGAAGCGTGCTTATTTCTTGGCAAAGTAAGAAGCACTATTGTAACCAATTCCACCACCAAGCTCGAGTATGTGGTCACGCTAGTTGTTGTGGTCAAGTGCTTTGGAGTCAATCAACCATGGACTTTGGGTACAATTTTATGCATACTAAGATTTACATTGACAATAACAAGACAATTTGTATCATTAAAAATCTAGTTTTGCATTCTAGAACTAAACATATTGAGATAAGGCATCATTTTATTAGAGATTGCAATGAGAAAAGGTTAATTCAAATGGTCAAAATTCATACTGACTTCAATGTTGCTGATCTTCTCACTAAAGCTTTTGATGTGGGGAGGTTTCAGTATCTTGTAGTTAGTATAGGTATGATAAACCTCTAAGTCCCAAAATTGTTTTGTAAAAGTTTGTAAAAGTTTGTAAAAGGAATGTACTGCTATTGGTAGATCTTAGTACTGCTAGTTTATTTTTATCCATTGCTTGTTATTTTTGTTCCCATTAACCATTTTGCAGATCAAAAGTCAAAACAAACACAATATGTAGCAATGGACAGAAAAGAAAACATGGATAAGTTTATTAATATTATTCAACTGCATCTAAAAATGCAGTGGTACATCCATTCCTATCCATACTACCATCATCAGGAAACCTTACATCATAACATCAACAGAAAAAACATCAAAAGACTTCAACATGCAGACTTCTACCACCAACACCTAGTTCCTTGGTCCCTTTCCCCACTCTGGCATCCTCTGCTTTCCTCTTCCACTAACAGCATCCCAAACCCTTGAGTTGGGAAGTCCTAGCACTTGTGTCCTTCTTGGAGGTGTTGAAAAGGAAGGACCAGATGGTTGTGCTGGAGGTGAAAGTAGTGCTTGAATAGGTGGAGCTGAGAGTGGTTATGGAGGTGGAATCTCTCGCAGGGTGGAACAATCAACACTCTGGAGGAAGCTTCATCATCTATGTCCTTATATGGTGACACATAGCTTGGTATGGAGCTTAGGTCAGAACTTGTTCCTTTCATGAGAGCCTCTTCAGAAGGTACTGGTTGGATAGCAGAAAGTCCAACAGGAGCATTGTTTGTATTCATAAAGGTGATTGATGTGTTCTTAGGGGGAAGATAGTTTTCCCAAGCATTGTTTGAGGATGAACTCTTAGAAGAATCTGAAGAGATTTCCATTGGATGGTTTGGAGAGCCACTCATTTTGGTAATGTTTTGGGAATAGTTTTTGAGATAGTGGTTTCTAGAGAGAAGAATTATGGGAAATGTAAGTGATATGTGTGGTATGTGGGAGATTTGTTCTTAAAGAGAAGCTCAGTGGGTTAAATGTTTGGAAGGTGTGAGTTGTTGAGGAGTTAATGAAGTCTTTGACTTAAGGTGGTCGGGTAAATGACTTGAAGTTGACTATTTGACTAGGTGCTTAGTTAATTGGATAAGCACTGCTAGTTAATATTTTGAAACCACTTCTAGTTATTTTTATAACACTGCTAACCTTAACAAGTTTGAAGTGTTTGGTTTGTGTTTGTGACATGCGGGTTTGAATTAGCTTTGTACATTATGGAGCTTTTGGAGTAGCTGTTTAAAAAAATAGTGTAATTTTGTAATCTCTTCAAATAAATGCATGATCATTCTATAGTTGGCAAAGATTTTGCAGCGTAAGTCTTGGTCAAAGGTTTGGAGTGTCAGTGATGATTCCACTGCTAGCATAATTCAATCCACTGCTAGTTATGGGCAATCCGCTGCTAGAGCAGTTTTGATGAAAGTAGAAACTACAGGGGTTATTTTGAAACTATTTGATGATAACGTATTTAATCCCCAAATCACTTCCGGATCATTTAATTGATCTTTTAAACACTAGCAATTGGCGCTCTACACAAACCCTAACCACTCCCAACTATTATTTTCACATATCCCACATCTTTTTCACCTTCCACACACTATGGCAACTGAATATTCCACAACCCACAACCTTGTCGCATACCTAGTAAAAAACAACCATTCTGAAGGCTTCCATGATATGATTGTTTTCATCAATTATAGTCACATTAACTTTGCCTTAATTGTAGAACCCATCATCCTTAAAACCTATATTCATTAATTTTGGTGTACTGTTGAGATAAAAGAAAGGGATGGAAAAGAAGTCATTAGGGCTGTTGTTAATGAACAGGAGATTCTGGTCATAGAGGAGGTAATTAGAGGTGTTTTGAACCTTCAGGATGCTGAAGGTGTTGTTAATATGTCCAATGATGAGATTTTTGAAGGATTAGAGAGAATGGGGTATGAGAGGAGAGGAGATCGGATAAAGTTTCACAAAGGTATGTTCTCTCCCTAGTGGAAGTTTTTCGTTCATACCATGCTCATGTGTGTTAGCAATAAGACAACTGGATTTGATGAATTCCCATCTAAGATTGCAACTACTATCATCCTGCTCTATCTCAAGAAAGGGTATTCAATTGGTCTAGGATGATTTTGAGGGTTTTCAAAACAACATTAAGGAAAAGGGAAATACTACTTATATCCTAGGTTTGTCGGTTGATAGTAGAAAGTCAAATATCGTAACCCATACCTCATAAGAGAAAGTAAGAAGTGTTACATATGATTCCAAAGGTTTTTGCTCATATGAGGAAGAATAGTCCACATTTTTCAAGAACCATTACACCTTTGTTTCCCACATGCTTAACCTACGATCTTATAGAGAGGAGAATCCACAACCTACCCAAACCCCTGCTACCACATCCCTAACCACTGCTACCATATCTGAACCCACTACTGAACCCTTACCCTCTACCAATGAACCCCATAGGATCTTAGTTACCAGAAGGAGGAGGAAGGGCACCAAGCTACCTCAGGCTGGTGTTAGTGGTGTAGGTAATGAGGCTGTCACAGGAGGTGAAGGTGACATGAGTGGAAGGGCTTTCACTACTGCTTCAGGCTTAAATGTTGACCAGGATAGTGAAAATATAACTAAGACCCAACCACTGGCAACTCCTAATGTGGAGAGTTATCTTGAGCTCAACACAGGTGGAGGCATCCCCAACCAACTGGCTAATGCAATGGGGACATGGATGTTCGCTAGGTCCGATGCCATGTTTACTACACCCCGTGATTCACCTCTCTGAGCGGGTTACACGACTCTCAAGTGATGAGGGTAGTTTGGGAACACAACATGAATTGACGGCATGAAAATGTACATGATGACATTTCCAAGGATCCAACTCTCGGACCAGGTTACACAGGTCGAAGTGGTCAGGATATTCTTAAATTGTTACAGGAATTGACGGCTAAATGTACCAAAATGGAATCCAAAATCACTGGTCTTTAGGAACTTGCAACCTCTCAGGCTGGAACAATCAAGAGGTTGAAGCACAGGGTGTCTGTATTGGAGAGACAAAGAAGATCAGGGATTACAGCTTTAAGGCGAGTCAAACAGGGGAGGAGTAGAAGCATGGATTCAGGGGAGGATTTGAATTTGGATGTTGATTTGGATTTGGATAGTGGAAATAGTGAAGATGAGTATATGGTGACTGATAAGGAAGGAAAACAAGCAGTGATAGAAGAATCTTTGAAAGCAGTTGAAGATAAAGAAGAAGAAGTGGTGCAGGCAACAACCACTACCAGTGTTGCTACATCCACTGCTAGAACAGAAGAAACCACCGCGCAACTACTTCTGAGGTAATTCTATCCACTGTTACTTCAGATACACCCATTGCTATCACAACCACTTCCACCATAATTACAACCAATGTCACATCACCACCAAAGTCAAAAGAAGCTGAGAAGGAGGTTGCTAGTACATTGCTTAACCTAAAACAATCTCTACCAATCTCTGAACCTATCATTGCACCTGTCCCTATTATCCTTAAACCAACTGGACCTAAACCCTTGGCTAAAATTTTGAAGATTGGTGAGCCTGTAAAGGAGGT
Organism: Chrysanthemum makinoi; assembly: GCA_910596185.1. Classification (NCBI taxonomy): domain Eukaryota; kingdom Viridiplantae; phylum Streptophyta; class Magnoliopsida; order Asterales; family Asteraceae; genus Chrysanthemum; species Chrysanthemum makinoi. The sequence goes on from OU343217.1 coordinate 259,634,038, forward strand.
TGTTGCTCAACCAGACATTGGAAAGGGTAAAGGTATTGCAGAACCTGTTTTGAAGTTCAAAAATAGACAGGAGCATGTGGCTTTTGATGATGAAGAAGCTTTAAGGTTACGTCTGGAGTTGAATGCTGATGTTATTGCTGCAGAGAAGAAAAATAAAGAGAATGAAGAAGCTTCTCTAAGATTAATTGAAGTGTGGAACAATGAACAACCACTATTTCAAGTTGCTGAGTGTACAAAGACAGAGTGGACTGATTTTGAATGGGGACAATTAGATATTGATACAAGGTCCAAGGTCTTGGCTGAAAAGATGAAAAAAATGCAGCAGGAGAGAGCATTCATGGAATATCAAGCAAAGAAGAATAAACCTCCTACAAAACGGCAGAAAAGGAATGAAATGATGACGTTTCTAAAACATATGGAAGTGAAACTGATTGTGAATTTGAAAAACTGCTCATATGAGAAGATTGAGGAACTTTATAGTGATTACAAAAGGAGACTTGATTTTATTCCTATGAATTCTAAAAGAGAAGATGAGATGTGGAGAAAAAGACAAAAAAAGAGAAAAGGAGCTAATCAGGAGGAATCTAGTTCCAAGAAACAGAAGTTAGATGATGAGTTGGAGAAGGAAGAAAGAGTGAATCAGTATCTTATGGTGTGTGATCAACCAGAGCCTATTAATCCTACATCAGTAAGATCTGTTCATCCTATTGTAGATTGGCAGATTCTAACAACATCTGGAAGAGAAGTTATTGAGATCACTAGAGGTGATGGATGGAAAAGTACATACTTCAATTTTGGAATTTTGTTGTTCTGTATGTCTAAAGTTGAATTAGAACAACTATGGAAGGTCATGGATTTCAGATATGGGAAGGTTGGACCAACAGGGACATTAGCAAGGTTTGTATGGACAGCTGTGAAGAACCTGTTTCAACCCAATCCAGAGGACAAATTTTGGGAAGACTGTGAAGTGGTTGAATGGATGTTATATCGGCCTTGCAGAATACATGTTGTTCAGACTACACAGGAGAAGTTTTTCATGTTTATAGATAAAGATTATCCACTGTCCAAGAACGTAGCAAGGAAGATGTTGGAAGCCAAGCTTGCACCACAAGGGACTAAGCCAACAAATCCAATGATTGACCAGTTGTTCTTGAAGATTGAGAAGATTGCTGATCTGCAAGGTCCTCTAGCCATTAAAGCTAAGCCTCAAGGAAGATTGAAAAGGAAAGCAAACAGATCTAAGGCTGCTGATGAAGCATCAGGATCTGACAAAGAGAAAGAGGAGGTTACTGAGTGTTTGGATACATCCTTCAAATGAAGGAGTTTTGGGCTTAAAGGAAACTTGATAATTTTGATTATAAATATCAAGTTTAGGGGAGGATTGCTGGGTTTTAGGTTCTGTTAACAGGAATTACACTAAGTACGGAACCACTGCCAGCACAAAGTAAACCACGGCTAGAAGACTGGAACCACTGCTCAAGGTAGACCACTGCTAGTAGAAGATTGGAACCACTGCTAATATATTAAATCACTGCTAGTATTGTTTAGGTCGGTTTGTATTGTAATATTCTAGAATATCTTGAGTAGGATGTATTGTATGGAAAGTGTACTTATCTTGTAGAATACGTAATGTAGATTGTATAGGACTCCTTAGCCTCTAAAGTCGATACACTTCAAGGTTGTAAAACCCTAATACTATTCAGAGTATTCGTAAAATAAATATATTGAGGTGTTTAGTGATAATTACTGTTATTCTTCTTAAGGTTAAACATTATATTCCGCGTAGTGTTTAACATGTTATATTGTTTAAGTCAGCTTCTATAAAGGATCGTTTGCTCAACTGGGATCAATACGGTTTTTTTTTGATAATCAATTATTGAAATACCTAACGTTAATCTGAGATTGACCAAACCCACAAACCGGTATAAGCACAAAAGGGCGTTTTTAGATCAAAGTATGGCGGATTTTTTCCGGAGATATCGTAGCGTATCTTTAAAAAAATGAGGCGATGTGATTAGGGATGAATAGAACGGGTCGGTTAACCTAATGGGCCTCCACCCAAACATGCTTGGGAAAAAAATTTCTCGGCAAAACACTATTCATAAGGTATAGAGACGCCAGATTGCGAACATCGCAAATGGCACCCTGAAGCCTTCTGCGTTGCTGCAACCGCAATGTGGATGTGGATGCCATGCCAACAGACATGAGGTGCTAAAGCACGATAACGAAGCAGATCAATGGAGAAACCCATCATCATTACGTCATTAACCTTATGGCATGGCATATGTTACTTGTATATTATATACTTTTACATTTGTTGGGATCACTTTTTCAGCCAGGTGTGACAATTTTGCCAGACATACGGCTCAGATGGGCGAATATTCAAGCAAAGAGGATACACCCGCCATGGCTGCAACAACTGGTTGTCACCCTGCCAAGATACCCGCCATCTCACGTTTATCGAATAAACCCCAATTCATCACAACCTCGAAAAAGAAATACAAAGGTCGATCATTTAGCATTGCACGAACAAAAGTGGAATCACAGAAACCAACATTCATGGGAGCCTTGTCTCTGTCTGTAATCTGCAATAATGAGATGAAAGTTTCAGAAAATCACATTTAACCAACTTCAACATACAGCATGCTAAACTTGTTTTGGGTGCCTGAGGCATGGCTCACACGGGTCTTTTATCTTTTAGATCCAACCAGGTATATCTCCGAAAAATTATTCGACAATATAATGATCCAAACATAGGTGCAGTGAGAGCCTAAAAACAATGGTCATAGTTATAGCAGCTGCAACCTCAAACAGATACAAAAGCAACATGTTAAGAAAAAGAGCGCATCAACCGTGCCCGCAACCATAATGGGTTGGCCCGCCAACATGCAAAGGAACCTCATCTTCTTCAAAGGCATCCCCACTCATGACAAAGAATACCAACAGCCACTAATTGCAAGCGCAATAAGCAACCAATAAACCCGATAACTATTATATCAAACAGTCGCATAACTGCATATGCCACCAGATTATGCGACCAAGACATCCAGGTGAATACAGCCATTACTATTGTCTTAAACAAACACATTTATTATGTGCTGGTCCCAAGAAAATTTAAAATTGCACATTTTGATTTGTGGGCAGGCACCTCAGATGGGCGAATCTCTGAGCAAACAGGATACACTCGCCATGGCTGCAACAGTTTCTTGTCACCCTGCCAAGATACGGGCGATCTCACATTTACCGAAGAAACCCCAATTCATCATAGCCTCAAAAAAGGAATACAAATGTTAGACCCGTATCCCGGATACAAATAGGCCCCACCTTAGATGAAATTGACCAAGGTTTAACGTGATTGCTTGGTCAACGAATGTTACATTATAGTCAACCAGATAGTCAAACTAATAGTCAAGAAATGTTGTCTAATAGTTATGGAAAATAGAGGGGCCTAAGTTGTTAAGTTATAAAGTGTTATAAAGTTTAATGTGGCCAAAATGGAAGCAATGGGACTTGAGGGACCATTTATGTCATTTGGTAAAAGTTGACCTCTACATATTTCTGGATAACTCTATCAACTTAATTCATTTTCCAGAAATAAAATGTGTAAGTGTGTGTCGTAATAAGAGAAATGGAGGGAAAAATATGGGTTGGTCTTGTAGGCCAATTGTTGATGAATTAAGGGTGTTTACCCTAATGTGAAGTCATAGAGAGGATCATTTCCAGGTGAGTAATCCTTAATTGTGTTTAATTGTAAATTTGAGAGTTAGGGTTCTTGTACCCAAATTGGGGGTTTTGGGTAATTATGGTTTTAAGATCAAATTGAAGTGTTATAGTGCTATTGGGTGAAGACCCTTTAAATGAATTGAAGGTAATGGGTAATTTTGGGATGTGATCATTATATGATCATGTAAATAATTAAAGAGTTATAGTAATGACGGGATGACCTTATTATGGGTTAAAGTTGAGTAATTTAATAGGGTTAATTATCATATGATCATTGGATGGTTATGTGATAACTAGAGGTGTTTAAAGAGGATCCATGGTTGTAGTAATCATAGTTTAGTAACTTGATTATGTATTTATGATAATAGTGATTTGGCATAGATTGCAAGGGTGGAGATGATGACGTGCTTGGTTTCATTAGCTTGGGATCAAGGTAAGTAAACCGGTCATTATATGTTGTTATATGATTCTCCACATTATATGTTATGTGATTTTGTTATGCTAAGAAATGAGGTAATTGAATATATGTTTATGTAAAGTGGGGTTGAGACTAGTTTGGCTTAACTAGTCATGAAGGATAGGCAAGGTGGACTAGGCTAAGGTATGTCAATGTTGACCCATAGGAAATGTTTTACTTAAGTGAATCAAGGTACGTGTTACTGTTTAATGATTTGCAATGGTTAATGAGTTATGATGTATAATGTATGAATGTCTATGATAACATGTTATGAACGCTTTACTTACTAAGCCTTGTGCTTACGGTTTAAGATGTTAATGTTTTGTAGGGTTAAACGTGAAGGAAAGGTAAAGCTTGGAAATAAGGCTTAAGGATTCTAATGAGAAAGATTAGAAGCATGGTAAGAAAGTAAGAGCTTAGGTAGATACCGAGCTCAAGTCAATGTGGTACCCCCGTTGGTCTTAATGGTTTGTAAGTGTGTTGTCAAGTGTCAAGGTATATGTCATGGTTATTGATGTGAGTGGGTCGTCATCGGTATGTCATAACATGATTTAAGTGTTTATGGTCAAAGATAAAGGGCGCTTTGGTATAACATGTAATTATACCCATTTTGGGTTTTAAATGGGTTAATGATTATGGACATGATTTAATATGTTAACTTAATGCTTTTTGAAAGGTTTGAAGTAATTCGGAAGTGGTAAAGGTTGTATGTAATGTAACGGGTCAAAACAGGTATTTTACATAATACCCGTCGTTTTGTAAAGTACCATTCCGAAGGTCAATTGGTTAATGTTTATGCATGAAAATGATATATATGAGGTCTTAATAAATTCTGGAAATTTTGGTGTCTTTCCGAGTAATAGATGTCATTTTCCGGAAAATGGGTCAAAAGTATATAAAAGGGATATGTAGAAAAATGGGTGTTTGGGACAAGGTCTATTTTAACCCATTTTGGGTCAAACGGGTCAAGAATGTTTGGAAAAACAATGTATATGTTAAGTGTTTATAAAGTGGTTAAAATAATTTGGAGAACTAGTGGAGAACTAGTTGGAGAACAAATTTGGAGAACTAGTTGGAGAACTAGTTGGAGAACTAGTTGGTTTGGAGAACTAGTTGGAGAACTAATTTGGAGAACTAGTCAAAGTCAGTTTTCGAAAAATCATATCTTTAAAACGGTAAGTCGTCACGGGTCCCGTCACCCGGCGTTTCAAAGGTAATTGAGTCTAGTTTCATGTAAAAATACTTTCAAGGGTCAGTTAATTACAGAATTTTATCAGTTCAATGATTAGTAACAGCAGGTCAGTTTTAATTCAAATCGTTTCCTCGTAAAAGTTTAAATTTCAATGATTTTAAGTCGTGTCGTTCACGGGGCGTTACAACAAAGGGTCAGCATTTAGCGCTGCGGATCGATTACGGTAACCGGCCGACTGTATTCATTCCCACTCATATCGTACCTTTATTCTGTAATCCACAATCATGAAATCCAATTTTTAGACACTGACATTTCACCAAAAGCAACATAAAATCGAACGTCGAGGAAGAGCTAATTTACAAAAAGGCTCACGGCAGCCAAATTGGATTGGCACTCGAACAACAGCATGGCTGCAACCGTATGGTTACCCTGCCAAGACATGTATCGCACACCGAAAGCATAGTGGCACTAAGACAACAGCATGGCTGCAACCATCTTATTACCCTGCCAAGACATGTTTCCTGGCCAACTTAAGTTATCAATACAAAGCAAAGATATTTTTTACCCTACTGCTCGGTGGAGGGCCATTAGGTTAACCGACTCGTTCTATTCATCCCTACTCACACGACCTCTTTTTGTTTATCCAAATGGTGGTCGCACTAAAACAACAGTATGGCTGCAACCATATGGTTACCCTGCCAAGACATGTTTTTCGGCCAAGTTAAGTATGCCAAAAATGTGTGATTTCTTAGGAACAATGTTTAAAATTGATGCAACCTCAAAGAAACCTACCCCAGACAAGAAGACACGAAAGCATTGCAAACCCACAAAATCTTTTTAGAAGTTATACCATTTAAGCAAAATCTAATCCGCATAAAGTGTTTAACCATAAGATATGACATCCGATTCGACCAACATGAAGAGACGTTTTTTTTTACACTGACTAAATCAACACGAATTATTAAAGGAGGACGTAATTCTATCATCAGTAAACTGATATATAAACTTTAAATTAGAAAACGCCCAGGATAGTTTAACAAAATAAAAAGAACCAAGTGAAACATAAATGCTCATTAGTATAAACTGTTTAATGCAGATCGGATTTTTGATGATTGATACTCGACATAAGTAACCCTAATCTAAGACATGCCAAGCAGAAGCATCTAACTACTCTAACACCTAAATATAAGAAACACACAATAAATAAACCTAAAATAACCCACAACCGAACCTAAACACAGCATACCATAACCACCATAAAGATAAAGAAAAATAAGCCCTAAACAAAGTAAAAAACATGAAACCTTTAATCGTTTCTTCAAAATAGCAAATCTGCAATTAGGGTTTTGTGATAATCAATAATTGAAATTGCTAACCTTAACGTGATATCTAGTTTTTTGATAATCAATAATTGAAATTGCTAACCTTAACGTGATATCTACCAAACACAGAAAATATATGGACCAAAAAAGAGTCACCACTATAGGCAGAACCATGTGGCTAACGCAGATCCACAAAAACGCAAAAAATAATGTTCTCATAGTACAAATAATTGTACCCCTCTCACAAACCGGTGTACCAACACCAAAAAGTGTTTCTCTGGATCAAAGCATGCCGGGTTTTTTACCCGGAGAGCGATAAGCATAACTGTAGCGGAGACTGATAAGCATCAATGTAGCCTGTGATAAACCGATGCACTAACAACAAACCAAGCATCGCTGGATTTTTCACCGGAGATCTAGATCTAAAGAATAAAGGATGTGAGCGACAATGAATAAAACGGGTCAGTTGACCTAAAATAAGAGTAGCTCGGGTCGGTTACCCAAAAGGCCATGTGAAAAAAATCACACATTTAAACACTGTTTCTAAGAAATCCCAACAAATGTAAAGTATACTAATTAGTCACTTTATTCTAATATTATTGTCCACGTTTTTTTTTAAATATACTAAATTAATTTTCTTACTATCAAAAATAGATAAGCAATTTTGATGTAAATTGTCATATTATCCTTACTTGATATTATTATAATAATTTTTAAAAATAATAAGAAATAATTAGTTAAAGGTGAAACTATCATTTTTGTAAAAAGTAAGAGAGAAAAAGTAGTAGTAGTTATTCTTTTCTTAAATTATTTGTTTTTTATCAAGAGACAATTATTTTGAGGTGAAAAAGCTATTATGTTATCAGGATTCAGAAATATGTTTAACTGAATAACGTTAGAGAGTAAGATGTTGTTCTTATCCACCTAAGTTATCCGAACTTTGCACCGATGTTAGCGCAATAGCTGCATCGTGGTTCTTGTTATACGTTTCACGTTATGTTGGTAACACAAGTTATCAGTAATTATTTTTGTAGTGTAAAAGTAGATAGAATGGTTTTATGGTAGTGTATTATAATTTTTTTTAAGATTATTATAAGACTGAACGTAATGGGACTGAACCAGTTGGTCGGTCTCCAACTTTTGAATGTGTCCCTTTCTTTACTTCGCACAAACCAAACGTGTCTGGCTTCCTAATTTTGAAAGATTCGGTCTGCAAATGGAACCGAATGTATTGAAGAGGTTTGTGTTTTTGAGATTTTTTATTATTTAATTTAGTGGGATAAGGTTTTTTTTTTTTTTTATGGGTACGGTCCTTTTAATATGAGCATTTGGTTTGCGTTTGGTTTAAGCAATGTTTTGAAAACCGGATCAACCCGGCCGGTTCAACCAGTCGGACTGAGCGTGGCCAAAAATCCGGGTTTGTTAAACCAGGTTAACCGGTTAGACTCGTCGAGTTTTGAGTGACCCGGGTCTTGAAACCCAACCGAGTTTGGTTTTTCTCAATTTTTTTTTATAAAAAACATGTTGACCCGAGTTGGCCCCGTGCTCGAACTGGTTGACCCGAATGAAAAAACTTTTTATTTTTTAATAGAAAACCGGATTGACTCGACGATCGAACCGGTGACTAGTGACTCGACCGAATCGATAAAAAACCGCATTTTTAGAACATTGGATTTAAGAAAGAAAAAAAACTGAGTTGCCAAGTTTATTTATGGTCTTGGTGTAGTTTTACTACTGTTAGTCTAACATGAAAGCTAACATAGCACGCGGACAATCACACCTATCAGTTTTATCACTCATATTTTTATTTGGGGACACGTTATTTGAACCCTCTCATGAGAGGGTTTCGAGAGGCCCTGACATTGTACATGAACTTATATGATGTGCATCATGATTTGTGCATTTTGACCAAAACCTCTCTATTATCGCATCATAAAAAGTGTCCATTCAAACCTTACTTTTCTTTTGTTCAATGAAAATTTAAAACAAAATCAAAAAAGGCTGGTTACCTCTAAAATTTGTAGTCACTCTCACGGTTATCACGACTGGGTCCCACATGGAAGGTCCTTCGCAAGTCCAACCATTTATCCAAATTCCAATTATACCCTCCAAGCTTTTCTTCTTTCTTAAGTTTCATTTTTCTGTTAAGAAAAAATATAAATTTCTAAACACAACAATAACAATTCTTAATGTCGTCTAACCGAATGTATAATCACTAGAATGTTGCCACTCATACTTCTACCCAGGTTTATAAATTGCTTTAAAAAATCAGTAAAAATGTGTGCAAGTGTAAATATAAGTAGCAATATATGTGTAAGTATAAGACTGAACGTTATAAGCTTATGACTAGGCGTGATTTATCTTAGGTGGCAAGATAGTATGTCTGTTCATGTGCATTGCATCCTTCACGCGTAGTCATAAAAAAAAGCTGGTTTTGTTGTCGGATTTACTTAATAAACAATTTGATAACTGTGTGTGAGAGTATGTTGTAGATATAAATATAATTGTGTGGTTGTTTACTGTTAACTACTAGGTAGTAAAAGAGTTTGGTGATATGTTAGTGGTGGAAGTAAATGTTGATGCGACACACGACACATCAACAACACATAACTTTACTACGTGAGTTTAAAGCTTTAGTTATCATTTTAGGTTAGTTGTGGAAGTAAATGTTAATGTGACATACGACACACCACTTTACTACATCAATCTAAAGCTTAGTTTTAAATTTAGTCGATAAAATAATAATCTTTGTAAATTGTGTTAATTTTATCTTAACAAAATATTTGAAATATAAAACGTCATCAATTTATCAAACACTTAGGATTATAATTAACAAACTAGTAAAAATATAAAGTCCGTCTTTAGATGATTATTACACGATTATCATACTTGTTTATAACCACTACACGTTTCATCAAATAACAACATACTATGCGCTATAATTCTCACAACCCCAAACATTATAAACACATATTCAAATGGTATCTTACTAAACTCATATTGTCACAATAAATAGCACAAACTTTATAATTTTATAATGTATGATTGAAGACCCAATCTCAAACACTACCTCATTTTTTTATTTTAGTTTTTTGGTACTAGCTATTTGTCGAGTGATGGTAGCATACAGATAGAATAAGCCCTGCAAAATAGTATGTCTGTTCATGCTTTGCACAAGGTTGTTTATGTTTTATGATCTTTTTTGTCTGGCGGTGCATATTTTTTGGATCTGGGTACTACTTTAAATCAGATTTGTGGGGGAAATACTGTAACTTTTTTCAAATGTTATCAAAGTAAAAACATTATGGGCTGGTTGGTACGTGGAAATTAAAGTTGTAGTAAAACAAAGTTAATCATTAAAGTAAAAAGTAATGTAATTTCCAATAACATCTTTTATGAATTGTTGGTCTCAATATCTGCTTTTCAAGATGTATGGTGATGAATCAAGAATAAGCGGGTAATATTAGTTCACTTAAATCATACGAGGTTTGCACATTTACTCTTAAATGTGGGATGATTCAATCACTTGAACCTCGCTAAAAAGATACATCGTTAGTCTTACCATGGGAGGGGCTCTCACAGTCAACCTCGGACGTGAGAGTATTTATATGTGTGGAGGAATAAATATGAGTGAAAGCTAATCAGAGATATGTCTTAACCTTCAATGTCAAATACCTTGGTATTTATAGGTGAAGTTCTTTAGCGTTTACTTGTGTATCACGGTGAGATGATACAATCTATTACCTAGTGGATAATAGTGTGACTCTGTCGGAGACAAGGATGTGAGGTCTCGATATCCGAGCCTAACCGTCTTATAGTTTGACTCATGCTTCTTTGAGATTTGTGCTACTTTGTGGTGTCCGAGGTTTTTCTTCTTTAAGGTGATGCCAGACACATGTCTCAACCCCATGGGAGATTCCTTTCCACTTCAGGTGGGTAACGTGATTGGTGACTTGGACTCCACTCCACGGTGCTGAGTCCGGACAGTCGGGAACATTTCCATACGAAACCGCCCGCATCCTCCGGACCCCGACAGGTCTAGGCACTAATCTCGTCTCGTCAAATATGTTTGGAAGTTGTTCCGCCATAACGTGTTGTTGGTGCTATGGTCGGACCAAATGATACGCGCGACCCTCTGGACCGCATGTCGCAGTTAGCGTTAGGACGGTATCCGCCATATACGTGATCATATGGGAAGGTTGAAATATAGACAACCTCACCCCTACCTAAGATAGAAAGACTACTTCTGGTTCTATCAATGGTAGAGAAAAAAAAAACTTCCAGCCTTGCAAAAAGTGAAGATCAAACCCATTACCTCTGTTTTCATAAACAAAAGTATTATTAACCACTTGATCCAATCCTTTATTTAATAAATAAAGTCACTGTAAATGAAAATTTGTTCATAATTCATTTAAACTTATATTATTTCGTTTCTATTTTATAAGTTAAACTCTTTTTGTTTATCATCGGTTTATAAACTTATTTTTCGTATATCTAAGCCAATATAGCTAATAAATCAGAAAATAAGATAAAGCTAAATGAACTTTTAGAACTTAAGCCGAAATAATACAAGCTACCTATAGATAATTTTTAAACTAACATCACCTAAGATAATAACAAAGGAAAAATATATATATAAAGTTATTGGTCTGCCATTAAAAGTTTAGAGGAATATAGCTTTTTGGTCAAGTTAAGGTTTGTTCTTTCTTTTTAGTTATTGAAAACTAATATAAAAAGCCAAATAGAATTAAGTAACCTCCAAGAAAGTCTCGTTGTCACTCTCATAGACTCGAATGGTACCCACATAAAAGTCGTTAACGAGTCCATCCCAATTATCTAAAGTATATATACCCTCACTTTAGTGTTATTTTAATTTTAATTTTTTTTAAGTTACTGTTGTTAACTTTTAATACAAGGTTAAATTCGAAACACTTTTGCTACGTAAAGTAAAGCAGAAAGCATTTTATTGGTCGTCGACTACGCAAGACTATTAAGTGATTTTTTTTTTTTTTTCTTTTTTTTTATACGTGGGTTTCCGACTCGACATTGCGAGCCGTCTAATCCCAAAACGACTACCCTTTTGGATAGCTCGGAGTCGTCGCAGGTGAACCTCCGTGGCCAATGGAGGATTAATTACTTGGAGTCGTCGCAAGTGAGTATTACTTGGACTCATGCATAGAAGTTTGGTAGTTGTACCAATAACGAATTTGATCTTTTCAAACAACAAAAAATGTGACTTTAATGTGATCTTGGGACTTGGGTGTTCATCGGTTTGGAACTTGGGTTTTTTGTTTATTCGATTCAAGTTGTTTGGGTTGAATTTTTCGGAGGCGCAAAAAAAGAAAAAAAAAAAAAAAAAAAAAAACCTTAACGAATTCAAATGCTGTTAAACACGTTAAAACATCATTAACTTGTTTATGAGATAAGTTATTAATACCCCCGACTTCTTTTTTTACAAGTGATAACCCTTTGGATTTTTCGGTTTTTTATTTTTTTTATTTTTGTTTATATTAAATGACTATAAAATTGAAAGTATGAACAGAAAATATAAAATTTAATAAGTAAAAAGTATAAAATTGACAGAAAATACGAAATATAAACTGATAAAAAACTGTGTTGTACTGTAAGTAGAGTGGGCCAAATCATGAAAGATGTAAAAACTACATTAGAAAATGAGGTATGAGAGGTACCAATAAAATAACCCGTTATTTATTAAGAAGCACAAGTACGCATAAGCATATCAATAACAACATCAGTGTCGCATCATCCACTTCTAATAACACACCAATAACTAAAACAACACCCACTCATAACACACCACTAACATGTTATTGGATCCCACAAAATACTCAACTAAAAATACCCACTCGCTAACCCAAAAAAAATTAAAAATTAAATGGCGTGAGCCATTCAAGTGGCTTGGTTTCATTTGGCGCCATGGTCGGTATGCATGTTGGCGAGCCATCGGGCAAAGCATGGTGCGTTTGGCGTGATATTCGCTTGCGTACCGTGTGCTCTAAGAGCATATACAATGCATCAAGTTTTTACAGAGTTGATGCATTTAATGCATAACCCATTTAATGCTTTATAGTTTGGGAATGTCTTAACCATGCCTAGGGCATGTAAGCTGTTCTTTGGGTTTTAATTACATAAATGGCTCAGTTTTACAAAAATTGCATATTTGGACGACCACCTAAATAATAATTAAAACTTACAAAAGACAAAGTTTTTAACCAATGCCTAAGATTTAGACGCTGATTCCTTATAGTTTTTGCAATAGCTTGAGTTCTACAAGTCTTTTTTTAGACTTTTTAAAAAGTCATTGTAAAACCTCATACAATAATGCAAAAAAATTATTACAATAGACTTGATAGAATAGTAAAAAGCTTTTGATAATTTTTCTCATCGCGGATGTTATAAGACCGGTTAAGTTATCGAGATAATTTTTTCCATATTCCAAAATTGATTTGATTTGGAAATTCAATCGGGACAACAATCTTTGTTTTCATTTTGTCTTGTTGTGATATTTACCTACAGTAAAAAAGACTTTGCTGACTTTCTGGTTTGCAACAGGTTGTTGTCATGTACTTTTGTTTGCTTCTTCACTATTTTATGTCAACCAAACTACACTTTCTTTGGTCCACCCTGTAATTAGGCCCCATTTTATCTCATAGCAGGCTCATAGCATTTGCGTATGCATTTCGCAGAACTTTAAACATGAAAATGACTAACTTTCAAATATGTGTGAGTTCTCCCATGTTACCAATGATTCCATTTATAACATACTTCTTTTATTTTTGCGCAAATAAAGCTAAAGTGATTTTTCTTTTATAAAGTTTAATTGGGATTCCTCCTTCAAAGTTACAAACTTAACTATGAAGACACAAGTACAAAACAGTTTAACAATTTTTTATTTTTATTTTTTTTTCCTTTTTTATTCATATATACACACAACAATCAAAATTTCTTGAATTAACGAGTTAGGTGTTCACTAATGAGTAATGACCCTATAAAATCATCTCTCGTGTGAAATTCCCCTTTTGGTAATAATATTGACCCGTGACAAACTTCTCTCACGCATGAGGGGGTCCTCGTTAGTTAGTTTTAACATGACACATAAACACGACATACTTAATTAATGGTCCTCAAGATCATATTAGCACATTCTAAAACTTTAAAATTATTATGAGGTGCTTTAAGAAAACTTTTTTTGTAGGAATATATACATGACTTGATAATTAAAAAAAGTATCCGTACATAAAATGCGAAAAAGAAAAACCATGATAACGACTATGCACATCTTGTTTCAGTACACAGTAAGTTGTTCGTTACTTGTTTCATTTAATATGTATCTTTGTGTCTTTATGGGTGTTTTTGTTAAAAATAGCAGTAGCTGTGAAAAAATAACTAAAGCTCATCGTTTCTTAAATAAGCATTGGAGAATCAATTTTCTTAAAAAATAGTTATAACTCATCGCTCTTTTGTGAAACAACCACTAGAAATCAAATTTATCATTGTTCGTCACTCACCGCTTCAAAACGTTACACACAGTTCCGCGCCTAACTTACGTTTCTAAATAATTGTATTAACCAAGTATTATATGTGTACATCACCATTAATCTAATTATCTAATTAATGGAGTACTTTATTACCCTGCGTGTAATGTAATAATTGTAGCTATGTGTATATTTATTGGTTCTTATAAATCATTACATCTCTTTATTTCTATAATGCAACAAATAGAAAACTGATAATGACATGTAACAGCATATCACTATATCTAGAGAACACATTTATAAGTCATTTAATTATTGATTAAAATAGAAATGGTTGTTGTAGATACATTAAAATGTAAAGACCTATTATGATACTTTTCTTATGCTAGTTTCCACAACTTTGAAATTGACGATCACTTGGGTTGTATTCATATCACTTTCCTACGAAATTTCATGGATTAAACCAAAGCTTATGTCAATCTTAATTTTCTTGATTGCTTTTATAAATTTTTTGGATTAAAAATAGCTCACCTTTTTATATTTAGAAGTCTAACATGAATATATTACATTTTTTTTGATTTTTTTTACTTGGTTTTTTTATTTGACATTACGAGCCCAATATACAAAATCAAAAAGTAATCAAACATAAATATTGTGGTTAAAGTTAAAATATTTACCGTCTCTTCCTAACGGTATCATGGATGAAATTGGTCATCGTTAGTTTTAATTGTGAAAGTGACATTGGTAATTATGGTAAACGTGACAATGACGTGGGTGAATAGTGACATGTAAAACCATCGCCCCACTTGTATCATCTGTCGATTTTGGGATACGTTTCATCATTGACACCAAGAATCTAAATTAATACTACCGTATGTTTTAGGCCCTTTTTTCTGGGACAAGTTATTAGCACTCTTTTTTCTACAATTATAAATTTATTTATATAAAAAAACCATAAATTTACAGAACAAATAATGTAAAATTTAATAGGTTAAACGTATAAAATTGTCAAAAATATGAAACAGAAACTGACAAAAAACTTTGTTATACACTTGTACTCAAGAAAAAAAGGAAACCAAAAGCATCTTTGACCAAAACCCATCTTATGTCACATAATAGAGGTTTTGTATACTATGACCCCCTATTTTATTCATACGTATTTTTAGAAGA
Organism: Chrysanthemum makinoi; assembly: GCA_910596185.1. Taxonomy (NCBI): domain Eukaryota; kingdom Viridiplantae; phylum Streptophyta; class Magnoliopsida; order Asterales; family Asteraceae; genus Chrysanthemum; species Chrysanthemum makinoi. The sequence continues at coordinate 259,649,398 of OU343217.1, forward strand.
AATGCTAAACATTCTTAGAGTGCTAGGTACAGTTGGTGCCATGAGTGGTATCGTTGGTGGTGCCGTGGAAAAAGTGATGCCTCTTCAACACCTTTTTTCCATGGCACCAGTTTTCTCTTTGGCACCAAAACACCCCTCCCTAGCTATGGCACCACTTTTTGGTGCCGTTGGATTTTTTTTTTCTATTTTTTCTCATTTTTAAATATAAACAATATATAACTAAAAAAATACATCAAATAAAAAAAGACATTATATAAATAAGGACTAACAATGTAAACAAAATAGGGACTAACGATGCAAGAAAAACACTAACAAGAGCAAATAATGTAAACTTATATTACAATAGGGGTTTAAAGTGAACAAAAAGAAAAAAAAAAGAAAAAAAAAGGAGGATGAAAAGTCAATAGCAGCATCTTCCTTAAGTCCTTCTTCCCCATACGAAAAGACCTGCACCTTTTTTTAAAAAAAAAAACCAAAACAAACAAAAGCAAAAATTGAAACACAAACACAATAAACATTTTAAAAGCTTAAAACCTCACTCACATTACCCACTTAAAAATCAAAAAAAGAAAAAAAAAACAAAACAAAACCGGCATGGGCGTACGGCCGCTAGCCGCTACCGTACCAACCGGTGTGGTCCTCGCGCCATCGGGGTCGTGCATCGCTGATGGCTTGAGCCACCAACTACTCAGACTGACCTCTTACAAAAGCTTCTTACAAATGTGTCTAATCACAAGATGCTGACACTTGTCCTAACTGAAGGTTTTGATGGAGAGAGTGAATTAGTGGGAAAAACTATATAATATTATTATGTGTGTAAGATGATTTGTAAGGCTAGATGGCAAGGCACAACACACTCACCTTACACATCAGCATCACGTCACATTTCTCTCTCCTCTCACTTCCACTCACCTTTTTGTGGACAATGTACTCACTTTCACTCACCTTATTTTTTATTTTTTTTAATACTTACAAATTCAATAAATAAACAAAAATACAGTACAAATTCAAAATTCAGATTACACAAAAATAAGTTTACAAATTAAGATTACACAATTTTAATACACATTTTATATACACTTTGAAAAAAAAAATGGTGATTCGCTCACCTTAATTTGCATCGGAAACCACCAACTGTGCGTGAGTGGTGTTAGTGGGCATGGAACTCGCGAGTGACTATGGCTTAAGGTGAGCGAGTCATCTCGCCTTGCTATCTAGTCTAAGAGAAAATAGTATAAGGGTGCAGCAGAACTCTATTTTTAAATTGGTTTAAAAACACATAAATATTAAGAGCCCTCTCAGTACGGTAGGCCACCTCAAGTTATGGTCTTCGGCGTGAGTCTATGGCACGAGATACCACATCAAAGGTCGGCTGGTGGATTGTGGCGTCGTAGCCACCAGCCACGTGATTTTTTTCTTTCTTTTATTTTAAAGGGGTGGTTTGTTTCTTTTTGTTTGTGTGTTGTGTTTGTGATGTGTTTGTGTGATTTTTTCATTTTTTTCATTTTTTCATGTGTTTTGCAGGTTTTGGGAGGAAGAAGACGGCCCAGGCTATACGAAAATTTATTAGGCCGACATTTATATGCACAACGACACGGGAAAACTATATTTTAGAAAACTGAAAACAAAATATATATGCACAACGACACGGGAAAACTGGTGTTATGTCGGGAGGGTGTTTTGATGCCATAGCTAAAACTAGTGTTATAGGAAAAAAGTGTTGAGGTAGCACTACTTTTTCCTTGGCACCACCCCACAACACCAACTGTACTTAGCGCTCTAAGAAATGCTATAAGTTTCGACACATTATAAATGACTCAGACTTATAATTATACGTGTTAGCAAGCCTAATACGGGTCAAGGAAGCCTTGTATTACAATACAGGTTAACAAAAACAAGCCCTACCTACTAGGCATCATCTAAGGGGGATCACACACCCCTCTAATGGCAAGCATTCAGCTCTATGGTATGCTACACTTATGAGGATTTTACTTTTTTTATCAAACAAAAGCTTCTAACAGCCAGGATAACTCATATGTACTATTTCTACAAATATGCAATGACAAATCCATCACTTTTCTTACAAAGTGCCACATTTAACTAAATGTTCATACAAGCAAGCATGTGCTCGAACGTAAATTTGCCTTTATGAACATGCTCATGAACAAAAGGGACCTACGGATCATAAAGCAGGGAATACACCCGACGACGTCTTGGATACGGTTTCATCGCACAAGCCTATTCCAAGGTACACATACTGATGCAGGTTTTCTGAACAGAGCTTAATATTTCTAAGTCTCGTCTACCTAAGGTCTACCTATTGCACTAACGAGCAGTGGACCCGATGAGTTCGTTCCCAAGAGCTATGTAGATGAGGATCCTATTAAGTCTAATTGTCACAGTTTTAAAAGGTTTTAAGATTGAAATGATTAATTAAACTAAAGATAATAAATAAATAACAAAAATTAAATTAAGGTTGTGAACAATGGTGAGAAAGTGTGCTAACCTAATTATTCATCCTATCATGTAATTTCTATGTTTTCTAATTACTTCCTATTGATTCAAGTGGGGGTCAAGTCGCTATGACAACATTTGGTCAATTCGTCATAACCTATCGACAAAGGTTCCTACCCGACGTCAAAGGCCTACCCTTTGGGAGTCGGCGTGTTAAGCAACCTAAGCCAAGTCATTAAGTACCCTACATGCAAGATTCGAAACAATGTGTGACCGGGCGCTAGCATCTTAGACACACGTCCCTAACTTCTTAAGTTCATTTATGTGTGTTCGGGTCGAAAAGACTTTCTTTTCTACGAGCAAGTTTTACAACTCTCTGGGCGGTGTACCTAATCGTTGTAGTGTAGTATGGGGTAAGCCTAGGGGGTTGATCGTTCTCTAGGAAAATAGAGATGTTATGAAGAGATGTATGACGAGAAGGAAAGGTTGAGGGAGATTCTTTTTGGTCTTTTATGGTTTTTTGAAAGCAAGGTAAATATCTCGGTGTATAAGAGTGGGAGGTGGTACTTCCACCAATTTTAACTACTTTTTAATTAAACTAATTACTACTTAAACTAAGGATAGATTATGCTAATGTTGGTGTGCTCTTATGATGATTAAAAATGTGTTTACTTAGATGTTGTTACTCCTTAGTTATCTCTTATTGGTCGGTTGAATTGTCAAATCCTCATCTTAATTGGTGCGTGGTATTCCGTTTGGTCATAGGGGTGCCTAATTCCCTAGTTCTATGAATTGTAACTCTACTCTAGACTATCCGGGATCGCCAAGTACCTAAGTATCTCCATCGAATACTCTATTATCAACAAGTTACAACTCACGTAATAAACACAACGATAGCCAAGGTGTTGCTGATTTTGCATCACCGATATTATTTAAGTGTAATGGATTAATTTAGGTGACCAATGTGTAATCATGATAAATGTTCAACAAGTCGGGGTTGTGCGGAGTGCACACTTGTATGACGTTATTATGATTGCTATTCGGGGGCGAAGCCCCGAATGACGGGGGTCCGGGGGCAGCGCCCCTGGTAGCAGGGTCCAAGGGGCAGCGCCCCTGGTAGCAAGCTTGGAAAAATTTTATTTGGTATAAAGTGCTATGTTAAAAACGCACTAGAAAATAAAATTTCCGGTATTTTGTCCCATATTTTAACTGCTCGGTTATTAAGTAACTGCTATAGCAGTTACAACCGCTATACAGTTTTTTGGTCATATAATTCGTTTCTTGGTTCTGGTTCATAACGAAAAAAAACATATTCTCAAGTTTAAAAATCTGAGTTTTATCCGATTAGAGATTTCGGTAGAACCACCGAAATACTTCAATCTGATAGTGTTTACACGACTCTCAGATTACTGTGATCATTATATCCTAACACAAGGTGCACTCCTAAAGAAGAAGCCAGTTTTCCTTACTCTAGCGTCTACCAATTAAGACAAGAGACAACCTAACAATAATTAACAACTAGGTTTCATAGATTTATGCAAACACAAGGATAATTTAGGTACTCATGGTAAACAAGCAAGCATATACACATACAATTAAATATGGGGTAGACATAATGATAATATGGATTAACAAACTTATCTTATGATGTAAAAAAGGGTATGGAACCCTAAAATACTATCCAAGTCAGACTACAACTGAATTAGAGTTTGCTCTCCAAAGTTCTACCTCTCTAAATGTAGAAAAATCGAATTCTATATATAGATTTACAAATGTGACGGCGCCACCTTTGCTAGTGACGCCGTCAGTCCGCCGTCATTAGGGTTTCGTTTGGGCCAAGTCATCGTTGGGATGGCGTCAGTTGATAAGTGTGACGCCGTCATTCTTCATGAAGGACGTCGTTTGAGATTGGTTCTTGGGCGTTTGGTGTAGAAAGTCAAGGAGACGCCTTCCAGAGTTTAGGCGTGACGCCGTCAGGTTGTAGAACCAAAATTTCAACTGAGCCGTTGCGGGTAATTTGATCAAAACTCTTATATAGGGACGACGTCGACCTTTGATTGGGACGCCGTCGGGCTTGAAAATATGCTTGAGTCTTGACTTTGTCGTTTTCTTCATATTTTCGCTCCTTTTCGTCCAAATATGCTTGATTCCAGCATTCGGCTTCCAAAAGACCTAAAATGTGAAAAGGAACGATTTTAAGTAGTAACGGATATAAAATGTGTCGATTTAGGGATTAAATGACTCCCTAAAAATGTCTGTTTTGAATCCTTATCATTCATCCTTTCGAACGGTGATCTTTTGATCAATTCGCACAAGAGAGATTTGATAGTCTTTTGGTCAATTCTTACCAAGCCTCTCTGCCTACTTACTCAGGGTAAGTTGGTCAATTCCCCTAAGCAATTAGATACGACCGCAATTCAAAACTACCGAAGCTAGGGTAACTACCATCGAACTATGCATGCATACACTAGGAATAATTATAGAAACATGAAAACAAAAACAATACAATCAAGGAATCATAACTAGGCTAGCACCAAGAGTGCTTAGCCGATCATATTAAAAGACACAATAAATTCAATGTATAACATGATTAATGAAAACATAAATTAAAGTGAAAAGTAGTAGTAATCGCTAAAGCTTGTCGATATGGTGTGATTCATCCCTTGGAGATGGCTCTGTATGCTTGGTATGATCTACCCTTGGACCCCTCTTCACGTTCACTGCCTTTGTGTTGTGAGTGAATGATGTAAAATGCAGATTTTAGGGTTTGTATTTATAGGCCCGATCATAGTTACGGCGTAACTTAAATTGAGAGTTACGTCGTAACTTAGTTATCATCTAAACGTAAAGCTCGAGTGGTGATTATGGCGTAACCTAAGGAATAGTTACGCCATAATAGTAGCTCCGCCGTAATTTTGTAGATAGTTACGCCGTATCTTGAATACCTTCTAAACAGAAGGTTGTTACGTCGTAATGCATGTGAGGAGGTTACAACGTAGTTGATGGAGGCGCGAAATTCTTCATGACCTAGATGGTTATGGCGTAACTTTAGTTGAGAGTTGCACCGTAACTGCAATTGAGTTGGTCTCTGTAACAAAATCCTAGCTATAGCGTAATTGAGAATATGATTTACACCGTAGCTTCTTCAAAGATAGCATATTAAGGTAAAACCGTTAAGAAAATCTCCAAATCCGTGTCTCTAAGCTCCAATGCTCATATTTTATCTGGAAACAAAATATAAAGGAATAAGAGTATATATCCATATAAATGACAAAAATATGAGCATAAACGGGAGAAATTGACACTTCAAAGTCAGGATTATTTGATGTTATCAAATATCCCTCCACTTGAACTCTAGTTGCCCTCAAGTAGACCTTATTAGAATAATTTCTAAAAGATATCCCCAAATACCGGAAGATATGAGTTTAAAAATTCCTTATGCTAGAATAAATCAAAGCCGTATACCTCACGAAATGAGAACAAACACTCATATTCTATCTTCTAGTCTAAGTGTCAATTTTGGGGTGATCACTCAAAGCACAGTCATGGCATGTATTATATCATAAGTTTGGGGGTTACATAAATCTCCACCACTGGAGTTAAGGATTAAACAATCTTTGAAGGCAATATGAGTGAATACAATGTGAGGTTAAGGGTGAAGTGTCATTACTAACGTCTCACGGCAAAGTGGACAAAATCAATGATACATGACCAAATCCGTGGTCAAGACACCAAAGATTGCTTGCTTCATCACCTAGACACGCTTCATGATTAAAAGGGTAGGATAAGACACGGGAACTAATTCGTGTAAAATAAAAAAGTAACAAAACAAATAGTCTTTACCTATCACCAAGTTGTCATCGCCCACCGACCATCCAAAGTTCAAGCTTCAAGATGAAGAAACCAGATCATGATGTATCAAGTAAATGTGCCATTAGTAGACATTGATGGGCACATCACCTGTTCTTCAAACTGTTGGTGTAATAACATCACCAACTTAAATCTTCAAATGTGAACGAGGTGGCCTCCTCGATGCTAATATCTACTAAGCTCATAACATATTGCTTATACATTGCACTTAATAACATAAACTAATAATAATAATATTAATTAATTATTATTATTATTATTATTATTATTATTATTATTATTATTATTATTATTATTTTTATAAAAACATCACTTTCATTATAAACAAACCCAATAGATTACAAGAAATTAGTGGGGAGCCTCGAAACAATCTGGGCTCCCACACCTTTATCAATAGCAAAACTAATCCTACTAAAGATATGAGCAGCCGCGCGCGCTCCAATGTCTTGAGTTATTATTATTATTATTATTATTATTATTATTATTATTATTATTATTATTATTATTAATATTATTATTATTATTATTATTATTATTATTATTATTATTATTATTATTATTATTATTATTTTCATAACTTTTTTTTATATAATTGTTACAAATAAAAAGTTAAACATCCCCTTACTTGAGATAGACATAAATGGAGAATATGGGAGGTCTTCGATGATCTTCAAATGTAAGTCTATAACGAAAGCTTGATTCCCGAACCTCTCAACTCAAACCTCGAACTTGGGAAAACAGTGACTTCCCGACCATAAATTAAGACTACACGGTAGGCTAAGGGGAATAGGTGTAACGATACAAACATAATAAGGGTATGAAATGAAAAGAATGGCTCTGAAGGGTGTATCTAGGGGTATCTTGCACTAAAGGTGAGTGCAACAAAAGGGTTTAACATGGGGGTCGACTAGTCGAGGAGACTAATCGATAAACACACATATATAGGCTATTTGGGTGATAATCCTAAAATATTGCCTTCTCAAATTGATTATTTTATATATATCAAGCTAACTCGACGCAGCTCGTTTATGGTCTTGAAATGATGCCAAGGCCAAGTTCTAAAGTTTACAAGCCACCGGCACACTCATAATTTGGTGGATTTGGGTAAATAAGTGGAAAGTGATAAGGCTAATCTCACCACGGAATATCAAAGGTTATAGTGTGCTAGGCTAAGGTCTAATCTAGTTAGGTTAAGAAAAACATGTCAAAATTTTATAAATGACATAGTTTTTAAAGTAAACTAGAAAAACGAGGGCAAATAAGTTCAAGTAGTAATTCTACTCCCATCCCCCACTTG
>OU343217.1:259657118-259923066 GCA_910596185.1 Chrysanthemum makinoi
CAATACATTTTTACTTAAAAAGACTACATCATCTTTCATCTTCTTTTTTTCACTTCTTTTCCTTTATTAAGTAATTAAATTTTTTGAAAACATAATATCTTTCAAATTTTTTTCTAATTATTTTACTTTCTTTTTGCGTCTCAATCTCAAAAACACAATGTTAAACTCTTTGTGATTGCATCATCTGATCACCATATTAAGTTATTTTGACTTTTTTTTAACCTAAGACGGCGTTTGTTATCCGATTTTTTAAGCAAGGGTTTGAGTTGATGCCCAAAATCTATTATTTGGTTCAAATCAGTGGATTAAAAACAAGTGACTTGTTCCCAAACAGTAGGAGAAGAGAAAGTCGATAGGTAGCACTTGGATTTATTTTAGTTAGGTCTTTTATATTCTTTTTAATATCTTCCTCTACATTCAAATTTTTTTAAAGACAATTTATTTAATGCAAACCAAGAATCGAATAAAGCGTCATTTATATTAACAGATCTTTGCGTATAGAGGGCCGATAAAACAAAATATACAAATACAAAATTGACTAAAAAAGACACAACCATCATGAGAATGAATGCTGCATGAGAAAACACAAAACAACTATCTCAAAAAAGTGTAGCAGAATAAAATAAAACCAAAACCAATTTTTATATTCCTATACAACTTAAAATATTTTTGTTTTATAATATATTTTTTCAAATAGAATAATAACATATTTATTTTTATAATGTATTTTCTATCTCTACATTAATCATAATCGAATTAAATCAACCCCGTCTACAAACACTACAAACCACAACGGTTTAGTTTACCAATCGCAATAATCAAATACCATGTCCCAAACAAACACCTTCTAAAATACACCCGCCTGTTTTTCTTAACAAAAACATCCAAACACCCCATTTACAATCAAACATACATAAACCCTAATTCAGGGTTTTACTATTCCTTCATTAATCCTCATACAAATCAATCTCCCAACAGAAAAAACGGTAACTTTTAATTTCTTATTTACATCTTCTAAGTTAAATGTGCTATATTTAATTGCTTTCAGAATAACTTAAAAGAGTTTATTTAGTGCTTAATTAATGGGTTGTTTGGATTCATAAAAACAAACATCATAAACTTACAACTTATTAACAGGGTTGTTTGGCTTCGCTTATTTTACGGGTTTATATGCCTTATTGAGACTTAGAAAGCATAAGCTCACTTTTTTCAGCTTATGAAATTATAAACTTGAGCTTATAAGTATATAAGCTCAAGTTGGATAAGCTCGAAAAAGTGAGCTTGCCGGCTTTTCTAAATCTCAATAAGGCGATAAACCCGTAAAATAAGCTAATCCAAACATACTGTTAATAAGCTGTAAGTGTTTTTATATCAAATTGGCTACGTTTAAGACTTGAAGCTGTTTTTTGTAGAAAGGGCGAATGAAATATGGCTGTGTATGATATTGGGATATTGTAAATAGAAAGATTGGAGGTTTACGATTACATAAAAATCAATAAGCGGTTCATAATTTAAGGTTTTATTCTCAAGACTTGTCGATATATACTAAGAAACAAGCTGAATGCTATGCAAACTTTATATCTGTTTATTGATTTTTGGAATAAGCTGGTCTGAATAAGCAGTTTTAAGTTGCTTATCCGAAACATCTTATTTTTCTCACAAATAGTTATATAAGTAGTTTAGATAAGAAACTCCAAACATCGGCAAAATGTAGTAAGCAGCTTTAGTAAGTAATCCTAAATACCCCATATCAAAAGTTTTAACTTTTTGATCTTTCTCCCCTTAGCACAGAACCATTAAGCAACCTTTCACTTTGATAAGATTTAAATTCTACAGTCATGGTTTTTTGGCGGACCTTTCTGTTCCTAGTTAAAGTGCCTCGTGTCGTGAGATCTTTGGTCAAGTAGTATAATGAGTGAAACGTTTGCTATTAGCACATTCCTAGTTTAGGCGTGATTAAATAAGGATTTCGTGAGATTGGACGCGTCATTAGCCAACTATGAAGAGTTGGGACTAGCCACAATTCATCTTTCTAAGTAGTCGCAAAGGAATGAATTTGCGTTTTATTTGATGATTCTAGTCCCTCCAAAAAAAGAATTACGTGAACCAAACGCCCCATAAAAATTTTCCATTTTTTTGGTCAGTTTTAACCGTTTAATATTGTAACTCACTCACCAAGTTTTTTTAAATGCTGGCAAGGAAGATATTTGTCTAAAATAGCTGTCGTTTTGTGATTCTAATGAAAGGATTTTAATTTTATACTCATGGTCTAAGATTGTTGCACTATAAACAGGATTATATCTGCCAATAATGAGTACTACTGATGGAACCAAACATCTAAAGACCCCTGTGATACCACCAGCCGAGCTTCTTGTGCAAAAATTTACCGAATCTCGAGCTTCTGAACTTGACTCCCTTTATTCAACTATTTCCACCCGGTTAAATAATGATTTTAAATCTCATAGAAGTAAGAGGAGAAGAACTACTGGTTTTGACAATCGAGGTTCCAAAACAAGATTTAGAAAAAAGCAAAGAGTCGGAGCTTTGAATAATAATAAAAATAATAACGGTGAAAATTTAGAGAAAGATGTTAATAAGGCGCCTCCTCGTCATATACGTCGCAAAAAGGAGCTGTACAAAAATCCTGAAAGTGGGTTTGGTACTTCGGGTGATGGGACTAAGAGATTGAGAACACACGTTTGGTATGCAAAGCGGTTTACAATGACTAAGCGTTGGGGTTTCCACCTTCCTCTTGGTTTGCATGGCAGGTATAATGTCTATTTGCATTATCTTCTTTATTTAATACTAGCCGTGGCAATTTGGATCCATTTACTTATAATTGTGTCAATTTGGGTTATGTTTACAAGGATAAATATTGCTTATATGTTAGCTAAGAGTAAATTGGTTCAACGGGTCGAAAGTTGACCAGAATGAATTTTTATGCATACGACTTCCAATGTTATTACAACACTAGATTATTGTTGAAATATTATAAGCTTTTTGAATTCTTTGACACACTACTAAATTGTTACCTGTTTCACTGTTACTCAACCGCTTGGCATACCCATTCTGCCACCTCTATTTAAAACTAATGCTGTACCAATAAAAATTACTTGTTCGCCTATGAACCTATTAGTCGAATCAGTTGTGACCAACATGGAACATACTATAAAAGTTACTTACTTAGTGCTTTTTACCTCATGCTGCAACCACTATTTGCCAATGTGCCCAATTTTCAGAGTGACTTAACCACTTCCCGAGTTACGATGTTAGTTTTTATTGAACGCAGATCTAGCCAAAAATTTCAGTTTTAGTTTGAAAGTAGGACGGTGGGTAAAAGGTGATAAGAAGAGAATATAAAGTTATTGTGGCCAAAAGTTCTTTCACTCTGATAGACATGGGATAGATTCTTTGAAAGTTATGCAGGATCTTAACAGTTTTTGGTTTGCTTAATGCAGAGGAAGAGGGTCGAGAGCACTTTTGAAATGGTTGAAAAATGGAACCGTGGTTCATGATGCTAGCTATCATTCTGCTGTTCAACTTGAGGGTTTACAGGTGATTTTCGTGCATATATTATTGGGTGCATTACTTATATATTAAATCATGTAAAGATATTGTTTGAGTTAACCCTCTCTGAAGTGGCTCGTCACTCATGTCAACTTGTACATAAAATTGCCAAATTCTGACTCGTTATCCAATCTGTCCGACTACCACTTCTAATATCTTTCGTGTAACAGCGTTGACAGTTACTTTGTCTGCTTGCAGGATTCATTGTTGTCGATTCTAAGCACTGTAATGACACCTTTTTATCCTAAATCAGATGCTGAAAAAAATGTAACTTCTGGTGATATTTATGCTACAACTATGGTGGGGGTGGTCATCTTTATACATAAATAAGATAACAGTTAAGATTATTGCCTTATTGGCAATCGCTTATTAATCTATACACTCACTTTTGCAGCTTCATCATGGGGGAGCATCCAAATTAAACACCATTGCACCTGTTATTTATATGTGGCGACCTATTCAGCAGTCAACAGACACCGATGTAGAAAGTGATCGAGCCAACGGGATCAGACAATTATGGATATGGATACATGCTGCAGCATTTACTGAAGGCTACAATGCTTTGAAAATTGCTTGTGAAAGTCAGGGTAAGGTAGAATTTTAGCTCATTAATTCTATGGAATTAGTCATGTATTTGTTAAAGCCAGTTATGTTATGTGTAACTTTTAAATAATAGGTTGAGGAGGATTCTGCTTCGGTTAAATGTACCTCACTTGAGGGGCAATTTGGGACATTGGAAGTAATGGGGTCAAAAGCATCCCAACTTCTTCAGAAGATACTACATCCTGTTAGCAGGTAAGACATCCTATTCTTTAATGCAGTTTATTTCAGGGTTCCTTTCTATAAAACAATGCGTTCATTCATTTGTCGTGTTCAAGTCATTCTACTCTATTTTGTGCATGTGTCATTAAAACATTATTTTGTGTCCCCTTCAGGTCATTTTTAATATTTAATCTTTATGTTATTGTATACCTTAATAACCGTATATATTTATAACATTTATATACATAAGTTTAATATTATCATCATATTTAAAAGCTCCCTGACCCCGCCTTGGCGGGATTGGATATCGTTGTTGTCATTGTTGTATCATATTTGAAAGCTGGTTTATAAGGCTTTTTGGTTACAAAATAACCAAAATGGAACCAAAAAGGGACACAAAGGCATCATTTAGTGACTCAGATGTATACAAATAGGTACAGTGATCAGACTGGACAAATGAAAATGATGTTGTTTTATACAAATAATCCTTTATCATAACCCCGTTTTTTTGATCTAGTAGTTCTGTAATGACTTTTATGATCATGCAGTACGTCTGAAGTATCTTCAATTTTGGAAAAATGTTCATTACCGAAAGCCGATGATGTCGCTTTGTTAACAAATACATCTTGCTCCCAAGTTATTCGTCTTACAGTCAATGATCCCCGTGCTTTGACCAACAAATGCACAGAAACAGACTCGACTTATATTACTGATTTGTGGGATGCTGGAAACGGCTTATGTTGTCCACTTGAAGAAAGTGTTCTTTGTATGGAAAAACATCATCAACGCCTATCGGTCTTTTGTCTTACAGACAAAACCTCAGACAACGTTAATGCTATAAATAAGATGCATTCTTCAAGATTTTGCCCTGTGCTTCTCTTAAGAAGGAAAAACCTAAATGATTCAGTTACAAGGTCTGTGAGTTTAAATCACATGCTCATGAATACCCTTTTTTTGATATAATTAACTGTTCGATGATTTTTTAGGTGGTCTATTGTGCTTCCTTTGAGCTGGGTCAAAGCATTTTGGGTTCCGATGATTTCAGTTGGTGCTCAGGCTATTGGTTTGAGAGAGAGGTCTTGGGTTGCCAGTGAAGTAAGTAAAGGCATTTTCTTGTACATAAAGGTAGCAGTTGTGACCAAAATGGGTCGAATTGGGTTCATGTTTCAGGGAGGTGATTTGAACACTATGCATTTTACTTCATGCACACTAAATCTTTGGCTTTTGACAACTTTACTGGAGTCTACTAATAGAAGCCAAAAAAATATAATAAGCCGTATAGTTGTCAAAAGCCAAAAATCTGTTGTGTATGGCGTGAAACGTTTTTTGTGCATATCACCTCCCTATGTTGTCTCTGATGGTCAAATGGGTAAAGCCGTAAAGTAAATTACGTCGAGTATAACTAACAGGTAGAAAGACACCCAAATTCTTTTACTGTATTGAACGTCCTAAAATATTATGTATAAAGAATTTGGATCTGATGACATAGTAATGTTTTGATTGTTTTCTAGTTATTTTTTTACCCCAATTATAATTAGACAACAAGTGTTTTGGGTCGCCCAACACGAACTGGCCCATTTCGGCATCTAAAATGGACTTATTTTGACCCATTCCGGACCTTCTCATTTTACCACCTATACTTGTATGCAGCTGAGCTAAATTTTATGATTTTTATAAATTTATTATTTGTTGCATTATTTTTTTATCTATGCATATTTTACTTCCTTTTTCCCTATTTTTTTACTCAAAACATTTACATTTACAGGGTGAGATACCAATTTTTCCATCAGAATTTCCAGAGTGCGAATCTTACTCTTCTTTAGTGGAAGCCGAAGCTGCTACCATTGAGAAAGAAGCATCTCTTCGTCCTGCTTCCGTGAAACCTTTTAGCATTCCAATCCCACCTCCATGGAATTGTGTTTGCCTTGCCTTTCAAACAGACCTCACCAAACCTGAAAACCCTCAAATTAATTCTAGTGCATTTGATATGGTTGTCGCCAGATCACCATGGACGTTGGTCGATCATTACCTTCTTTTCACACATTATTTGGGTAGAGACGCACGTTTAGCTAAAGTCATGAGGGATGAGAAAGTACATATTGATCATTACCCAAATCCGGATATTGTTCTGGCAAATCGATGTAGAAAAGTGTCTTTTGTTAGAGTCATCCTTCGTTCTTATAAAGAAGGTGTCATTGAGGATGGAGCGGTTGTTTGTGCACCCCGTTTGGACGATATAAAGCTTTGGATATCTGGGTAAGTTTTTATCTGTGACATTTATTGCATGTTAGTATACTAGTATTACATATAATATTTTAAATATTTTAATTATTTATAATGATTTAGGCACTTTTATTAAACTGTAAATTCATCATATATCTAAATGAAGTGCGAGTATGAAACCAGTTTCGTATGCTAAGAAATCCTTCAAAAAAAAGAGTTAGCTCAAAATTTTAGTGTTGCAACATTTTTGTAAGCTGTAATCATCTTTTAAATGTGACGTCATGTTTGTCCTGATGCAGTTCAATCGATAAGGCTGAACTTCAGGTACCTCAATCATCCATGAGTACGTATTTTGCTAAGCAAGATTCTGGTAAATGGGAGTTTCAAGTGCCTGAAGATGCTTTAGCTGTGGAGTCTAATAGGTGGCCAATTGGTTTTGTAACGTCTGGATTTGTTCAAGGAAGGTTAGTATGGTTCGGAATCTTTTTATACCAAGTACTGAATTTATTTTAGTTTTTAGGTCAATTGATCGTGTTTGAAGTAACTTGACTTCAAATTCTTTCGGGCAAATGTTACTATATGGCCACATACTTGTTCCAATGGTCCATTTTGGTAACTGTATGTTTTTTCACCTATATGGTGATTAAAGTTTTTGGGAAGGAATATTGTGGTAATTTTAACCATTTAAATATGTTAAGTTACTGGTTTGACTTTTTTATTTACTAAAAGTTGCTTACCGTGGCATCTATGGGTGCTCCTTTGACAACTTTCTTTTATATATAAAGCCCTACGAGTGTCATTGACTCATTTCCATCTACCTCATGTTATATTTGGTTCCATGTTTTTTTAATGCTTGTTTTTTTTTTTATTGATTATAATGACTTTGATTTTTGTTGACTCGCAGCAAGAAACCACGGGCAGGGGCTCTCTGTGACGCAGTGTTGCTTGCAAAAATTAGACTCGAACAATGGAGTGCTGTGCCTGTGAAGCAAAGGAAGAAGAATATATACGTTCTAACTAGAAATCTAAGATCAACAGCTTACAGGCTTGCAATTGCAAGCATTGTCCTCGAAGACCAAGACGAAGATTTAGATCACATGTAACAAATCAATTTTTGGGTTTCTTTCTGGTGGTTTTTTATCTATCTATTCTAGATTAACATGGATTATCATTTTTCCGGTTGTTTGGTGGTTGGGAAAATCAGAAGCTAATGTAGAGTAAAAGAACTTGTTGAGTCGGAATTTTATGTTGTAAAGCCAAGCAAAACTGACCAAAAACCAAACCGGCCATATTTAGTTCGGTTCTCGGTTCTATATATTTATGATTTTCGGTTTTGGTTTCGGTTCGGTTCAAGCCAAAACCGAGAAAAAACAAATTAAACCTTATAAACCGAACCGAATTGACCAACACAAAACATAACCAAACAAAACATAACCAAACCGAGTCACTTCGGTTCGGTTCTTGGTTCATGTCTTTCACAAAATCGGTTTTCGGAACGGTTCGGGTCGACAAATGTTTCTCTGAGTTAAATTTATGAAGCAATTCATGTTTCTGAACCAATAGCTTATGACATGATATTTGCATGTTTATTCTTAAACATAGAAGGTAACAGACGAAAAGAGTGGCCAGTGAGTTGTTGGCCAAAAACGAGTTTACTTTGAATGTCTACACTAGTAAACAACAACTTCAAGCTCTAAACATTATCTTCAATTAGAAGTCTTTTTAAACCATCGCCTACTTGAAAGGAAAGCGATATGGTTTGTCGTGGCTTTGATGATAAATCGCGTTCTTTGCGATTGCTATTGCTAGCGTGCAATCTCGAAAAATTGGTGTAGGATTTAATTGCTTTTCTTCGATGTATTAGAAAAATCTTTGTATCCATATTGCTTTTGATGTGGCAAGAGCTGCCGCAACGCACTTTACCTTGGTTGATGATTGTTCAACTGTTGTTGCTTCTTTATGCACCAACTAATAACTCCTGAACCAAGTAAGAAAATGCATCTAGATGTACTTTTTATGTCATCAATACATTCTCCCCAATCATTATATCGCAAAATCCATTCACATTTTTAAATAAATGCATTTTTCTCGAACTTGATTTCAAAATCTTTCCTACCTGCAATTTTATACAGTGACTGAGTGACCCTGCTTAAATATGCACGCAATATTTGTTGCTCACTAGTTTATTCCAACTAATGGTTTGTTATTTTTATGGTGGGTATTATTAACGAACAAAGTCCATTGAAAGCCCAATGGTTTCTCAAGCCTATAGAGATATACCATTTGCTATAAGCTTGTAAGGGTGTTTTTGCATCCCTTTAATAGTTGATTCAGGTTTTTAAAAATCTATCCCAACCACATATTTTGGCAATTCTTTTTGGGGGAATTGCATATATATCCTCCAAAGGTGAATAATTCCATATATATCCTTCTTACAAGTTTTTGATGCACATGGTACAATGATTTTTATGCGTGCAAAGGATATATATCCAATTTTCAAGGTTATAAATAGCGTGAGGCGTGGCGTGGCTGCGTGGCAAACCTCCGCTTCGCGGCTATAAGGCGAAGCGCACTGTTTATAAAGGCGTAGCGTAAAACAAAGTATGAAAATATGTATATATTTATATCATAACTCATATATATCGAGTTTACAAAAACATGTGCCATAAGGCGGCGCCGCCTTATGGCGGCATGGCCAAGCCTCAAGCCTTTGCGGGGCCTTTGCGATCCTTTTAGAACAGTGGCAATTTTGCATCTTTGGAGGGATATATATGCAAATGACCCATTCTTTTTTGTTCAGTGTTGGTTTTAGTCAATCCTTTTCCATGTTAGTGTTCGATGATATTATCTTAAAGTATGCCAACTGGTGAAAAAATCATGGTACTAAGGCTTGAATATATGTTAGACGTTTCGGTATCGACCATACACTTGAAATAGATAGTAATTGCACAACCCAACTTGTACAAAAATAAATCATTTGTTATAACCAACTACCCAACTTGCAAATTTTGCCACCTTAACTAAGGAAGACTTCAAATGAATTCATTACTGAGCTCATCACTATATAGGCTCTATATTCTACACGATACTTAATTCCAAATTTCCAAATGTAGTGTCCCTTTGTCCGAGCTAGACACTTATGGTGCATTTCAAACAACAATGTCGAACTTCAAGCACCTCAATCATTAATAGCATCATACTTCAACAAACGAGATTTCAGTAAATGGATGTCTTTGGGGTCCGAAGACACCACGTTACATACATTTGAGTCTAATACTTGACCACTTAGTTTTGTCACAAGTAGACTTGTTCAAACATACGTCATTTAAGATAAGAACCACATGATATATGATAAAAGTTATGAACTCGATGATGAAAATTAATGATCATTTTTTAACATATTACTACTGATAAAAAATATTATTGCACATGATAATCACTTTTGTCAGCAATTTTACCACTGCACTCCATCTACTTTATAACAAATTTGTTGACACATCACACATGTTATGCTTGATATAAATGTTGCATAATGCATGTACAACCTTACCAATATGAAAATACTTGTCTGTTGATTTTAATGACCTTTTTCTACTATTAAAACAGATTTTATTGACTCGCAGCTAGAACACTCAACAAGAAGATTTATTTCATATTTTGTAAACCCTTTATGTGTTTTATATTTATTTTTCTTCTATGCTGTTGAGCTGTTCGTATAAATTTGATTTCTTTTATGTTTTTGGTGTGGGTCAAAATTCCATGCCCAAAAGCCCATTAAAAAGAACCATGTCAATACTTTGATATTTTTTGTTGCAAGTGAAGTGACAATTTGTAAAGGGAATAAATTTGTACATTCTCATTTGTTATTGACATATTCTATTATACGCATTAGACGATTGTATTGTATATATAGCATGCTTTAACTGGTTATACGCTGAAGTGTGCCAATAAATATTGTAAGTGTGTCAATCACGTCCCATTTGTAAAACGACTTGTTGTAAACATACACGTATTGCTGATCTATAAAACGTACAAGTATTTATAGTAAAACATACTTTAAGAAGGGTCTTACAAGATTTACGGATATATAGTTGAACAAAAATTAAGTACACCCTTGAAATAACAACACGAAGATCGATAGTGGTGAATCACACTTACTAAGGGTTATGTTAAAACCATGAACAATAATAAACTATAAAAACTTGCTTAATAAATCTACATGTTCTTGAATTGGATACAGTAGCGACGTTACTAAATATGCATCAAGAACTAAAGTGTGAGTCGAAGACAATGAGAGTAGCATAACCATCTCTGATAATGTGAATGTCTAGAAACTATTTCAAAAATGTAATTTACTCTACTACCGTATAAATCAAGTTTACATAGCATAATGTTTTGAAAACCAAAAAATAAGAAAAATGGAGAAAGTATGTAAATATTTGAAGCATTATTTTAAGGTATCATTTAACATGCTCGGTGTTTATTTTTTCATGACAATATCGACTTATATAAGTTCAAAGTTATATAGGTTTTCAACATTAGTAAAATATTACACATAGTAAAGATAAAGGAAGATGATTTCATACGGTACAGGGTCTGTTTGGGACGACGTTGGCAAGAAAAGACGAATGATGCCGTCGTAGTGCACCGGCGCCATTGGCTCGCACTTCTTCCTCTCATGGGTAGAACTAGGGGTGTCAAATGGGTTGATCCGACCCGACCCGAACCCGATAAGGCCTTATAGGGTCGGGTTGATTCGGGTCCAACTTAGCTTATCGGGTATATCGGGTCAACCCGATAAACCCGATAACCTAATAGGGTCGGGTTAGGGTCTCAATTAGTTTGTTATCGGGTTATCGGGTCAACCCGATAAGATACATAACCCATTAACAATTCTATAAATTTTGATCTTACTGCTCTATTTTTTTATATTTAGACTAGAAGGCAAGGACTTGTGCTTTTTCGTATTTACTCATGTTATATCTACATACGTTGCTTTTCTTAATTTTAGAATCTTGCCACAAAAAACATGAAAAATAGTATCGCACATGGCCAAAAGGCAAGATACTGAAGATATCAACTTTGCTCAAATACAGTGAAGGAAACACTCCTAAATAGTAGCTACTTGCTCATGTATTAATAAAAGTGTACATTAATGTTAGGTCAAGCTAAATGAGTTGTTTAAAACATTACAAATAGATGTGAAGTTGTTCTTGAGTTATTTAGATTATGCCGAAATGTAAAATTAAGCAAATGGCTAAAAATAAACGAGTTGGTGATTTTGTAGTTAACATGACTCATGTAGTGTGGTATCTTTATAAAAGAATCAATTAAAATGGTTTACTTACAATTGGAAGACGACTGCTAACGTAGCTAAGTTTTGAATTAACAAGTAACCCGATAGACCCGACAGATAACCATAACCCGATAGACCCAAACCCGATAGACCCGATTCCTTATAGGGTCGGGTTGCGGGTTAGTTTTTATTTTCTCAAAACCCGATAGACCCGACCCGATAAGCACGAAACCTGACCCGATAACCCGATTGACACCCCTAGGTAGAACCAGCCGCTGTTAGTGTTTTAGATCACATGTAACAAAGATTAGAACAAATCAATTTTTGGGTTTCTGGTGGTTTTTTATCTATTTATTTTTAAGGAGAAATTGCATATATACTCATTAAAATTTGTATATTTGCATATTTCTCCAAAATACAAGTTTTTATCGTATAATATACAATGGTGTCTAAACATGTTTTGGCAAAATATGCAAGTTTTAGTCTTGGATATATGTAATTGCCCCTATTTTTAAATAACATGGATTATCATTTTTTCGGGTGTTTGGTAGTTGGGAAAATCTGAAGCTAATGTAGACTAAAAGAACTTGTTGAGTCGGAATTTTATGTCGAAAAGCCGAGCAAAGCCGACCAAAAACCGAACCGAACCGATCATATTTAGTTCGGTTCTCGGTTCTATATATTTATGATTTTCAGTTTTGGTTTCGGTTCGATTCAAGCCAAAACCGAGAAAAAACAAACTAAGCCTTATAAACCGAACCGAACTGACCAATACAAAACATAACCAAACCGAGTCACTTCGGTTCAGTTCTCGGTTCGGTTCTTTCACAAAATCGGTTTTCGAACGGTTCGGTTTTGGTCAATTCGGGTTAACAAATGTTTCTCTAAGTTAAATTTATGAAGCAAATTCATGTTTATGAACCAATAGTTTATGTTACACGATATTTGCATGTATATCCCTAAACATAGAGGGGCCAACAGACGAAAAGAGTGATCAATGAGTTGTTGACCAAAACGAGTTTACTTTGAATGTATACACTAGTAGACAACAACTTCAAACTCTAAACGTTATCTCAAATTGAAAGTCTTAAAGCTTAAACCCGCATACTTGAAAAGAAAGCGATCTGGTTTGCACAGCTATGATAAATCGGATTCTTTGTGATTGCTATTGCTAGCATGCTATCTCGAAAAATTGTTGTAGGATTTAATTGCTTATCTTTGATGTATTAGAAAATCTTTGTATCCATATTGCTTTTGATGTATTAGAAAAATTGTTGTAGGATTAAAAAACTTCTCGAGTCGGAATTTTATGTGGAAAAGCTGAAGATGCACGCAATATTTGTTGCCCAGTAGTTATTCAAAATTCAAACTATTTTATGGTTAAGAAACAAAGTCCGCTGAAAGCCCAATGGCAAGCCCATAGAGATAATACCATTTGCTGTAAGGTTTTTTTGCACCCCTCTAATACTTGATTCAGGTTTTTTAAAATTGATTCCAACCACTGATTTTGGTAATCCTTTTTTGTTCACTGTTGGTTTAAGTCAATCCGTTTACATGTTAGTGTTCGATGATATTATCTTAAAGTATGTGAACTGGTGAAAAATTCATGGTGTTAGGCTTGAATATATGTTTGGCGTTTCAATATCGACCATACACTTAAAATAGATGGTAAATGCACAACCCAACTTGTACAAAATAAATCATTTGTTAAGAATTACCCAACTCTCAAAATTTGCCACCTTAACTAAATTAGACCTCAAATGAGTTTATTACTAAGCTCATCACTATATGTAGGCTTTATATTCTACACGACACTTAATTCCAAGTTTTCAAGTGTAGTGTCCCTTCGTCCGAGCTAGACACTACCAGTGCATTTCAAACAACAATGTTGAACTTCAAGAACCTCAATCATCAATCGCATCATACTTCAGCAAATGAGATTTCGGTAAATGGATGTTTTGGGGTCCAAACACACCACGCTACATACATTGAGTCTAATACATGGCCACTTAATTTTGTCACAGTAGACTTGTTCAAACATACGTCATTTAAGATAAGAACCACATGATATATGATAAAAAGATAAAAAGTTGTGAGATGTGACTGATGGAAATTAATGATCATTTTTTAACATATTACTACTAATAGAAAATATTATTGCACATGATAATCACTTTTTTGAGCAATTTTATCACTACACTCCATCTACTTTATATCAAATTTGTTGACACATCACAAAATGTTATGCTCGATGTAAATGTTGCATAATGCATGCACAATCTTACCAATATGGAAATACTTATACTATTAATTAAAATGCTTTTCTTAATATTAATTTTTGTTGACTCACAGCTAGAACACCCAGCGAGATGATTTAACTCATATTTTGTTAGCCATTTATTTGTGTTTTATATTCATTTTATTATGTTCTACTCGTATAAATTTGATTTCTCAACTTTTAATTTTATGTTTTTGTTATAGAGCGATAACTTGTTGGGTCAAAAGTCCACGCCCAAAAGCCCATTATAAGGACACAATCGAACCATGTCAATAGTTTGATAAATGTTGTTGCAAGTGAATTGTTAATTTGTAAGACAATTTGTGGTAAACATCAACTTAATTGATAGTAAAAACGTATTTTACGAAGGGTCTTAATAGATTACTGAACATGTAGTTGAACGATTATAAGGTATACTTGAATTAAAAACGTCAATGGTTGATTAATAGTGGTGAATCGCACTTGCGCATTATGTTAAAACCATGAACACGTATAATCGATAAAAATTTATTGTATAAATCTACATGTTCTTGAAATGGATACAGTAGCCATGTGAATATCTTGAACCTATCTATCTATACTATATAAAATGGAAAAATGGTCAAAGTGGAAAAAGTGAAAAATGTTGAAAGTTGAATGTTGAAAACATGGTCAATGGAGAGAGAAATAAATAATATTATTAATATTCTTATTAAAACACCCAATTACTTAAAAGTACAATAATTTATTCACATTGTACAACCAATTAAAAGCACATCTACCAAATTAAAAACAACCAATTAAAACACCCTTTACTAAAAAGTACAATAAAATTTTCATAACGTACAATTTAAAGAAGCTACCACATAATACAAAATATAAAATAATTAAACACACTAATTAATGTTATTTTTAAACACCCTAAAATTAAAAGTAAATGTTATTGTACATATTTATAAAACAGCAAAGCTTCATCAAGCTTTAAAAAGTTGATGGTACATATAGTTTTGAAAATTGGACCAGGGCAGGACCAACGTGTTCAACTGGGAACCGTGTCACCACCGGTTGGCTAACCAATTAAAGTCATCCAAAACGAACCGGATATGACCCGTTGAAACCGATGCGGGTTGACCGTGACGCTTCAAACGGTAGTGACCGGTTTAATTTGACTTTTAGGCCAACCTATCGGTTTGACTCGGTTTAAATCGACCGGTTTTTATCGAGCGGTTCAACCAGTTGAACCACCCGGGTGAAATTAGGTTTCAAATTTGACAAAATTATATGAGAAATGATGAAGCAGTTGTGGAACCCGTGACAATTTTTTTTTAAAGGAGAGACCAAGTAATTGTAGTTTTTGGTTTATTTTGCTTTGACACATGTAATTTGTCATTTTATAATGTTATTTTAAAAAATGTTGCTCTTGCACCATTTAAGGGACTAAATATATGAATAAAATCGTTTAAAAGTTAATATATATTGTATAGCCCTTTGTACAGTGTATCACTAATGTTATGTAAGTTTATTAAAATCACAAAAATAAATAGTATTGTTATCTTTAGCGATAATTATTTGTACCTCAAACAAATGGCTTTGAACAATGCATAAATATCTATACAAATTGATAGTACAAAATAATCTTATATGGTGATATCCAATTTGCAAAGTTACAATTTTAAAAGCCACACCAAATGATAAACGCTACACATGTAAAAATAGTTATCACTGCCTAAATTCTTGACAAAACAAGAAAAAACGGCCACACATGTTGGCTATATCTCTAAACTACAATATAATATTGCCAACTACATAATACCGTTGCTTTTTGTAATTCTTGAATCTATTATTACTAAAATCTTAATAACTTAAAACAATCCTATTAGAAAATATACTCACACATATATCGACTCACATAATTTTTAAAAACTATACATTTATCTTTGCTATCTGACGCATCGAATTGTAGTTATTATTGAAAACCATTCTCTAATGCTACAAATACAGTTTGTTGAAAGAAACTTATGGTCAAATTGAACTTTCGCAGAAAACTAGCATTGCTAAGCGGGTAACTTCGTCTAGTTTAAAAAATGGAATTTACTACCGTATAACCAAGTTTGCATAGCATAATGTTTTGAAAATCAAAAATTAAAAAATCAAAAATCAAAATTCAAGAAAGTATGTAAATACCTGATACACTATTTAAGGTATCATTTCACTCGCTCGATGTTTTATGTTTTATGTTTCGTGATAATATACTATTCTATACTTATTACACATAGTAAAGATAATAAAAATAGATGATTATAGTATGTTAAATGTTATTAAAGAGCTAATAACTCTTATTGGTGTGACACCTCAGCAGCACTTTATCATTTTAACAATAACATTTTAATAACTAAAACGTCATTTCTAGTCAAAAGCCGAGCAAAACCGACCGAACAGAAAAACCGAGCCGAATTGACCATATTTAGTTCGGTTTTTAGTTTCGGTTCGGTTCGAGTCAAAACCAAGAAAAAACAAACAAAATTTTATAAATCGAACCGAATTGACCGACACAAAACCGAACCGAACCGAGCCGAGTCAATTCGATTCGGTTCTCGGTTCATGTCTTCCACAAAATCGGTTTTCTAGTCAGTTCGATTCAACAAATGTTTCTCTCAGTTAAATTTCTAAAACAATTCATGTTTCTGAACCAATAGCTTATATTACACGATACTTGCATGTATATCCCTAAAACATAGAAGGTCCAACAGACGAAAAAAGTGACCAATGAGTTGTTGACCAAAACAAGTTTACTTTGAAAGTCTATACTAGTAGACAACAACTTCCATTTCCAAATGTTATCTCCAATTGGAAGTCTTCTTAAACTCTCGCATACTTGAAAGGAAAGTGGTATGGTTTGTGCAGCTATGATGAATCGGGTTCTTTGGGATTGCTATTCTTTGGCATGCTATCGCGAAAATTGTAATAGGTTTTAATTGTTTTTCTCTGATGTATTAGAAGTTTCAAAATTGATTGTGAGCTAGAGCTGCTGCAACATACTTTGCCTTTGCTCATGATTGTTTGACTTGTTTTTATGCAACAACTAAAAACACATGAACTAAGTAAGAAAAATATATCGGATGTACTTTATATGTCATCATTATATGCTCTCCAATCACGGTATCACAAAATCCATGCAAACTTTTATATCTGCATTTTTCTCGAACTTGATTTCAAAATATTTCGTACCTGCAAGTTTCTACACTGACCCTGCTTAAATTTGCAGCAAGATTTGTTGCTCAATCATCAATAGCATCATACTTCAGCAAATGAGATTTCCATAAATGGATGTTTTTGGGGTCCGAAGACACCACGCTACATACATTGAGTCTAATACTTGGCCACTTACTCTTGTCACAAGTAGACTTGTTCAAACATACGTCATTTAAGATAAGAACCACATGATATATGATAAAAAGATAAAAGGTTATGAGTTGTAACTGATGGAAATTAATGATATTTTTTAATATATTACTACTGATAGAAAATATTATTGCACATGATAATTATTTTTCTGAGCAATTTAACCGCTACACACCATCTACTTTATAACAAATTTTTTTGGCACATCAAACATGTTATGCTCGATGTAAATGTTGCATAATGCATGTACAACTTTACCAATATGGAAATGCTAATCCTATTTTTTAATGTTTTTCTATTATTGTAATTAATTTTTGTTGAATACCCAACGAGATGATTTAACTCATATATTGTTAGCAATTTATTTGTGTTTTATATTCATTTTATTATGTTCTACTCGTATAAATTTGATTTCGCAACTTTTTATTTTATGTTTTTGGTATGGAACGATAACTTGTAATTGTGGGTCAACGCCCAAAAGCCCATTATAAGGACACAAATGTCAATACTTTGATAAATGTTGTTGCAAATGAAGTGATAATTTGTAAGACAATTTGTGGTAAACATCAACTTAATTGATAGTAAAAAGGTATTTTACGAAGGGTCTTAATAGATTACTGAACATGTAGTTGAACGATTATAAGGTATACTTGAATTAAAAACATCAATGGTCGATAGTGGTGAATCGCACTTGCGCATTATGTTAAAACCATGAACATCTATAATCGATAACTTATTGTATAAATCTACATGTTATTGAATTGGATACAGTAGCGACTTTACTAAATATGCATCAGGAACTAAAGTGTGAGTGAAGGTCAGGGTAGTGTAACCTTCACTAAATGTTGCTCGCTGATAACATAAGAGTGCACCAAAATATAGGTCATGGTTTGGCCGGCGAAAAATCCAATAGCGAGCAACACCGAGATAGCATGACGACGAGTGACGACGCCAATGGTGCACTCTTATGTTATCAGCTGTGTGTTTAGTTGAATAAATATATTCTATATTTTGTTATTTGGACTAGAAAACAAAAGGGTAAAAAATTATATGTCAATTCAAACTTTATTTTTCTTTTGTTCAGTGAAAATATAAAAATAATACTACTAAAAGGATTTTCCAAACTTGGTAGGCACTCAGCAGTGGATCCCACATGGAAGGTCCTTCACAAGTCTTTACCACTCATCCAAATTCCAAATATACCCTCCAAGCTTTATTCTTCTTTTGTAAGTTTCGTTTTCCCTCCAAGCTTATTCTTCTTTCGTAAGTTTTGTTTTTGTGTTAAGATAACCCAATATACATTTCTAAACACAACATACTTATTATATCCAAGTTTAAAAACTACTTTTGAAAAGACATCCGGTAAAAATATGTGAAACTACATATGTTAGTGAATAGGGTCGTTCTATGAATTGACGAAATTTTTGAAGACCTTTTACGAAATTATATAATGAGGCATTTCGTTAAACAATATTATATTTAAAATGTCATCGTTTATAATATATAATGCAATTAGTTATCTAAACGTTATAACGTATTACTCATTTAAAATATTTTTTCATCTAAATACTTTTTTATTCGTGAAAAATATGTCTACACATACATATAATTATTAACGGGACAAATTTTGTAGCCATAAAAATTCTGAGACCTTGAATGGTCGCTCACTTTGCACACCTTCAAAAGCAGCCCTGTTAGCGAATATTATATATGTGAGTATAATAAGATCGGATGTAATAAGTGCATGACAATGTATCACACTTTGGCTTTCTTCACGCGTGGTCACTGGAAGAAAATGGATGGTCTCATGGTTGGGAGAGGTTATTGACTTATTTCTACCAAACCTTTTTACAAATGCCACAACCTCTTCTTTTTTCGTTTTTTTTTAATTTTTTTTATTTCATAATTTTGTTTATATAAAATGACTATAATTCTTAAAGTATGGAATAAAAAAATACTAAGTTTAATAGGTTAAAACAATGTTGTAAATATCGGTCAACTCGACCGATTAATCGCCAGATTAATCGTTAATCGGCCGAGTACCTTGTCGATTTTTGAAAATCGGTCGAAAAATCGGCCTAGGATAAAAATCGACACTAAACAGTCAAAAAATCGGTCGATTAATCGACCGAATCGGGCATATCATTCATTTTAAAAATAATAATAATAATTTAGGCATTATACTTAATTTGGGGATCGTATATTTCACTTATAACGCACAATGGGCATCATAATCAGAATTGGAGCTTTTTATTGAGGTTTGGAAACATAGCAGGCTTGTAATCGGTTAAGATTTTTAGTTTGGTCTCCAGAAATACCAAAAAACTGCAGGAAATGCCAATCCGATTAATCCCGACTTGACCGATTACTCACTGCAATGTGGTCGACCGCCCGGCTACCGATTCACGATTTTTGCAACATTGGGTTAAAACCTTAATACTGACAAAAAGTATGAAACAATAATGGTGTACATATCACTTCCCTATAATGTAAACTATCCTTATCTTACATTCCGGGTGTAGGGATAACATAACCCCTCGTAGTTACATTAATTGAATGGGTTTTATGTGATTGTGTGTTTTGTAAATATGTTTGTTTGATGAGTTTGATCTTAACTATCACGACGGTTTGGTGATAGTTTTGATGATGAAAATAAATGTTGACGTGACACAACCACATCAAACCACACCGTATTAGTGTATTACTACTACCGTCAGTGAAAATATGGTGTCATTATTAATGAAGTGTTATTTTTTTCTCAACGAAATCTTTGAAAATTCAAATTCCAACAATCCAACATAGAATGTTTAAATGACTAGACGAGTATCCGCGCCTAGCGGCAACGGTGTCTAGTTTTCTACAAAATTCCGACGACCCATAAGTTTCTTTCAACAAACTGTATTTGTAGCGTCAGAGAATCATTTTCGAATAACTATAATTCTGATGCGTTGTTGCATAGCAGCAGAAATATACAGTTTCAAAAAAAATTATGTGGAGTCAATCTAAATGTCGAAGTAGATTTCTAATAGGATTGTTTTAACTTTTAGGTATTAATATTTTAGTAATAATAGATTCAAGCATTACAAAAGGAAACGATATTATGTACTTGACAATATTATATTTTAGTTTAGAAGTATAGCCAACGTGTGTGACCGCCTTTTATTGTATTGTCAGTAATTTAGGCAGTGCTAACTATTTTTTTTACATGTGTAGCGTTTATTATTTGGTGTGTGACTTTTAAACTTGTAACCTTACAAATTTAATATCACCATAATAAGATTATCTTGTACTATCAATTTGCATAGATATTTAAACATTGTTCAAAGCTATTTGTTTGAGGTACAAATAATTATCGCTAAAGATAACAATACTATTTAATTTTTGTGATTCTAATAAACTTACATAACATTATTGATATATCGGACAAAGGGCTATACAATATATATTAACTTTTAAAAAGACGATTCATATATGCTAGTCTCTTAAGTGGTGCAAGACTAACATTTTTCAAAATAACATTATAAAAATGACAACGTACATGTGTCAAAGCTAAATAAATAACAAAAAACTACAATTACTTGGTCTATCATTTTTCAAATTTATAACGGTTTCCACAACTACTTCATCATTTCTCATATAATTTTGTCAAATTTAAAACCTGGTTCGACCCAGGTAGTTCAATCGGTTGAACCGTTCTGGTAAAAAAAACAAGTCGATTTAAACCGAGTCAACCCGACAGGTTGGGTCGAAAACAAGTCAAATTAAATCGGGTCAACCCGATTTTCGATGTGTATTAATAGTTTCCTTTTGAAATATATGTCTTCAACATTTTCACTTTTAGTTGCAACTTTTCACTTTTTACTTTTTCGTTTTTCCTTTATATATAGTATATAGCAGGGTACTAGCGTGTTTTGGCAACGGGTACCCTGTGACGATTAACCGCAAAAATAGATCTCGATGAGACCTGATTCACCAGTTCGTATAGGTTTCAACAGGTCCTCTCTTGGTCATTTTCTGATGTAATTGGTTAGCCGAACTGGTGGTGACACCGGTTCCCGGTTGAACACGTTGGTCCGGTTTTCAAAACTATATGTAACATCAACTTGTTAGCTTGTATTAAATTTTGTGTGTGTTTATTAATTTGTATAATGTGTATAATAACATGTACTTTCCATTTTAGGGTGTTTTAAAAATATCATTAATTAGTGTGTTTAATTATTTTATAGAGTAAAATGCAGAAATCGTCCCTGTGGTTTGCCAAGATTGCATAACTCCTCCCTGGTCTTCCATAAGTGCAGGCAGCCTCCCTGTGGCGAAACCTTTGGATCGTTTTGGTCCCTAGCTTTAACGGACGTTAAGTGGATTCCGTTAACAATTACACGTTAGCCCCTTTTGTCTAACGACCGTTGCAGCATCCATCCTTTAAACTAACGTCCATTTATAATTTAATATTTTCGATTTATTTAAAGTTTTTTGATTTTTTATATTAATATTTATAAAAAAGTATACATTTTTATATAAATTTGTATACGTTTCTATATAAGTTTTGTATACATTTTTATACACGTTCTTATATACGTTGTTGTATACATTTTTATACGTTATTATATACGTATTTATAAAAACATATACGTTATTATCTACCTTTTATATCCATTTTTATATACGTTCTTAAATACTTTTTATACGTTTCTATATACGTTTTTGTATACGCTTTTGTATACGTTTTTATATATGTTTTTATATACGTTTTTGTTGGAATCACTCCTAAACTAGATTACAAGTGTTAGTGATTAATATGTAATAGTTAGCTTAATTAGGCCTTTATGTTTGTTATTAAGCTAAGGCTTGTGTAGAAGGCCCATAAGCCTTGGCCCAAGCCCATAAGAAGGGAAGGATGCTAGTAGTGTTGCCCTAGCTCCTTGCCCTATAAATAATCCTTGTAAACCCTCACTTGAGGGTTGGTTGTTCAATTCACTCATTTCACTCTACGCATAGTGTGTTTGTTCGTCCGATCATCTCTTCTCTATTTCTTCTATTGATGCTTGTGTTACTAATATGGGAACCTAACAGTTGTATCAATCGCCAAATAGTTGGGTGAAAAGAACTTGTTTTTGAAGTTTTTTGTTTTTACGCGTAAGTCTCGGTCTACAAACTTTTTCACGCTTTAAAACTCATTTTTTACACTTTACAATCCAAGATTCTTGTACTTTCAAAGTTTTTAGGTGTTAAAATTTCTGTTTTTGGCAAAAAGTTTGAAACTTTACGTGTATTTCTTTGTTTTTAAACTTGAATCTATACGTGTTATCTGTTTTACGCGTAAGGTGTTTATAAGTTTTGGATCATCAAGTTTCATACTTTTGTGTTCTCTTGGTGATATTGAAGCTGTCTCATCACAAAAATCGGGTTTAGAAACACTTTTTGACGGAAATCTCAGTTTTGGCAAAATCTACGCGTAACAAAACCCTAGTTGTTACGCGTAAGAAATCCGTGGCTTGATCTTCAGTTTTCTTGGTTTACTCAGTGTTTTCTTTCTTGGATAAGCCTGAAAACACTTCGAATTTGGATATCTTTTACACTGAGATTAGTGTAAAGGATTTTTGGGCAAAACCCTAATTTTTACGCATAAGCTAAACTTTACGCGTAGAATTCTTTACGCCTAAGCATTTTCTTACGCCTAAGCCTTGTCTTACGCATAAGCTAATCTTACGCATAAGTTTTCTACGTCTAACTTTCAGTTTACGCCTAATTTTTAGTGTTTCTCAATTCTTACGCGTAAGCTAATCCTACGCGTAAGTTTGGTGTTTCTACGCCTAAGCATTACTTTGCCTAAACTTGGTTTCTACGCCTAAGGATACTTCATCAACAACGTTTCATTCGACTACAAAGATCCATTTTACAACACAAGTTTTTCAACATGTCTCAACCTCCATACTCTAACTACTTTCCTTACACGTATAATCAACAACAACAACAACAACAACTCAGTCCACAACATCAACAATTCAATCAACAACAACAAATTTATCAACAACAATTTAACCAACAACATTATCCACAACAAGGAGCAATTCCACCTCAAATGGTTCAACCACCACCTAGTCTTCAAGTACAACCTTACATAAATTTTTACAATCAACATCCATCCAGGAATACTATGAAGGAACCATCTTGGTTTGCAAAGATGTGTGAAGCTTTAAGCAGCCAACAATCCATTCATGAGGCATGATCACTTGATAGACCTCCAATGCTCACTCCCGGAAACTATGATCAATGGGTAATTAGGTTCTTTAGGTTTTGTAATCTAAAGAAGCCACATGGAAAGGTCTTAAAGAAGGTCATTCTGGAAGGTCCGTTTCAGATGCCTACTATTGTTACACCCGGAGATCAAAATGCTACTCCACCAAGAGATGATGTCACCAACATTGCAACTCTTTCTGACCTCACTGCAGATGAACTTCTACATTTCGAAGCCGATGAGCTAGCAATGCAATACATCCTTTTGGGATTACCCAATCCGATTCTTCGAAGTGTTGATGCTCAAAAGACTGCAAAGAAAATGTGGGAACATATTCATCTTCTCATGGAAGGCACTGAACTTAATCAAGATGACATGGAATCCAAAATTTACTTGGCTTATGAACACTTCATGATTGAACCCGAAGAGACATTAGAGTCATATCATCATCGATTCTCAAACATCATCAATGACTTGGACAAACACAACATCATCATGCCAAGAATTGCTGTTAACACTAAGTTCCTAAGTAGTCTTGGTCCTGAGTGGGAAAAATATGTCATTTTCATCCGTCAAGCGAAGAATCTTCATCATGCTACTTACGGATTATTGTACGACTATTTGAAGCCACATCAAAAAGAAGTTGACAAAGAAAGGGTTATCCGTGGACAAACTGTTTCACCATCACTTCCGGATAATCAACAACTTGGTTTGTGGGCTCAAACTAGTTACCCTCCTCAACCCGCTCCTCAACCAACTGCAACAATTACACCATATGATCCGTCACAGCAACAATCTCAACAAACTCAATTGGTTCCATACAACAACAACAATGATCAAGCACTTTACAGTGAAGCTAATGAGGATTCCGATGCTTTCGATGAATTGCAACAAGGATTTGTTATGATTGCTAAAGCCTTCGGCCGTTACACAAACAAATCCAACAATTGCATTCGTTCCTCATCAAACACAAGGAATCAGGCTGTTGTGAACAATAGACGTGTTGAAGTTCAGAATCGTGGTAATGTTCGTCAGATGGGAGGTGGTCAAGGGTTTAATTCTATGGGAAGGAATAACATGGGTGCTCCACAGAGAGCTCAAGTGGTTGAACAGGGAAATGCTCAGAATGGGATTAATGGACTTCGTTGCTATAACTGTAAGGAGAAGGGTCATCTGGCTAATGCATGCCCTAAGCCGAGGACTAGAGGCAGTGCTTATCACAAGGAGGCTTTACTCTTGGCTCTTAAGGATGAAGCTGGCGGAACTCTTACAAACAAGGAACAGAGCTTTATTGCAGATGCAGATTCTGATGATGACATGGAGGACTTGCAGGCTAATGCATCAGTGATGTTGATGGCACACATGCAAGCTCTCCACATGAGTGACACAGGCCCAGTGTATGACAGCGACGGCTTGTCTCAGTACCCGAACAAACCATATTCATCATCGATCTAATATCTCGCCAACATCCGAATCCGACGAGGCTCGGACGTTCAACATGAGCCGTCCACATCTCATTCGGCGATTCTCAACTTGATCTAGTAGTTACATTTGACGATCAAGATGACCTCATGGTTACCTTTGATAATCAAATTGACTCCGTGGTCATACTTGAGGATCTGAACAGTGATCATGTTGTGACTCACGTTGAACATGCTGAATTTTTGCCTAATCCAGATGTTGACCTCTTACTTAAAGACCAACAATCCCGAATGGAAGAATGTTGTGCACTGAATCAGCAATTACACAGTAAAAATGCACTGTTAACCAGGGATATTGAATGCTTAAAAAGGCAACTCAACGTTTTTAAAACTCAAGAAAAACGTGAACAAGGTTTTGAAGTCGCTTTTGCTAAATCTTCTCAAAACGAAAAATCACAAGCACGACAGATTCGTGATCTAGTCGCATCCAAGAATGCTTTGTTGTCTCAGATAGAACAACTGAAACATGATCATAAAAAACAAATTAATGCTCTTACTTTGGAAAATCAAAAAGCCAAGGCTGAGTTGTTAACTTGTCAAAAACAGTTCTCTGAATACAAAAAGCATTCAACGAAACGAATAGATGACCATCTTGAAGAAATTGTCGGCTTACAAAACAAACTCAAAGAGTTTCGAAATGTTGTTTATAAACATGGTGAGTCAATCACAACTATTCAAAAGTTTACTTTAAAACCAAATCCAAACGGATATGGACTGAATCTTGCTGATTACAAACCTTTTAACTATTTAAAAGCCGTCACTTTCGTCACACAAAATGATTCTTCTAACACACCTTGGGTTATCACACCTCGGTCTGAGTCTTCTAATGTTGGTCCCCAACCCAATTCTGCACAAAATAATGGTCCTTTACCTTCACTCAGTGAAGTAAAATCAATACCCGAAAATCGTCAAATTCTTAGATATTTTGACATTTTCACTTCTGACCTCAAACTTTTAGAACGTGGGATTGAATTTCATTCTGAAATAAAAGTTGAACATTTTCAATAGCCTCAGGCACGAGAACAAAGAGATATTTTTCAGAAAGAAATTTTACCCCATGTTAAAATTTTGAAAAATTGTGCATTGTATTGGGAAAGGGACTTTCATAAGGAACTTGGACTGATGAAAATTAGTTTTCGAGAAAACAGAAACATCGATTTCAAATACAAAACGCAAAAAGAAAATGTTACGAAAAGATGTTGATCGACTCTTGGAAGATGTTATCTGTGCTGATATCCATAATGTTGTGTTATTACATTCTTATTCATATGCATTTGATTATATCTCTGCTGATTCTGTTGATTCTGTTGAAACTGTTGAGAATACTGATACTGTGTCACAAATCAAGTCTTTAAAAGTTGAAAATCAACGATTATTAAACGAGCTTTCATATGCAAAACGTCGTCTTCAATGGTGTCAAAAAGATTGTCAAAATCGTGAACTTGCTTTGCAAAACAAAATCCACCAGTTGCATTCCAAAACTTTTAATCCAAAATTTGAGCAACTGGATGATCAAAACGCGTCTTTAAAAAGTCAAATCTCAAAATATGAACAAGAACTTGCAAAAGTTAAAAAGGAATATGGTGTCATATTTGATTTATTCAAACAGACTCGTGATGAAGCATCAAACGAGCTTGATCATTATCTTGCACACACTAAAGAAGTCATGAATGTTTCTGGAAATCTTCGTTCTGAAAATCAAGATTTGTTGCACACTATCATTGAGTTAAATGAGAAGTTAGGAAAGTATGAACAAGTTAATCTTAGTAACATTAAGAAACTTGCACCTGTAACACTTAAAAAAAGTGACACTAGAATGCCTAATGACAAACCACAAGAAACTAACGTGCTTCCCTCTACTGAAACAGGAATAGTTGCCTCTTTTCCCAACGTTCGCACTTCACAGCCTAGGAGCAATACAAGGAAGAATAAGAAGTTGCGACCTAAGAAAAGATCAGTAAAGAATGCTGAAGTAGAAGAACACCTTAGGACTTTGAATAAGACTCAAGTTGCTAACACTTTAGATATTGCGTCTGACAAATGTAATGGAAAAAGTGTTGTAACGCATCTTTGAACCTTTAAGTAATTTAAATGTTATGTTTGAAGCTTCTTGTATTGGTTGTCATAAAAGCATGTTCTCTGGTTGTCATGATAAGTGTGTTGTTATGGCTATCTTGCATCGTAAGCCGAATAATAGAAAACGGAATACCTCTAGGCCCACAAATGCTTCTAAGTCTGTGCTAGGTAAACCACCCTCTGGTGTTCCGGCTACGAACATTGATGTACCCATAGCTCCACCTTCACCCTCTAGGAAGAACTTATCACCTAGTGCATTCACTAAGACCAAAGCTAAGACTAGTTGGAGATGGCAGAAATGGTTACACAATACACTTGGATTTAAATGGATACCTAAAATCATTGATATGTGTGTTTCTACTATAACTGCTGAGGAACCCTCTAACTCTTCGGGTTCCACATCTACTTCTTTTCCATCTGTGTCGTCTGTGTGTAATGCGGTGATCTGAGATCATCCTTTGGATGGTTGATAGCGGATGTTCCCGACACATGACAGGCAATCTCAAACTGTTATCAAACTTTGTTGCAAAGTTCATTGGCACTGTCAGATTCGGGAATGATCACTTCGCAGCTATCATGGACTACGGAGATTACATCAATGGCAATATCGAAATTAACAGGGTTTATTATGTGGAAGGTCTCGGTCACAATCTCTTCTCAGTAGGTCCGTTCTGTGATGGAGATTTGGAAGTTTCTTTTCGGGAGAAAACTTGTTTCATTCGTGATCTACAAGGAAACGATCTTATGTCTGGCACCCGCAACTCAAGTTTATACACAATATCAATGCAAGACATGATTGCTTCATCTCCCATCTGTCTACTTTCAAAGGCAACGTCTACAAAATCTTGGCTATGGCACCTACGTCTCTCACATTTAAAATTTCAAACCATAACCAACCTTGCTCGATACAACCTTGTTGAAGGTCTCCCGAGATTCCGGTATTCTAAAGATCACCTTTGCTCAGCTTGTGAACAAGGAAAAAGCACTCGTGCTCATTTTCCTTCAAAGGTGGAACACAGCTCTCAGCATGTGCTTCATCTTCTTCACATGGATTTGTGTGGCCCGATGTGCGTGCAGACGATTAATGGCAAACGCTACATCTTGGTAATTGTAGATGACTACTCAAGATGGACTTGGGTTTATTTTCTTCGAAGTAAAGATCAAGCTCCACAGATGATCATCACCTTTCTAACGAAAATTCAAGTTCAGCTCCGGAACATAGTCAGACAAATCAGAACAGACAAAGGAATTGAATTTGTGAATCAAACTCTTTGTGCCTTTTATGAGAAAGTGGGAATTGAGCATCAGACATCTATTGCACGAACACCTGAACAAAACGGAGTTGTTGAAAGACGAAACCGTACGTTAGTGGAAGCTGCAAGAACAATGTTAATTAGTGCTAAACTTCCAGATTACTTGTGGGCTGAAGCCGTATCAACTGCATGCTACACTCAAAATCGCTCAATGATTACCAAGCGCTACAACAAAAAACCATATGAGCTTATCCACAACCATAAACCGAATCTCAAACACTTTCATGTATTTGGATCCCTTTGTTATCCGAATAATGATCATGATGACTTTGGCAAGCTCAAAGCCAAAGCCGACATTGGAGTCTTTATTGGATACTATGAGAATTCTAAAGGTTACCGGATCTGCAATCGTCGTACAAAGCAAGTTATGGAAACGATTCATGCAAAATTTC
Organism: Chrysanthemum makinoi; assembly: GCA_910596185.1. Classification (NCBI taxonomy): domain Eukaryota; kingdom Viridiplantae; phylum Streptophyta; class Magnoliopsida; order Asterales; family Asteraceae; genus Chrysanthemum; species Chrysanthemum makinoi. The sequence continues at coordinate 259,686,126 of OU343217.1, forward strand.
GATGAGCTTACAGACATGGCTTCTGAGCATAACAGCTTGGAACCCAGTCACAACCGTTTAAACTTCCCTCAAACCCCATCATCAGCTGAACCAAGCCCCCAGCTTACTCGTCAACAAATGGAAAAGCTATTTGCTCCTCTGTTTAGTGATGATATTGATGAACGTGCTCGAGGTGTATCCAATGTTTCCGCTGCTCAACGATCATATTCCAATACCTAATACACCTGCTACAACAACCACTATTGAAGAAGCACCACCAGTTGACTCTACAACAACAGTTGAACAAACTGCATCCAACGACGCTGAACCAGCTGATGATGTTCTGAACAATGAAGTACCCCCACCTGCAGATTTTGATCCTAATGCGTTCTTCAACCCGTTTGCTAATGAAACTGCTACACCTGATGTTGCGGAATCATCTACAAGCCATTTGAATCCTCCCAATCTGCATAATGTGTATCAACATCAACCCTCCACTCATCGTTGGACAAAAGACCATCCTCTTGAGAATATTATTGGTAACCCGAATCAACCAATCGTAACGAGACAACGTCTTCACACAGATGGTGAACATTGCATTTATGCACTCACTGTCTGCCAATCTGAACCTAAAAACATTAAAGACGCAATGACCAAAGACAACTGGATTGAATCCATTCAGGAAGAACTCAATCAGTTTAAACGTCTTGAAGTATGTGAATTGGTTGAAAGACCAACAGGGGTCTTCGTCATTGGTCTAAAATGGATTTGGAAAAACAAATTGGATGCTGAAGGAACCGTAATCATAAACAAGTCACGTCTGGTGGCAAAGGGTTATAGACAGGAAGAGGGTATTGACTTTGAAGAATCATTCGCTCCGGTTGCTCGTCTTGAGGCTGTTAGGATATTTCTGGCGTTCTCGGCTCATATGAATATAACGGTCTTTCAAATGGATGTCAAAAGAGCTTTTCTGAATGGTCAACTGAAAGAAACAGTCTATGTCAGCCAGCCAGAAGGATTCGTTGACCCAGAGTTCCTGAATCACGTTTACAAACTGAACAAAGCTCTCTACGGTCTCAAACAAGCTCCTCGGGCGTGGTACGACAAGTTATCATCCTTCCTCATTGCCAATAATTTCACCAAAGGTTCGGTTGACCCTACACTTTTCATACAATATCACGGGGCTCACATCTTAATCGTTCAAATCTATGTGGATGACATCATTTTTGGGTCAACACATTTAAAATACTCAAATGCTTTTGCAAAACTAAGGACAAAACATTTTGAAATGTCAATGATGGGTGAACTCACATTCTTTCTTGGAATGCAAGTTCATCAATCACCCCGTGGTATTTTCTTAAGTCAGTCCAAATATGCCCTTGAACTTTTAAACAAATTTGGAATGTAAAACTGTGACACCTATGCCACACCAATGGCACACACTAAGAAACTGGATGCTGATTTGCATGGGAAATTGGTGGACCCTGCCAAATACCGTAGTATCATTGGGTCTCTCATGTATCTAACAGCCAGCAGGCCTGATATTGTTTTTGCCGTATATCTTTGCTCCTGTTATCAGTCGAGACCAACTGAAACCCACCTCTCCGAGGCTAAAAGAATCCTACGATACATCAAGGGAACCATTAACTTGGGGATTTGGTATCCGAAGGATTCTGGTTTTGAACTAATAGCTTTTTCAGACGCTGATCACGCAGGATGCTTAGATTCACGGAAAAGTACTTCAGGAGCATTACAATTTCTTGGTGATAAACTAGTGTCATGGCAATCGAAGAAGCAGGATTGTACATCGCTGTCCTCAACCGAAGCAGAATATGTAGCCATGTCGGCGTGTTATGCTCAAGTCATTTGGATGAGAACACAACTCAAAGACTATGGTTACGTATTTGACAGAATCCCGATGTACTGCGACAATCGAAGTGCTATTGCGATCTCGTGCAACTCTGTTCAACACTCAAAATCAAAGCACATCGATCTTCGATATCATTTCATCAATGAGCACGTGGAAAAGGGTACTGTTGAATTATACTTTGTGGGTACTGAATACCAACTGGCAAATCTCCTCACCAAAGCCCTAACTCCTGCTAGGTTTAATGAGTTGGTCCACCGGATTGGTATGCGGTGTTTGACTCCAGAGGAACTGGAAGAACTCTTAAAACATTCTTAAAAACTAGTCAAACACCAAAACCTCTTTTGTAAATATTTTTCAAAAACAAAATACAAAAATAAAAAATCTGATAAAATCAACAAAAATATTCCCTATCTATATTTATTGTAACATGGCAAGTATAAATCTTCCGTCAACACTTTACTATTTCAAAATTCAGTATTTTTTCTCTGTCAAGTGTTGAGGGGGAGAACGTAAATATTTTTCGGTTTCATAAAACCTTGTACTTGCAAGTTACCTTATCCTAATTGTGTCTTTGATTATGGTGGTCACATTTTTGGTTTACTGACACTCCTCGTACTCAAATTTATAAAATTTCATTATTTCTTAAGTCGAGGGGGAGTGTCGTCAAGTTTCTTTCCAAATATCTTTCGTTTGGTAACCAAAATGGAAGTTATGGGCATTGGATGTAAATGGTAAAGGTGGAGGGACTAAATGTGTCAAAATTTCAAAGTATTTTCTAACAAAATACTTCACCTAATTTTTTACACAACATTAACTCACCTCATTTATTTCACACCTACCCATATCCTACGCATAACAATCCACCTGCAAATTCGTGTTTTTGATCATCATTTTGTAAGTGGTTTTATGTTTCTAACATGATTATAAACATAGGTTTTGAATCGTTTTGAAAACCAACGGTTAGATTTTAACCTAGGAACGATTTTGTGTTCTACGCATAAGCGTTGAACACATAATCAAGTTTGAGTGTTTTTGGTTAAAATGGTAGTGTCAAAATGTTTATCTAATCACTTTGATACCATTTCTATCATCAATACTCACCTAGAAACTCAAATTGTTTGATTTTAAGAATTAGGGTTCTATGCGTAAATTTGGGTGTTTTTAATTGTGAGTGTTTCTGGCTAAAAATATGGTTGTGTGTTGTTGGTTACATGTGTAATTGATCATATCTAGGCTTAGATCATTCCCAGAAACATCAATTGAAAATTAGGGTTTATGATCATAACGATTGGGTATTTTTGATCCACTTAGGTTTTGATGTTAAAACTTGTTCCAACATAGTCATATGGCCTCTAAGTTAACCCAGAAAATATTTGATGCATTTCCTACGACTAAATCTCTTATTCGTAATTCTTGAATATTTAGGGTTTAAGTTTTACGCGTAAGATGTTCTACGCATAAATGTTTCAATTGAATATGTCATGTTTGAACTGAAAAAGGTTGAATGTCATGTTAATGTATGAGTTATGATGAATTTATTTCTGGTTTCTACGCGTGAAAAATTCAGAATCAAGGTTACTTGAACATCTACGCATAAGGATCACCTTACGCGTAGAATGTTATGCGTAAGAGAAATCTTAAGCGTAACCTTTACGCGTAAGGTTCTACAATGGGGACTACGCGTATCCTGTGAAGGATATGCGTAAACAGTAACCTCTACGCATAAGGTTTACTCTTACGAGTAAGCCTTACGCGTAAGGTTCCATATACGCTTACGCGCAAGCTTTACGCCTAAGGCCCTCTTTTCCTACGTGTAATATTTCTTACGCGTAAGTCAAGATCCTACGCATAAGCCTATGCCTACGCGTATAACCACTCCTGTTTACGCATAAGATTGCAAAACCTACGCCTAAGCCTAGTTTTAACCAAAATTATGAATTGTTACGCGTGCAAACTTGTAAATAAATAAATCATAACGCCACGAAACCAAACTTGTCACTAATGAGCTTAAATGTTTAATAAGTTGTGAAAAATAAGTGAAAACTTGGACTTTAAAACTCAAAGTTAATCTACTCACGAAACTTATCACGACGTCTTTGGACTATTGGACTAACAAGTGACATTGGACTCGTAACAATCATCGACATATCACATTCAATAAATAGACAATAAAATCAACTGTTGACTAACGTAATGTCTTTCGATATGTTGGTTCTTTTGGCTAAATATCTTTCAGATCACGACATGGACGCTCAAATGCAAAATGTGGAAGCACCAAATGTTCTCACCATTGAAGATATCTTCCCTAATGGTTATCCAATGAAGATCGGAAAGAACAACCTCAAAGTTGATTTTGATAGCTTCTCTTGTTCTGAGTCTTCGTACCAAATTGCTGTGGATATTCTGAAGACTCACCCCTATCAGAACATGCTCACAAACTCTGCTAATGTACCAGAGATCTACATTGACCAATTCAGGCATACAATGCAAAAGGTCAGAGGTCAAAATGCTGTGACGGTGACGCTCAACAATAAACAAGTCACCATCACACCAGCAGATTTGAGGGCTATTCTTCTTATTCCTGTCATCGAGCCTACTGAATACAATGCCACTCCAACTGAAGAAATCGTTCTCCAGTTCATGGTCGACATCGGCTATGATGAAGCTACCGGGGTAATCACAAAGCATTCATCTGTTGACCTCAAGAACATTCCCCAGCCATGGAGAACCCTCTACATTATGATTGCTAAATCCGTTTCTGGACGTGATAGTGGTCATGAGCATCCCAAGCTCATGGAACTACAAATATTTTGGGCTTTGGTCAACAAGAAAGACATAGAAGTTGAAGCTCTGATATGGGACGACATGATGTCTTACCTTAAAAAGCTTGGCACCAAGATCCCGTATATCAGATACACCAAACTGTTGATCCAAAGAGCTCTAAGGTATAATCCTGATATTCCCTTGAGACTTGATGAACCCAAACAACACTCCGAGTTGTATGAGCCCACACTCACTGTCAGATTTAAGGACTCTACAACGAAGAAACAAGGTGCAGTGCTGCCAGAACATCTTATTACTAATGACATCAAACAACTGTATTCGTACAAACGATATCTGGTAGCAGTTGAAGAAGGCAAAGTAGGTTTCCTTGATGAAAAGTTCGCTGGTACCCCTACTAGGAAAACCAGGAGAGGCAGTGCAGGAAGTGTCACGAGCACTGAGAGTACGAGAAAGATTCCTAAGAGGACTCATGTTCTCAAGAGGAAAATTCCATCAAAGGACGCTATCCCTATTCCCAAACCTAAACTGCAACAAAAGCTAGTGGACGAGGACTCCGAGGACACTGATACGGACGAGGAGGTCATCTACTCTGAAACTCCAAACGTTGATACTTCGACAATAGCAAAACCTCCCAGTCCAAAAGCTGATAAAGGAAAAGGGAAAACTCAGTGCTTGAACAAGAAGAAGAGAGCTCAGACGAAGAACCACTGGATGAAGATAGAGATTACAGGAAAAAGGTGAATAATCTAAGACTCCAACATGTTGCTCAGGAATTTACCCGTGCACAAACTCGTGGCCCCGGAGGGTCAAGTGGTGGTGTACTATCTACACCAGTTTCCGATGCGGTTAATCAACCCGATAAGGGAACTGGTACCACCACCCTCGAACAACAGCAAAGGCAACTTGAGGACTCTATCAACTATGACTTTGAGGAACCTGAAAAGGAGAAGTCTGAGAAAGAAAAAGCTGATGAAGATGTTGCAGCTAAATTAAATGCCGAAAAAGAAGCTCAAGCTAAAGCAGATGAAGAAGCCAGGATTCAGGCTGAAGAAAAGGCTAAATCTGGACAAGATGACGAAGTTGATTATGATGATTTTCTTCTAGATAGTCCAGTACGCTCCAAGGAAGAAACTTCTGAGCCACCAAAGGACCCTGAGTCTCCTCATATCTCCTCATCATCAGACTCGTCTTCTCACTCTTCTCCTCCACCATCCAAAGGCACAACCAGAACCACATCCAAGTCTGTAAAGAAACCAACTGACTCTTGGATATCCCAGGCTAAGACAAAGATTGTAAAAGTTGTCAAGCAAGTCAAGAAGAAAGACGTGATCAACAAAAAGCTGAATCAACTCGCTGACAGTATCAATCTTCTACATGACGAGATAGACAAGATGTCAAATGAAAGGGAGTATATCCAGAAGTTCATGCAACGTGATATCCAAGGGGAAATGAACAATATGATCAGGGAATATACTCATAAGTTCCTTCTCGAAATTGTTCCAGGTGTGACAAAGGACATGTTCACCAGACAACTATATCTGAATCTTATGCAGTTGGCCAAACAAACAGTCAGATCTACGCCCTTAACCGTCACAATCAATCCACTTGAGCCTACAGCGTTCTCCGATGCTGAATTGTTTTCCAAGCTGGTAACACAAATGTCTAAACGATCTGCAAAGTTTACTTCTGAAGAAGGTAAACTGTTTGAAGCATTACTGGAATACCAACTTAAAACAGCATGCAGAACAGAAGCTGAAAGGCCTAAGCGTCCAAGAGACGATGATGATAAGGATAAGGATAAGGATAAGGAGCCTAAACGCCCAAAGAAAACTGATGAATCATCCTCCATGCCACCACCACTCCAAAGGACTCCCACCGAAAGACAATCTCCTCCACGTTCTACTGCTACTGATAAACCTCAGGACTCTGAGTTACCACCATCCACATAGAAAACAGGTGATCATTTCGAATACACTGGTGGTGACGATGAGGAGTTCCATGAGCCCCAACAACAACCCACCTCTCCCGACACAACAAAGAAACCAGCATCCTCATCAAAGCCAAAGAAGAAGAAGACGACTAAGACTGATGTTGTATCATGGCTAGATGACGATACAACCGCTGAATACAACTGGTTTTCTACCCTTGTTGATGCTACTCCCTCACTACCAGAAGGTCAAGAAATGGTAGATGGCCTTACTATGGAGCATGTGAATGAGGCCTTCCAACTGCTTAAAGACAGCTCAAAAAGTGCAATTGAAGTTGAATACCATCTCGAAAACATTGCACGAGCCATGTCAAACAATATCGATTGGCTAAATTGTCACACCCCCAAAATATCGCAGCGGAACGATAGTGTCTTTGGGGTATGACGTCATAGCACAAAACATGGATACAGAAAACGACCTCTAAAATGAGACGTTTTGGAAAGTTTACCATTCGATTAAATAAAGTTGAAGTTTACAAAACATAAGATCCCAAAGTTTGTTAATACATAAAGGGTTACAAAACATGTCGAATGGTAATAGATAAAAACACAAGACTCCAATGTATGCCATGTGACACAAAAGCTCCATGAAATGTTATCGCCTTACGACCTGAGATAAACATGCTAAAAAGTGTCAACACAATGGTTGGTGAGTTCATAAGTTTGTTGAAAATGATTTGAAAAAAAAAGTCTTTAAAGAATGTTGATGCAGCAAAGGCATTGTAAATCCATTCAGTTCCAAGTTCCGCCCATACAAAACTCGCAACCTATGTGTTCACAACCCATTGCCTAATATAGAAATGTCAATCTTGTTTGTAAGTAGGACATATGTGCATACGATATATACATGTACTTAATGCAAAGAATCACAGCCAACTAAACCTCTTGACAAGTCTAAATTGTTTGTTGTGTTTCATTGAATAACAGATTATATTCACCCCAGGTCACGTCATCAAGGACCCAAGGGTGGGGGCGTCAGCCCGATAGTACTATCAATACCTCTCCGCCGGCTCCCGCAGAAGTTAACCAGTTGCTAAAGTATGTATGTTGAAGCATAATTGAAAACAAGTTTAGCACATTAAGGCACATATCGCAATAAACCACACATAATGTCCAAAGAGTATAAGAAGTATAGTGTAACACAATTGTATAAATGGTTTGAGTATTCGCAAGAGTAAAAACAAGTATTTAAGCATGGATCTCCGCCAAAGAGTTTGTAAGAATTTAAACGAGTAAAAGCGGGGTATGAACTCACCTGGTATGATTGATATGCTAACAAAATGAAGTGCATGAAAATGAGGCTCGGAAACTATCCGCGACCTAAAATGAATGATGTGCTCTAATATAAGTCATGAAACAATGTTGTGCATGCAAATCAATATGTAATCTATACCACTTGTACGTTTTTGAAAATAGAATTTATCGTCGAGATATATGTTTATGACATCTCGTCATGTTTATAAAATACTTTACAAGTATATAAGTTGAATCAACATCCTACGATAATCGTTTTGTGATTTATTGTGAAATTATAACTTTTCGTCGTAAAATAATGTTATTTGACAATTTAATGAAAGTGAATATACGGCCTCAAAAAGCTAGTCGTAAAATGGTGCACATCGAATGTTAGTAAACAAACTCAACGGTTTTGGGAAGCTTGTATCATTATCTCAAAGTTTTAGTATTTAAGTTTTCATCCTAGAGGTCTCGATCATAGAGTAAAACATAGGTTAAGTATGGTACTTGTGTCCAAAATATCGTTTTAAGGTGATTTCCGGCAAAGTTTAAGTGACCGTATCTTATTCATTACAACTCCGCTTGACGAATGGTTGGACATTTTGGAAAATAGGCCAGGCGAACTTACTATTACTAGAAGACATCAAGTTATAAAAAGTATTACATCCTTGTTAAAAACGACCCTCAACATGGTCACTTGTTGCCGTAAGGTTTGTCTAATAGAAATATATTAGTTTTTCTTATATAATAAAGTTACGGCAACTTTGTGTAAACGTGTATAATTTAATCGTTACAAGTCCGTTTTCTACGTTTTCTACATCCTTAGATTCGTATTAAAGTATAATAATATATTTTTGATAAGTCGACACATTTTATAACGCTTAAGACTCATTTTTGACTCGTAAAAAGTTAATATAACATGCTGAATTTTCTGGAATTATTAGTCTTCGTCGTCAAACTTCAAAATAGCATAACTTTTTCGTTATAGCTCCGTTTTAACCCGTTCAAGCGGCCACGTTTTCGTTTTAAAGTATATTTTCCAAATATCTAGCCCAAAATATTTTGCTTACTGTCGAAAATTCCAGAATTAACAATTTTGATCAGACCCTTAAGAAAACTTGTCGAAATGAGTTTTTCTCGCGCAAAACCTATTCTAACCAATTCAAAACAGCTCCGAAGCTATTCTAATCCTACCATACACCTTCTTAGGGTGTCATGGGTTCCTAGGCATCACCAAAAGTGATATGTTTCAAGGAGTAATTATAGGATAACATATATGTATATAACTCTTAAAGACAATGAAAAAGTGGTATAAACATCCATAAGACTTGCATGTTTTTCTCAAATATGATGTAATGAACATAAAATAAATATGAAGTATGAAGATGAATATGAGATGCTTACTAGTTATCTTGATGAAGTTAATGAACAAAGGTTTAATCCTAATCACCCAAGGTTTTTATTTCAAAACCTTAATCAAGAGTGTAGCTAGAGTGAATAAAACTTGACTTGAAAAATTTTTGTGGTCTCCTTGTTGGTCCTTCAATGGTGGCCGGTTAAGGAGAAGGAGAGGAAGAGGAAGACTTTTGATTTTTACACTTACAAGAAATGAGTAACTATGTGTACAAGTTGAGTATAATATGATATATGTAAGATATTTAGGCAAATTTTAAAGTGAGTCATAGAGAAGGTGTCGACATATATGAAAGAAGAAAAATTAAATAAGTTTTGATATAGTTAATTACTTGTATGTATAAATAGAAGTGTAGTTAGTTAAGAATTATTAGTAACTTGTGTATTTATTTAAGCATTTAGGGTAGCGTTAGATAAAAATAAATTTTAACGGGTCAAGATAAAATATATTGAGGTCATAAAAATTATAAAAATACATTTCTTGAAAGATTTGAGTGAATAAATATTTATCGGGTTGAATTTACGAAGACAGTCGTAATTATATAAACTTAACAATTTATATACAAAATAAATTTAAAAACATCGGGTAAACTCATAATATTATTTTTATAAACTTAATATGAGTATAAAAATATATCGGGATAATTTTTGGAAGTATCAGATCAAATGTTCAAAATAATTTATTACGCGATAACATTTTATTTAATAAGAAATTATGCGTTTAATGTGAAATGCGAAACCATGCATGAACTAATATGATGAATATTGAGTTGAGAAATGACCGGAAATTGAGAATTGTGACATAAATCCCGAAGCTAACATCGACTTCACAAGTAAAGACAAAGCTCCATACTACACAGATTGGACCAGACCTCTACCCAGAATTGGCCGTCCAGATCAACCAAAGATTCCATTCCGCTACTTCTTCAACAAAGATCTGGAATTTCTCCTACACGGTAGCGATGTTTCTAAAAAATACGCTACATCACTTACACTTCCGTTCCCGGCAGCAAGATACTCCAACAGCATAACAATCGAGGAAGATGCCACCCACATGTTCTCTGACACTGTGGAAAAGTATGATCTTGATGCAATGTATGGGATTCATCACTGGCCTGAACGCCGAAGAATATACTACAAGAGCTGCCAGGTACTCACATCAAAGCATGAAGTGTCAAGTGATAAAGGGATCGTTGCTATCAAGCATGTCACTCTCTCATCTAAATGGGACTACACATTTCCCAAACGAATAGTGGTCAAAAGACAAGACGAAGAAGACTATGAATTCTGTGAAGCAGACTTCCAGAGATTGTCTCTCAATGACATTGAAGATATGTATCTTGCCAAGGTACAGGGACGAATGAGACACTTCTTTACAGAAACACAACGTGAATACATCAAGTCCTTGCTAATCTTCATCAGAAGCATAGTGATCCAGGAATGTGTAGAAGACATACAACTTGCCGTGGAATCGTATCAGACGCGCGTTAACCTCGCCAAACCACAGCTTAACCTTCCCGACATTAACCACCTTCCTCAGTACACCCGCATCAGCAGGCCATTTGGAGTAGTCTACCGCAGTGAACTACACCGAAACTGCTTAATGGCGTGTAACGAGCTTCATAAGTTTGGGGATCATACACTGAAGAAAGTCAGGGATGGGTTAGCTTATCGGTTAAAGGCGATACAACAAGGCATTGGGTCACCAAAGAGATGGAATTCTAAGGAGAGACGAGATGTGAAGAGGATCATCACGCGAATTGATGAAAGGTTGTTTAGAAGGGACCAGTTCAGAACTTTGGAGAGTTTCGTAGGTGGTCGTCCCAGCATACCTCTCACAGGCTACCAACGTCCAGAACGCATTCCTGGAGTTATTGCTGGACTACCTGATTCTCCTGGTAACCCTTGATTTGTTTCTCTCATATTATTTGGATGTGTGATTTTAATATGACAATGGCTTGTGCACACATAACAGTGTACAACCCGTACTTGTAATGAAAGGACCCTGTGGTACGCTTCAGTGCCACAATCCTTATAAAAGGAGCGAAAGCTTCTTACTTTTGAGTAAAACTATCGAAACTTTCATTTTTCAAAGTTTTGCTCAAAAGAACAAGTACTTCCCCTTATGATTTCAAAACCTCAAAAGTTTCCATTACTTGTTGAGGGGGAGTATTTGATTAAAAACTTTGTTCACAAAATTGTTCTTCGTGGTAATCTTCCCACAAAACTCGAAATGGTCATATTCGATATCAAAATTTCATCAAAAATAACATTTAAATGCCATTTTTAGGAGGAGAAAAAAATTATGTGATAAGAAATATGTTGTGAATTGCTATTGAATCTTCGTGTGATAAGACTTCAACCCATGAATTGACGAAATCTGAACAACCATACATCGAAAAGATTTGTCTTACGAGACTTATCCGAGTAGATAGTACCTTTCGAGAAACTCCTGATAGACATGAACTTTGACGGGTTTGACAACCTTTCAGGGTTGTCCACATCTTCAAGGTAGTTATTAGAGCTAGTTGTCACCTAAAAGCTGACAATGTATCTCTTTAACTATGCAACGTAATCGTGTCTCGCAAGGAATTGTCTATCTTGAGTTGATCAATTCAAGTTTCTCTCAACAGAAGCTTGTTTCATTCTCACAGGGAATCCTACATAAACTATCGGCTTTCTCTTAGAGATTGCTGGTATTGAATAAGGAGACCCTCTCCCTAGTCTCCGCTCAGGAAAACCAAAGTGCACTATTGAGTCTAGAGCCACGAGATTCATAAAAAGATCTCTTAGGGACACTTGACATTTCATCACTTGTCGTTCAACAATAAGGACGCAAGTGATACTTTATCGAGTCCTTCACAGATCTTAGCAATATGTCGAGAACATTTATGAGAGGTTCACACATGTGATCCTCAGTGATTGAATGGAAACTCCTGCCAGGGTCAACATCAAACGCCCGACAGCAGGTCACTTTGGTAACTCCCCGTGGATTACACTTAGTGTGTCTCAAACGGTCTACAGTCGTGGGGTGATGCTTCGGTGTACCTCAGCGACTCATCTGAACTGTAGGTGTACTTCGGTACATCGCGTTATCTCACTTGTGGGACTCCAGTTCAGGAACAGCCTTTGTGAGAATTAGGGTTGTGTTTTCACACTATGCTGTTAACACACTCGAAGTTCAAACTTGTAAGCGCTGGATTCTTTCTAACCCATGTTTTAGGTTTTCTTCTTATGGATGCTCGCGGGAGAAAGAGATCGTGCATATTCTCCACATGCTCATGCCAACTACATCATCAAAGAAGTTCTCTCATATTCAAAGGCAACACAAAGTCATAATGATTCTTCATCAACAAAGAATCTACTAAGTTTAAAGACTAAAAGAACTTCATCAAAGCTGAAATCCAACGTTAAAGAACGTGTGAGCATGTTGGAGAAAGAAGTAGAGACACTGGAACAACGAAGCAGACCTGATGCGGATAACCTCAACATACTGTCACTTTCACCACAAAGAACAAAGAACTAAAGAACAAAGAAATCAAAAGACGTCAAAGCAGAATACTTCAAAAGATACAAGATCCCTACACTTGGGAGATAGTTCGAATCAAGGCACTTCTTCTCACAAGAAACAAGAATGTCAGAAGACGTCAAAGCTACTATTACATCAGCACCTACAACGTTTATCACTCTTTCATTCATCACCAACACTTAGGGGGAGATTGTTGGAATCACTCCTAAACTAGATTACAAGTGTTAGTGATTAATATGTAATAGTTAGCTTAATTATGCTTTTATGTTTGTTATTAAGCTAAGGCTTGTGTAGAAGGCCCATAAGCCTTGGCCCAAGCCCATAAGAAGGGAAGGATGCTATTAGTGTTGCCCTAGCTCCTTGCCCTATAAATAATCCTTGTAAACCCTCACTTGAGGGTTGGTTGTTCAATTCACTCATTTCACTCTACGCATAACTGTTCCATATATCATACGTGTGTGTGTGTGTGTGTGTGTTTGTTCGTCCGATCATCTCTTCTCTATTTCTTCTATTGATGCTTGTGTTACTAATATGAGAACCTAACAGTTTTTATACACGTTCTTATATATGTTTTTGTATACATTATTATATTTTTTTTTACTTTTTATATATGTTCTTATATGCTTTCAATACATTTTTATATAAGTTTTTTATACGTTTATATATATAGTTGTAGTTACTTTCTATATACATATTTATACGCTTTTATATGCGTTTTTATATACGTATTTATAAAAACATATACATTTATTATAGATGTTCTTATATAAGAACGTGTATAAAAACATATATAAAATGGAAATTGAGAAAAACGTATATAAGAACGTCTATAAAAAACTTATATAAACACGTATATAAACAGTATACAAAAATTTTAATAAAAACCTATACAAAAATGTATATAAAAACACATAAAACGTATATAAGAACATATATATATAAAGAAAAAAAGTATACAAAAACATGTATATGAACTTATATAAAAACATATACATAGAAACATATATAAAAGCGTAACAAAAACGTATATAAAAACTTGTATGAAAATGTATGCACTTTTATAAAAATGTATAAAAAAAATAAAAAACTTTTAATAAACCGAAAATATTAAATTATAAAATGTCGTTAGTTTATATGATGGATGCTGCAACATTCGTTAGCCAAAAGGGGCTAACGTGTAATTGTTAAAGGAATTCATTTAACGCTCGTTAAAACCAGAGACCAAAACGATCCAAAGGTTTCGCCACAGGAGGCCGCCTGCACTTATGGAAGACCAGGGAGGATTTCTGCAATCTTAGAAAACCACAAGGACGATTTCTGCATTTTACTCTATTTTATATTTTGGATTATGTTGTAGCTTCTTTAAATTGTATGTTATGAAAATTTTATTGTACTTTTTAGTAAGGGGTATTTTAATTGGTTGTTTTTAATTTGGTAGATATGCTTTTAATTGGTTGTACAATGTGAATAAATTATTGCACATTTAAGTAATTGGGTGTTTTAATAAAAGTATTAATTACACTATGCATTTATCTCTCATTTGACCAATTTCAACAATTCAACTTTTCAACTTTACCGTTTTTCTATTATATGTAGTATAGATATAGATTATTGTTCATTAAGAGCATCTCCATTCATAACACAAGTTATAGTTTAACATCGTCCACGTCAGCGTCACATCAGTTTTAACATTTCATCTTAACATCCCCAAAAAAACACCCACAACAATAACATCCCAAGTTAAACTTTAACATTTCATATTTTCAATTTCAACCCCTAAACTAAAACAAACACTTCATTTATTAAAAAACATATCACATTTAACATTAAAACACAAAGTACATTAAACGTTAAACACGAATTACATTAAAAATTAAAACTACAACGCATACTGATGAAAATAAAACTACTAAAACTTAAACAAACGAATCATCTGAGACCCAACCCTCAGAACTTGAAGGGGAATTAAACTCGCCATTAACGAGCCGAGTCTCCATTATGTCAAAGTAGTTTTCTTGAAGATATTGAGCTTCCCTTGCTTCTTGCTCACGACGAGCAGCTTCCTCGCGTGCCTGCTCTTCCATAATCTCTCTATAGTTTTCAAGATCTTGTTCAAATTGACGAAGGGAAGCCTCACTTAACCCGAATGTGTTGTTTTCAAGATCCACCTGTGGAGTGTTGACAGGTGGAGTTGGAACAATTGGATTGTTCACAGGTGGAGAGTTTAAAAATACATTTTCCGGTTGGAAAACCGGAAAGACAGATTCAGGTGGTGTTGAGTAAACTTCAAACTATGGTAGAGTTGGAAAGTTGGTTTCCGGCAACTGAGTAGGAGTTGGAAAGCTGGTTTCCGACAGCTTTTCTGGACTTGGGAATTGCTGAGAAAAATCTTTGCTAGACATTTTTTTTGTGTGTGAGTTGTGTGTGTAACTTGTATGTGTTGTGTGTTCTAAACAACTCTGGTAGAGTTGTATATATAGGCAGAGTTGATTTTGAGTTTGAATAAATCCCGCTCATATTTGATTTTTAAATTTGAAATTTGAATTTGAATTTGTCCCGCCCAGAATTAACCAGTATAATTTAAATTTGAATTTTAATAAGTTGAGGGGTGTAAGTAAAATTTTATTTGAAATGGTTTAGGAGGGTGAAATGAATTTTTTTTTCTTTTTACGTTTAACGCCCGTTAAGGGCTTAACTTTGCCCCAATAATGCCGTTATAACGCGACCCTCCCATTGGCTAGCCGGCCATTTGAATGTTAACGCCAAGCCAGGCGTTATTAATGTACATGCTCTAATAGTGTCATATTACCTTTCCTTTTTTAACGACCATTCTCTCTAGGTATATTTATTGTTATGATCAATAGCCACTTTTTTTTATAAAAATTATTTCACTTCATGTACCTTTAGAGCATCTATAATGCATCAATTTTTTAAAAATTTGATGCATTTAATGTATAAGCTTTTAAATCAACTTTTTTGTTTCAAAATTAATGCTTAACTCATTTAATGACAATAGCTTATTAAAATTTTTGTCAAACACTTGATGGCTTACAAGTCTTCTTAAAAAGTCATATATAAAGTCTTTGTTACAATGCCTAAAAACATACTAATAACGTTTTCAAATAGTGAAAAGTCATTTGAAAATCATCCCACGAATGCTCTTATATTGTTACAATTAATAGTACAAAGGTTATCTATATCTATACTACTTATAAAGCATGGATGACCTTCTCTCCTAATTAATATTTTAAGACAACCATTAATACTATTTTAAGCAAATACAACTCATCAAACATAAATTACAAGCATGTTAAGCACAAATAATTCTCATCTTAAAACACTATTTCTTATTTACAACTAATACACCCCTTCATCAATAAATACAAATCACTAAGCACAATGTACACACAAATGTAGCACAAATAAAACTAAAAATATATATATTCTAACTCATACAATAAATACACAATATAATTCACCTCTTCACCAAAATATACAACTATTTAACCCTAATGTACAATCAAATCAAGCTAATAAGCCAAGCACTAAAAAATAAATCCCTTAGGCTGTGATCGATCGGTTTGGTCGCCGATGTGCCTGCATGAGGGTCAAACTTGGTCGGTCGGGTCCAAAAACTAACGAAGGGTTCGTCCCTTCAACCGATAACTCCCATATATTTTTGTGAGACTAACCATTTAAACTCGAGTTACCACAAGATAACTGAACCAAGTGGGTTTAACCAAGACTATCATAAGTACAAGAAAGTCCAACGAAAAAAAAGAAAAAGACAAATTAAACTTATAGTCTACAGCGAGCAACAAGATTAAAGCACTCCCATCTCAAAATCCTAACTAATAAAAGCTTCACAACATAAACAAAAAAAAATATGATCTCAGATTGTGTTATCTCTTATATAAATCTTAAAATATTATTCTTAGCTTGAACATCAAACCCATCATTGATCTTAAAAAGAAACAAAATATCTAAGTCACGCCTACCCAAGACTTTTACCTGTTACAAAGATCTTGATGCCAAAATTTGTAGGACACTGCTAACGAGAACAAAAGTCATAGATTGTGTTTGGGTGCTTGGTTATCTTTAACAGATTGAATTAGCGGTGGTGATTTTTTATGGGTTTGAGTTCTAACTAAACAGAAAGAGAAGAAGAAAGTTTGTGTTAGGAGGCTCCAGTTTTGGAGTTATAAGGTGGGAGACGTTTGTGATGTATGGAGAAATAAGGATGCAAGTGTTGACTGCAATGGTGAAATGAGGAGAGATGGGGCCGTGTGATTGTTTAAAAAGTTATTAGGGTTAACTGTTTCTTGGTATTAATATACTTATAAAAGTAGGGTTGTTAATTTGGGCTGGTAGCATTTTTTAATTCGAAAATATGGTTAGTTGTTGGTTAGCTAATTTTATTTTATGGTATATGGTTGTTTTGGGCTATAAATTTTTGGATTTGAACTAAATAATTTTTACGGGGTTTGACTATCTTTTTTGGGATACCTTTGTGCTATTTGATTGTTTAGGATTTATTTTTCGAGATCATGTTTCGTCACGAGATCCTTATGCTTCATGATATTGAGAAATTTTGGTAATTTGATTGGTTTGATAAATCACGAGGTCGCGTACTTATTTGACTTCATGAGTCGATATGGTTGGTTGGTTGCATGATTCACAAAGTTGTTTTAATTTAAATTATCATTATTTGTACGGTTATTGTTAGGAAAAAAAAAACATGTAACAGGAACAAAATTTGCTTGCCGTAAAATATAGTCACAGGGTATCCGTCACTGCATCGCGCGGGTACCCTGCTAGTAATTTTATAATGTACCAATCTCAAACACTATCTCATCTTTGTATTTGAGTTTTTTTTTTTTTTTTTTTTTTTTTTTTTTTTTTTTTGTACTATCTTTTTGTAGAGTAAGGGGGAGTTTATACGGACCCTCCCATAGGGGAGGTTCCGTGGGGCCCTGTGCATTATAGATTTGTACGGTGTGCATCACGGTTTGTATATTCTGGCCAAAACTTCTCTTATTGTCACATCATATGAGGGGTCTTAATAACATAATCCAGTAGAGTAATGGTAGCTTACAGATAGAACAAGCCCTGCAAAATAGTATGTTTGTTCATGCTTTGCACAAGTTGTGCATGGTGCATGTTTTTTGGATCTGGGTACTACTTAAATCAGAATGATGGAAAAATACTGTAACTTTGTTCAAATGCAACCCCTAAAATCAAAAACATTGTTGTATAAATCTACATGTGATTATGTGAATGTCTTGAAACTCTTTTGAAAATGTAATTTACTACATTATAAATCAAGTTTATATACCAAAATGTTTTGAAGACCGAACAAATATCAAGAAAGTATGTAAACACTTGAAACACTATTTAACGTGTATAATCTAAAGCGCTCGATGTTTTATGTTAAGTACTAGCGCTATTGAAAAATCTACATGTAAACCTTGAATCTTTCTCGTAGGCAAAACCAAAAATCTCAAGTTAAAAGTTGTTTGTTGTATAGATTTTCAACACTAGTAAGATGTTACACATTATAAAGATATTAAAGATGATTGTATTTTGAAAACATGTTAGTCCCTTTATTCTAATATCATTGTTCACGTTTTCTTTTACAAATATACTAAATTAATTGTCTATTATCAATAATGAGTTGAAAACTTCCGCCGCGTTGCGGCGGGGTTTTGGTTAAGTTTTTGCGGTACTAGTTGTCCCGTTTTTTTAGTTTTTTTCTTTCTTTTAGCACTACATATTTTTTTTTACACATGTAGTTATGTTGGGCCTCATGACTTTTTTTACTTCTTTAGCAAAAAGTTTTTAACCTAACTATATAAAGGTTGTTACACGCTTTCCATCTCATTTACCTCTTAATCGCTTTTCACCCACCTACTTTAAGCACTTTAAGATGACTGCCATGCCCAATATCGAGGAGATGAAGGCTGCCAGTGGTTCTGACAAGCTGCCTTCAGCCTTTAAGTACCTTTTTAGCACTGAAGTTACTGAAGATCGTGCTTTTGTGCTGCGTATGCAGGGGGAACGCCAGCAATTGATTGGGAAGATTGAAATTCAAGAGAGGACTATTATGGAGACTCATTGGTTTGGGCCTTTTCATAGTGATGTTGTTGATGGTTTGCAGGGATTGGTTGAGCTTCAGCGAGTAGACCGAGAATCATTGCTTGCACTTGACACTCTTATTGATGGGATACGTGCTGGGATAGCGACCAAGGAGGAGCAGGTCGGTTTTATGGAAGTTAATGAGCATTTATATGATGATTAGTCTGGTTGGAAGCAGGTTTTTGCAATCTTTTATGGAAGTTGTCCATGCTGGTAGTAATTAGTGATGGTTGTGCAGTTTCTTTGGCATTTTAGGTCTCTTGTGTAAGTATTTGTTGTTAAAGGGTGTGGGTGGCCTATAGCAGGTCACAATTCTGGTGTGTATGGCACCCTCAACATGTTGGTCAAACAATATTGTAATTATCATATAGTTAATGGGAAAAATTATGGGGCGTTTATATTAACCTTTAAAAAAAATTCTTTGCTTCTTACTGTTGTTAAAACCTTGTTAAAATTGGGTTGTGACTGTGCTTGTGTAGTAAATAGTAGTGTGGTAAATGGCGATTGGTTCTGAATTTGTGCTATACTTGTTTTACATCACTTTTTCCTGACAACTATTTCTGGGTTGATCTAAGCTGTTGCATATAGGTTTGTCTACTTGGTTTGGCATGTGGTTTGTTAGATTTAGCGGGACTTTTGATTTAGACGTTATTTAGGTAAGCGCTATGTAGAAACCATGGCATTTGATTGCAGCTTTATTGCAAGTGCTGCCCAAAATTTATGCACGGCTGTACGGTGCACATAGTCATTTTGTCCGTGTCCCATTACCTAAACCCCCTTTCAAGTTTAAGTTACGCATTAACATCACTGGAACACTTATCCTAACCTCTAGGGAGTGAGGAGGGATCCCTGCAAACTTCATAGAATTTAGGTAGTCTTTTGGGTATAACAATTCAGTAGCGGCGCCATCACTTCCTAAGGGTATTGCATCATCAGCGCTTAAATAGAATTCAGATGTGCCACTTACCTGTTGCAATATCTGTGCGTTGATTATGTCAGCAGTTTCATTTTTGGGGGCACACAATTGCTTTGTCTTGAAATGTTTTGACCGTCGATGTTTGCAATGACTCGTTATCATATATGAATTGTATCAAATCATTCAGCGCTTGCTCTCCTATATCAAAGCAATGAACGTCAGGAATACGAACCCATGAGGTATTTTCAGGGTCGTCCGCATCTTCAGTACCAGCTTCACCATCACCAATATTGACCAGCCATTTTGAGAATGCTCGACATTCCAATTTTTTTTCGTCCGTCAGCCCCGGTTTCTGCAACCGCATATTTTCCAACAGGAAAAACACTTTAAAGTGCTGCCACAATCTTGACTCAGCTATAGATGCACTGATAATGACCTCTCTAGAAGCTCCTTTCTTCACTGGCAGCGTTTTCCGGAAATCACCTCCTAACAAAACTGACATCCCTCCGAAAAGCAAATTGTGCCTGCCCAAAAGGTCTCGAAGCGTTCTATCTGGAGCCTCAAAACATATTTTTTCGTTCATAGGCGCTTTGTCCCAAATAACTGAGTCTGTTTTGCACAATAGCTCACTCAACTGTGTATTTTTTTTTATTGCGCACACTGACTCATCAGTTAGTTCAAATGGTATTTTAAACCGTGAGTGCGCAGTTCTCCTAGCTGGCAATAATAGTGAAGCAACGCCAGATTAACCTACGGCCAACACAATTCTCCCCTCCGCTCTAAGCGTTGTGATCACGGCTTTCCACAAAAAAGGTTTTACCCGTCCCACCATGGCCATAAACAAATAGCAGTTTTTGCTGCATGTCGTGCACACCGGTTATAATTGTGTCAAACACCTGTCGCTGTTGATGGTTCAATTCCGGGATGAGACCTCTGCTCTCCGCTGCTATTTCCTCCCTGTTGTAACATGTTTCTTCCATGACAGTGCGATTTCTGAAAAGTAATAACAGGCCTGGTGGAGGGTTTGGCAGTCCGTAGTCCCTTAATGATTTCCCATGGATAGTAAGTAATGCTTGTAGCTCATACAAAACGCCTCCTTCTAACTCTGGTTCATTCACAAATATGTTCCGTATGCCTAATGCCTCGGACAATATGAGTGGAACGTCATCAAACATCTGCCTCCAAAACATTCGCCAAAGAGTAATTGGACTTGTTATATCTGTAAACAACAATATATGTGCAAAGAGCGAGCGCAACTGACCAGAAGTAGCTGTTGTACAACTTTCTTACATCGCGGTGATCCATCCTTGGTCGTCTTATAATAGCCCCAAAGCCTCACAGGCTTCCCTGTTTGTCGCGTGTATTATACCATCGACAGTCCTGATGCCCGCAAACGACCTACAACCTTTTTGATGACAAAGTAACATCCGCTGGTAAAAAAGGTCACCTACAGTAGGATGCACATATGCCAACCTTCCAATCGAATGCCTGTTGTTTCGTCTTGGAGACCATTCTCTGTCTACTTTAGACCACACGAACTCCGATGGAAACTGTAAATACGTTAGATGATGACCTATCGTGTATGCTTCATTAAATGCTAACCATTCGGTTAGCGTTGTCCTTCTTACACTCGGGTTGTTAATTATGGATTGGACTGTTTGCGATGCTCTGAATGAGATATGCTGCATATTTTCCAAATGGACAGCTAACAGTTGGACTGCGGGTTCTGTACTATGGATATCAAAGCCAAATATACGCCAGCAAGCTTCGTGTGGCCCCATATAACGCGCATCAACAAAGTTTTGGATTTCATCTATGCGAGTGCTTGAGCCTGCAGCTGAAGTTGAGGCAATAGAGGCATCAACGGGTGGATAACCTATTTGTCTAGAGACCCGGGCAATTATTCCTGTCAGTACCCTTTGAGACGTTTTTGAATAAATACTTGATGAGCATAGTCCAAACATAGTACTCAACATTTATGTGTGCGTAGAATCTCATGCATAGTTCGCGACTGTGTGGCACTACATATGCATTTTCTAATCTAACGCCATTGCGCAATACTTCTGTCTGCATGTCCCTACGCCTAAAATGTGCATAACCCGCCTTATCAAAGTATGTCGCCTCACAGTACTCCTTGGGGAACATTTTTTTGCACGTTCCCCTATCACGCATACACACCGCATTAGGAAAAGCCCCGCCATAGGGACCATGCATCATAAATTCGGTTATGACTCTAAACCCTTCGGGATCATCTTCCTGATCTGGCAGCTCCGCACTTATAAACCTATCGACATCATCAGGACTCAGAGATTCAGATCTGCGTAATATCCATAAGAGTATGTGGCAATGTGGAAGACCTCGTTTATGAAATTCTACCGTATACATCACTACATAACAAAAAAAGGAAAAAATCATAAGCATGACTGAACACTGTGAAACAGCGGATAACAAAGGATATGTAACATGGAAGACAATGTATCGTACTAAAAATCACCAAACGTAGGCAAAACATACCTGATTTGATCGCGCCAAAGGGTCTGGCATCTCGAACATATTTAATGAAAGAGTGAATCTTGCGTTCAAACATACGGTCAATAACATCAGGCCTATCGGATGCTGAAAGGTGAGGATACGCGACCATATATTCTTGTATCTCAGGCCACCTTGTGTTACACGTAAATGTTATAAAAAAAGTTGGGTTGCCATACACCCTACAAATTGCCAAAGCATCTAAATAATGGTTGTACATGTAATGTGGCCCCCCTGTGAATGTCGATGGTAAATTAATTCTAGAACCTACATCTGTACCATCAGCGTCGCCTCGTGAAATTGCATAGTATAACCCAGTCAAGTAATCCCCTCTAATGTTAGACTGATTACGTCTTATGAAATCCATTCTTTCTTGCTCTATACTGCAATACGCAGTAACAACATATTGCTGAAAAATTTTGTCACCGCGGCTCAAAAGGTTGTAATAATCATCTCTATCATGCAACTGATAGCAATAGAAAGATTCCATGGACATTCGTTTTCCTCTGCGAGTAGATGTAGTTAACACGTTGACATAATACAAATCCAAGTGATAACCTTGTTCTCCGAATACAAACAACAAAGGGAACTGGGTTGGCATATACAATGCGTGCAATTTATTGATCCTTTGTGGCTCACCAGAATGCGCCTCTAGTATTATGTCAAAATCACTTTCAGTCTCTTCCATATCATCAAAAATAATTGCCCCAATAGAATCTGCAGACGGCAACTCATATTGTGGCGCCTTTGTTGCGTTGAATAGCCTGATCTTAAACGATGGCACATCATGTTGTTGCAACTTGTCCCTAGCCGTTCTAAAGAGCTGAACCAAAGCATTATTTTCATCAAGCACTGCTATCAGAGCCTGCACAATCTCTTGTCTCAAAGCACTTATGGCCCCCTCGTGCAAATGATCCAACCTGTTTTGAACTTCGTTGTCTATATCATATATATACAGGTGTAAAAATCTTGGAGATGAACCGGGCACTGGACATAACCCTCCTATCGTATGATATATCTGCCCCGATACTTTAAAAACATAAGGTCCCCTCCCAACATTCATAGACTGGTCTATATTAGCGCCCAATGAAGTCATTTCAAACATTTGGTTATAAGCTCTTATATTTTCCATAAAATGTTCGTTTGAAAAAAGTTGTTGCACAACAGCCGGGTATTCCCATACTGTTACAAGCCTGACCCTCCCTTCCAAACAACAACGATTGTACACAGGGCCTCTCGATACGGTTGATGAACTCAGCTTTTCCTCATCCCAAAACATAGCCCTACAATGCCGACAAACACGGTTCAAGGACCATATCTCATGTATTCTCTAGGTGGTCCTGATTGAAAACAAAACCTTAATCAGTAAAAAATGTGCCTGAAGATTGGTAAGCAGAGGATATACATGCAACAAATTATGTAACCAACACATACCTGACCCAACCGAGTTGCGGTCACCAGCTTGCATGAACGGTGGCTCCGGAGTGAGCCCTGTTTCAGCCCCACGGCGACGTTTTCTAGAACCGGCTCCTCTACCCATAGCAGGCTGTCGAGGTACGTGATGCAAATAGTTGTCTTCGTTGCGAGAAATGATGCCCATCTGAAAGTTCATGTCAAAACACGTGGGCATTCTTGTTGCAGGAGTTGCAGATACACCTCCCACGCGGAAATCTAAGTCCAACGGGAAATATGGTAGACCTACAATACATATTGAACAGATTTTTATAAGCCCAAGTTTTGTAAACATATGATAGCACATACGCAACAACTAATTTCAAACGATGACAATCAAACCTGAGAAGTTATCTGAAGCTGCTCCAGCATCCACATCCGGATCTATTGGAACAGGCAGAGAATTACCGGCAGCACTGAAGGCGAGCCATGTTGATCTAAAGGTCCCAAACTCGAGCAAGCCATTACAGCATCGGAATCCACAGCGCCTACATTATTAACCGTTTTCCAGAAATGTTGCTCAGGAACGGTGTTAGAACCCTATCCAACATTGGCACATGTATGAGTTGCTAACAACCTTCTTTTTTTAGACGGACCGCCTGGCACCCCTTCTCCCTGCGTATGCAAAACACCAAGAAACCCCTGAGAGTTCTGTTGACGGTCACTTTCACACACTGAAGCCACACCGGCATTCACAGTATCCACGTTGGCTATCTGTTGAGACTCACTGCGAGGAACTGATACAGGTACACCATGATCAGCACACTGCATGAGACCACCTACCACAGCCCGCGTGTGCGTTCCAACGTCTGGATTAGCCATCACATTGTCTGGAGGCACACGAGGCGACAAAACATCTAAAGCGATCAGCAAAATTATACAACACCTATAACCACGGCAACCCCATAATCTAAAGTAAATTAGTGAAAAAAAAAGGAAACACCGTAACTACCTGTACAAAGATGGCGAGCACCAATCAAAGCATGCACACCAACATCCGAAGTACAAATTCTCTTGTTAGGGATGAGACATTCTTGCGAAACATCATGCGCAATGCAGGAAGACTTCCTTTTCAAAAGACCATCACCTCCAGAAGCAACACCCAAAGCATCTGAGGCACCCCTCATTTCCTCCATATCCACATCATTGGCAGACCCACTTACACCACTTTCATAAACCCCCACCAAACCATGTGCCGAAGAAGAAACACCACCTAAAATTTTATGTTGCCCACTCAATGTCACAACATCTACAACGTTCTCCTGAACCCCAACAAAAGTGTGCCCAACACAAGAGATACCACCTAAATCTTTTTGTTGATCACTAACCTCAAAATTTTGAGAAGAGTCACCAACACCTTTAACTCGTTTGAGGCCACTACCTTTGGTTCTCATACTTACAACCACTACCACTACACGTAAGACTAACCTAAAACGACAAAACCACAACAGACTATATGACAGACCAGAGATCAATAGACTAAACAAAGTGCATGCAAGAAAGTAGCAAAAAATAAAAAACAGAAAACATCGTACACTACATTAACAACATTCGCAATGAAAACCCCATCAGAAACAACCAACAATAAACATGCAATAACAAATCAGCAGCAACAAAACCAAACATGCAACAATCAATCATTCGCAAAAAACGGGCGTACCTACTCAAAATGTGCAGAGAGAAGTAAAAGTGAGAAAACCTTCAACGACGGGAAACAAAGAGACATATATGTAACGCACTAACCAAAGACCAAAAGTATACAATTCCGAATCAATCTTGCCAGCCCACGGTTTGGCCCAGGTCAAAGCCCACGACGACCACAACTAAAGGTAGCGCAACATTAAAATAAGGTTAAAAATTATTAAAATAGTGCACCGACGTTTGGTTTTATTCCATATAGAGTATAAATAAGAAATTTTCATGTAGATTATTATATTATCCTTACTTGTTACTCCCTCCGTCCCATTTTTATTGTCCACTTTGACTTTGACCGGTCTTTCTAGTTCAACTTTGACCATTAATATATTTATTTGTGTTATATAATACTTGATGAAAATTATACCAAAGAAAATACATTTAAAACCTAATACATTCATATATTTTTCATCAAGTATTATATAACACAAACAAAAATAATTATGGTCAAAGTTAAAGAATAAAGACTAAAAAAGTCAATATGGGACAATAAAAATGGGACGGAGGGAGTATAATTATTACAAGCTTTAAAGAAAACAATAAATAATTAGTTAAGGGAAAAACTTTTATTTTGTAAAAAGTAAAAGAAACAAAATAGAAGTGATTATTTTTTTCTTAAACCATGTAATTTTTGTCAAGAAACAATTATTTGGGGTGAAGGAGCTATTATGTTATCAGGAAAGTATGTTTAGTTGAATAACGTTAGAAAGTATGATCTTGTTCTTTATCCACCCAAGTTATCTGCACTTTGCACCTATATTGGCGTTATAGCTGTATCGTGGTTTCTGCTATATGTTTCACGTTGTGGTAACGCAAGTTATAATAATTATTTTTTTAGTGTAAAAGTAGATAGAGTGGTTTTCTGGTTGTGTGTTATAATTTTATTGGGTAGTTTTTTTTTTTTTTTTTTTTTTTTTTTTTTTTTTTTTTTCTCTTTGTTTTCTTTTTGTTTTTTTTTTTGTTTATAAGATTATTGCAAGACTGGAGCTAATGGGACCAAACAATTCGGTCGATCTTTACCTTTTGAACGGGTCCCCTCCTTTATTTCGCACAAACCAAATGCGACTACCTTCCAAATTTTGAAAGATTCGGTCTGCAAATGGAACCAAATGCATTGAAGAGGTTTGTGTTTTTAAGATTTTTATTATTTAATTTTATAGATATATATATATATATATATATATATATATATATATATATATATATATATATATATATATATATATATATATACGATACCCGCATCTAGCGGCGCAATATGCTAGTTTTCTGAAAAAGTTCGCATAACCCATAAGTTTCTTTCAACAAACTGTATTTGTAGCATTAGAGAATCGTTTTCGAATAACTACAATTCTGATTGATGCGTGGTTGCATAGCGAAAGATAAATATATAGTTTTTAAAAAATTATGTGGAGTCGATCTAAGTCTAGTGTGTGATATTTTCTAATATGATTGTTTTAAGTTATTCAGATTTTAGTAATAATAGATTCAAGCATTACAAAAAGAACAGGCGTATTATGTAGTTGGTAATATTATATTGTAGTTTAGAAATATAGCCAACATGTGTGACCGCTTTTTCTTGTTTTGTTAGTAATTTAGGCAGTGATAACTATTTTTTTTTACATGTGTAACGTTTATCATTTGGTGTGTGGCTTTTAAAATTGCAACTTTGCAAATTGGATATCACCATATAAGATTATTTTGTACTATCAATTTGTATAGATATTTATGCATTGTTCAAAGCTATTTGTTTGAGGTACAAATAATTATCGCTAAAGATAACAATACTATTTATTTTTGTGATTTTAATAAACTTACATAACATTATTGATACTCTGGACAAAGGGCTATACAATATATATTAACTTTTAAACGACGATTCATATATGCTAGTCCCTTAAATTGTGCAAGAGAAAACATTTTTAAAATAACATTATACAAATGACAAATTACATGTGTCAAAGCAAAATAAACCAAAACTACAATTACTTGGTATCTCCTTTCAAAAAAAATTGTCACAGGTTCCACAACTACTTCATCATTTCTCATATAATTTTGTCAAATTTGAAACCCGATTTCACCCGGGTGGTTCAACTGGTTGAACCGTTCGATAAAAAAGCAGTCGATTTAAACCGGAGTCAAACCGATAGGTTGGGTCGAAAAAAAATGTCAAATTAAACCGGTCAGCCCCCGGGTTTGAAGCGTCCCGGTCAACCCGGTATCGATTTCAACAGTCAACCAGGTATCGGTTTCAACGGGTCAACCCAGATCGGTTTCAATTGGTTGTTTTAATTTGGTAGATGTGCTTTTAATTGGTGTACAATGTGAATAAATTATTGTACTTTTAAGTAATGGGGTGTTTTAATAAGAGTATTAATTATATTATTTATTTCTCTCTCCATTGACCATGTTTTCAACATTCAACTTTCAACATTTTTCACTTTTTCCACTTTGACCATTTTTCCATTTTATATAGTATAGATATATGAGAATATATTAGCTACAATTTTTTGTAGCTAATTGGCTACAATATAGTGCTTTAAACTATAGGTCCCTGACTCTTTTTGTGGGTCCTGAGTTATTTCTGCAGGCCCCTGATAATTTCATGTGTATTTTTTGTGGGGGATTGTAGCTAGTTGGCTACAAAAATTGTAGCCAAGATATCCCATATATATATATATATATATATATATATATATATATATATATATATATATATATATATATATATATATATATATATATATATATAAAATAAAGAAGAAAAACTAAAATAGGAAGAATAAGAAGAATTTATAGCCACACATTTCAAATAGGAGGAGAATTTAATGGGAGATGCATCTATTTTTATAGTGCATTCTGAAATAGGTTGTGGTTTCTCTCTTATCATTCTTATTTTAATTTTTCTTCTTATTTGATCCTATATATATATATATATATATATATATATATATATATATATAACAGGAGGCGTTACACGTAGATAATGCCACGTAAACGCCACCTCATTGCCCAGTAATTCAATTTAATGCCACATAATCATAAGTTGTCCACCTAAGCAATTTTTTTGTCCACCTAAGCAATAATATTTAATTTTCGGATTTTATATATATATATAAGCAATAATTATATATATATATATATATAGGGGAGAGTTAACGTAAGATCAAACTTAAAGTTTTAAAAATAAGATCAAGTGTAAAAAACCGCTAAAACATTTTTAAATAACAATTTTAGCACTAATACACATAAAAATAATATTTTAATACAAATTAACATTTTAGCAACTAATAAACAAATGATACATGAGTTTGGATTAGTGATACACCTGATACATATTACTCTAATAAATATTCCAAAATTTGATACACATACAAAAACCTGATACACATTACATTTCTAATCAAAGTGTATCACCTAGGTTTCGTAAATTTTAAAAAGATATTTATCGAAACTTTAACAATTTTAGTTGTAGTTAATAAAAATTTTATTTTTGTTATAAGGAGAGTGTCGCTTGTCAAATTTTAGTTGGATCTCATTTTAACAACTTTAAGTTTGATCTTATTTGATCTAGATTATATATATATATATATATATATATATATATATATATATATATATATATATATATATATATATATATATATATATTATTTTATTTTTTTAGTACGGTCCGTTTAATATGAGCATTTGGTTTGCGTTTGGTTTAAGCAATGTTTTGAAACCCGGGTCGACCCGGCCGGTTCAACCAGTCGAACCAGGCACGGCCAAAAACCCGGATTTCTAAAACCGGGTTAACCGGTTAGACCCGTCGTGCTTTGAGTGACCCGGGTCTTGAAACTTGGCCGGGTTTGGTTTTTCTCAATTTTTTTTATAAAACCCGTGTTGGCCCGATGGTTGAACCGGTTGACCCAATTGAAAAAACTTATTATTTTTTATGAAAAACTGGGTTGATCCGAAGGTTGAACTAGTGAACGGTGAATCAACCGGATCAATTAAAAACAGATTTTTAAAACATTAAGAAAGAAAAAACTGAGTTGAGAAGGCTATTTAGGTCTTGGTGTAGTTTTACTATGTCTAACATAAAAGCTAACATAGCACGCGGAAAACCACGCCTACCAGTTTTATCAATTCAAACTTTTATTCTTTTGTTCAATGACAATAGAAAACAAATTCAAAAAAAGGCTTGTTACCTCCAAAACTCTCACACGGTTAGCACGACTGGATCCCACTTGGAAGGTCCTTCAACCATTTATCCAAGTTCCAAATATGCCCTCCAAGCTTTATTCTTCTTTCTTAAGTTTCATTTTTCATTAAGATATAAATTTCTAAACACAAGGATAACAATTTTTAATGTCGTCTTAACGAATGTATTATCAGTAGAATGTAACCACTCATGCTTCTATCCAAGTTTAGAAATTGCTTAAAAAAATCAGTAAAAGTGTGTATAAGTGTAAATATAAGTATATATGTGTGAGTATAAGACTGAACGTAATAAGCTCACGACTACGTGTGATCTATCTTAAGTGGCAAGATAGTATGTCTGTTCGTACGCATTACATACTTCACGCGTGGTTATTAAAAAGAACCTGGTTTGTTGTCGGATTTACTAATTAAAAATTTTGATATAAATATAATTGTGTGGTTGTTTATTGTTAACTACTACGTAGTAAAAGAGTTTGGTGATAGGTTAGTGGTGGAAGTAAATGTTGATGTGACACACGACACATCAACACATCAGTTTACTATGTCAGTTTAAAGCTTAGTTTTCATTTTAGATTAGTTGTGGAAGTAAATGTTGATGTGACACACGACATACAAAAATACACCACGTTACTACATCAATCTAAAGCTTAGTTTTAAACGAGTGTTGGAAAACCCGCGCGATGCAGCGGGATTGCTTAAAGGACTTACTTTGCAACGACATTTAAACCTCAGGGGTTGTTTTTGCCAAGTTGCGAAAGATTATTAATGTTAAAGGACTTACTTTGGAATGACACTTGAACCTCAGGGACTGTTTTTGCCAAGTTGTGAAACTTTGCATTTAATGTTTGGACTTACTTTGCAGCGCCACTTGAACCTCAGGGGCTATTCTTGCCAAGTCGGGAAAGATTGCATTTAATGCATGTTTTGCAAAACAAAGGCTCCTGCCTTTTAGTATATATAATAATTTAGTCGATAAAATGATAATCTTAGTAAAATGTGTTATTTTTATTTTAACAAATTTTTTGAAATTTAAAACGTCATCAATTTATCAAACGCTTAGGATTATGATAGCAAACTAGTAAAAACATAGTATCTTTAGATGATTTATTACACGATTATCTTACTTGTTTACGACCACTACGAGTTGTATCATATGATAACATACTATGTGCTATAATTCTCACCCATAAAAATTCTCTCAAGTTCACTTTGAACATGATAGATAATGCTGAGGTATGTTACCAAACTCTTATCTTACCAAACTCGTATTGTCACAATTAATAGTACAAACTTCATAACTTTATAATATATGATCGAAAACCCAAGCCCAAACACTACCTCATCTTTGTATTTGGCTGTTTTTGTACTAGCTGTTTGTAAAGTGGTTGTAGCATACACATAGAACAAGCCTGCAAAATAGGATGTATGTTCATGCTTTGCGCAAGGTTGTTTTTTGTTTTATGATCCTTTTGTCGAGTTGTGCATATTTTTGGATCTGAGTACTACTTTATATCAGAGTGGTGGGGAAATACTGTAACTTCTTTCAAATGTTATCAAAGTAAAAACATTATGCGATGGTTGGTACGTGGAAATTAAAGTTGTAGTAAAATAAAGTTAATCACTAAAGTAAAATGTAAAGTAATTCCCAATAACATCTTCTACGGGTTATAGGTCTCAATGTCGTCTCACAGTTTATGGAGAGGTTAAAATGTAGACAGTTTTACCCATAAAGAGGTTGCTTTCGATTCCACCAAAGATAGATAGATAGATAGATAAATTAATTAATTAATTAATTAATAAAACTTCTAGCCTTGCAAATGATGAAGATCAAACCTTTAACCTCTTGATCTAATCCTTTCCTCTATAAATAAAGTCACTCTAAATGAAAATTTGTTCATAATTCTTTTAAACTTATATTATTTAGTTTATATTTTATAAGTTTAACTCTTTTTGTTTATCATTGGTTTATAAAGTTATTTTTCATATTAAGCCAATATAGCTAATAAATCAGAAAATAAGATAAAGCTAATTGAACTTTTAGAACGTAAGCCGAAATAATACCAGCTACATATATATAATTTTTAAACTAACATCACCAAAGATAATAACAACAAGGATTGCTACGAAGCCGCCGCGTTGCGGCGGGACATTTTATATTTATGGGTATATCTGCTTTGCGTTAAACTGTGAAGAAGCTTGGCAGCCCCTTTCTCTGAGATCGGTAGCCGCAGCTAATTTCACGGGCCTGCAAAAAGAAAATGCTAGAACATACATTTTTTTTTCTGCAAAAAGTATTTTTACATATGACATAAATTGCATACTGATAAATACTTGATGACATACATATAAATACGTTGTGTATGTCTGTCAAATTACGAAATATGGTAAATAAGTTTTGTTTAAATGTTGAGTTAAATGTTTATTCTCAATAGGTAACATGCATTTTGGTAATTTAAGGGAAGTTTCATTGATTATGGTAAATTGCACATGGGCAATTGGCGAAATTCTGTAAAACAATTAACAGTTTGCCGTTCAAACTGGGAAAGATGTTGAACACTTTTTCGTACTTCATTACAGCAGCAACAAAATAATGTTTTTTTATATATGTAACCAAGTATATGCATGTATATAGAAGCTCGTAAGAACCTGTACAACTCACTGAAACAGGAAGTGGTCCTTTTGCTCTGCACTTTATATTTACTTCTGTAGCTATAGGTTTTGCTAATCTGCTAACTTCATAGGACCCTGCACTTTTTCATAGAAGAGCAACTAATTATAAAAATGCTGTTTTTTAACAAATAAGCCTACAATACAATAGGGAGCTCAGTGGTATACCATCCCAAGCTTTCCATTAGCGATGACAACCTTTATTCCTTGCCTCCCATAATATTACCTGCCCAAGAATTTCAGAATTTCGATCTGCAGTTGATATGATAAGAACATCCAGCTGGTATATGCCATATACATTTGATATATGCCCAATTCATGACCAAAACATAAAGTCAAATGTTACCTGTTATAGGAACACACTACGGTCAGCCCATAGTTTGTCAAAATATATCCATGGAAACCGCAGCGTTTAGAATGTGGCTTGACTTCTAGTTGCTTTGCCTTAGTCGTTTCGTACCTTTTTCTCCCCTTATCTTTAGCCCATTCTAATGACCCTTCTTCCCTCTTTCGGCTTGTCGGCTGCCTGCCACATGCCGTACCTAGGGCGATCTTTCACATTTTCCTGAAACGCAGTTGAAAATATCAGCGATAATCAATTAAGAACCTCTACAACTTTTGCGTAAACCATGACCGAAAACACTTACAGAATCTTAAGCATACTGTCTATTCTCATTATCTACATTCTACAAACGGCATAATCAGATAATCCATCCCAAAACGCAATCCCAAACAACCTCTTAAAAACACTCACATGGTCTAATTATAATTTTTTCAACTAAACAATCCTAGTCTATTTGATTATTATTTGTTATAAAGAATCAGTAATGAAATTATTGAGATGTTCTACGTGTGATAAAATGAATCATAAACGTTGCCCCACATAAGACGCACCCAGCAACAGCTTCACATCATACCTGTACTTCAAATAACAACAATCCTAAAAATCAAAACTCAGCTTGAAGA
Source organism: Chrysanthemum makinoi (assembly GCA_910596185.1). Classification (NCBI taxonomy): domain Eukaryota; kingdom Viridiplantae; phylum Streptophyta; class Magnoliopsida; order Asterales; family Asteraceae; genus Chrysanthemum; species Chrysanthemum makinoi. Next base: position 259,719,490 of record OU343217.1, read on the forward strand.
AAATATAAATACCTTTCATCTTAAACAATTTTTTTCGCCGTAGGGGCACCACATACGACCTAAAAACAAAAAATGAGAACTCAATCAAATACCACATAATCAAATCATGTAACCTACACAAAACCCATAAAATCATAGAAAAGAACCCCTGTGCAATTGCAGCGGACGTTTAATATTCCAGCAAAAAGAAAATCCCGAATTGGAGCCGTACCTCTTGCTTGTTGATAATCTGATTCTAGTGCATGTATGTGTGTGTGTGAGAGAGAGATATTTCTAGAATATTTGAAAAGATAGGGAGGCATGAAATAATAGAGGTTAGCTTATCTTTTGGGTTGGGTTACCGCCGGGGGACCACAAAGATCAGGCCAAATAGCCCAAAAAAATTGGCAGGAAAAGCCGGGGTACAAAACGGGAGATGAACATGAACAGATACTATCAGCTATAAATTCTGCAAATATATTACAAACATTGGTTTATGCGGAGGACAAAAGTAAATCCAGGCGTAGGTTAGAGGGACTACCTGTAGCACACCCATATGCCGTAACGGTTTCGACAACGAACGAAACTGAATCGCAACCTGCTCGCGCCTCCAAAAACTTCGAGCCAACTCAATTCAGTAGCACGTTTGACCTCAAGTGCATATGTGTTTACCAATGTTTATCTTGCTACAGAAAAAAAGTACGTGCAATTTCCATAACCATTTGTATATATTGACAATTATTTTGTATCTGAAATTAATACTAAACTCTAGGTAGGTGTCTGCTAGTGAACTACATTAGATCACAAATGATGCTCTTAATCATGGTAGATGGATACTGTAATGTACGCATGTGATCACTAATAGGCGTCGTTCTCTTCCTACTTATATCTAACTAATCTCAAAACCCGTCCCATCATGTAGCTTCTAATTTTCATATTAAGATACTGAATTTTCACGACAGTAAAAAGGCAGTAAAGGAAATAAAAAGAACCAAGTACCTGTCAACATGCACCTTGTGGCGCAAGATATTGCGCTGGAAAAGCTGCAGTCTTGTTAGGTGTTGTAGCACCAATTCTGATAAGTCTAGTAAAGCAATACACTGCATTCACCTAACTTATAGCATGGTTTCTCTCCATCTCGCCTGCAAATTTAACAAACCCATATCCCTTTGACCGACCCGCATGAGCATCTGTATTAAATGGCTTAAAAATGAGGCATTTTTTTACTGAAAAAGTAAGAAAATATTAGGCTTGAGTATTTTAGTAGTTCCCTAACCTTTTCATATTTTTTCAATATCTTCGAGAAGGGTAGGAGATTTATATAACTGTTCCAAACATAGAGACAAAAAGAAATATGTCGTGTTTCCATCCCATATGTTGTGACACAATAAAAGATGAATATAAATTAACAAATATCATTATCCGTTTAATACCTGCAATGCTTCAGAAGATGAACTTTGCGAAAAAATTCAGCAACGACAACTTTGAGTTGTCCTTCCGCTCCTTCTAGCTCCGCTTCATCAGGTAAGTATGGAGTTTTAATAAAAGTCCTGATAGAGACAATAAAATAAATAGATAATCTGATATATAGGGGTCCAAATTTTGAGCAAGAAGCAACTTTTTGTGAAAGTGGGGATTTCCCAAAATTCAGATTATTATATGCAATGCTCTATTACATTGCAATACGTAGGTTATTAATTTATATATGTATGCGGCAGTGGCTCGTTCAGTATATGGGAGACATAGTTAAAGGTGCAAAAGAATACCTGCTCTTAACTTTATAAATGCGCATCAGTAGGTAGACATTGGGAACTATCGCTCCACACGGAGGTGTCCATCCCGTACTCCTTAACAAAATTGAGGAAACAACATATTATTAGTAGCCAATAATATCCTTTAAGAACATACACATAGTAGGCTAGTAGCACTGAATTATGAAATGAAAGTGCAGTGCATGACTGTAACCACATGAACCGTATCACCTGCATCAATTGCTTCTGGTAATTGGCCTTCCATTGCCGAAAGTGCTCCTGCTGTTTCACCTTCTGCTGTAGCTCAGCGCAATTCCAAAGACACCCAAATCCAAATATCCACAACCAAAGATACCGTGCAATACATCTAAGTACCTTTCATAGCCTAACATACGTTAATAAGCCAAATGTCGTTGGTGACTGTTCTTATGCGACACAGAAAGCACCTTTTCACGGGTTTGCATAGCGGCACCACAACAACAAATCGTCGTTTATCAGTATAACTTAAACAACGACTTACACAGTACGTGCAAAAAGTAAATAGCATAAGCACAAAAAAGATCGTATACCTTGATTCACAGGATCCTAAATCTGTGACAACAAATCGCGCTTTCACCATACCTGTGACAACGACAGTTTGCAAAAACTTAGTAAACCTTAAAATGGATCGTAAACTATTTGGCTACAAAATTGTATATTATTACTAACGTGTACTAAATATACCTATATGTTGATTTGCATTTTTTTCCGTTAATGCCCCGTTTTAACCCACAAATCAAATTAGTTGTCTTGACCCATGTTACTGCCTCCACTAACAATTCACTTTAAGGACTGGGAAAGACCTGATTGAAAGCTATATTGAGACAATGAAAGAATGTTCCCATATTACCTCGCTGAATAGTTTCGACACAATTCTGGGCAGCCGCATGTATTTCGTACAATAAAGCATACGCATCGTTGGCTTCTCAATTGAATCCTGTCTTGACTCATCTCTTATATATAAGCCATAAGCTCAACAAACCAACCCCATAAGATAATTGACCAAAAAAAATAAATAAATTAATTAATTAATTAAAAAGAAAAAAAAACCCAAAAATTTACAAATTTGAAGCGAGGCAGCACCATCAAACCCATCCTCGACAAAAAGCTCCGTCACTCTGCACCTCATCCTTCCATAACGCCCCAATCATCTTAACACCAAGGTCCGGTAATCTATGAAAGCATCATTAATAAACTGAGAATAGATCCATAAACAGCCGACAGCTTAAAATTAAACATTAGAAACCATGTACCTGTAATTAATAGGAGCCACCAAGGCCAAATATGGAACCCAATTAGTATCAATATTATTGTAAACGAATTTACCACGCAATGGCTGCAAATTTACCACTTTACCCTGCCACGGCTGCAAATTCTATCATTACAGCCTATCAGACACACAAATATCAACTATATACACATTTATCATACTCGGTTGAAGGCTCGGATTTATAAACAACAGAAAAAGTGGATTAAGCCGCCATGGCTGCAAAGTCAGTAACTTGCCGCGCCAAGATGCGGGAAATCTCAACTTTGTACATTTGACAGGAATAACCGTCACGATTTAACTTGTTCATATTCATCATAGCCTGAAATAAATGCATCTATGAGGCTGAGACAAGTTGACAATAGAAGAAAGCAGATACACCCGTTGTGGCTGCAAATATAATAATTGCGCCGCCAACACACGGACGATCACAACTTTAATCGATACACACCCTGCTTACAACCACAGACCGTCACACACTTTTAACAATTTCAGTAATATAGCTTAGAAACAAACGGTACCGCCATGACTGCAAGTTCCTTATGTCTTTCTACTTCAAATTGTAGCAGAGTAGTGTAGCACTTGTACTGCAAAATAAAACATATCTGCTAAATATTGTGGTTGAACTATCAGAATTGAAGTAGTTATTGCTTTAACATTTGGCCAAATAAACTGTACAATCAGTAGTGATAAGCATATATATTGGGTTACCAGTAATGATACCTGAACATCAAATAAGTGACACCGTTACGACTTCCAAAGAACAACGCATAACCTATCATCAATAACAACCGCAACATAAGGAACATAAATAAAACACAGAAACAGTTGTATAACTAAAAAACATAAAAAGTCATCTAATTCAGCTGAAAGCAGGTTCTAGTGTAAAAGTTACAACCAAATCTTCGCTGTGACATAAAAACAAACAGTTGGTATACATGTAAAGTAACAAAATCAAAACTGACAATCACATAGTCCACCAAACTATTAGCCACATCCCACAAAAATATTAATTAAATAAAAGTAAACCTTACCCACAAAAATAAACTTACATATGTGTTGATACTTGAACCACCAGTCCCAGGTTGTTGTGTTTTGATTAATTGCAATCGCAAACAAACACCTAAGATTGAAGGAACGATTACCTAACGTGAAAGCAGCACACAATCGAGAAACACCAGACGAATGCCGAGACTGACGAAATAGAAGAGATATGAATCGCCGATTCTTGAGAGCGGAGACAGAGGGAATGGCGCCACGTATAAATTGCGAAGACACGTATATGAATGAAGGTGGCAACAGGGCTGAAGAAGAAACATGGATCTTGCATTTGGGCTGAGGGAAATATGGGGAGCCCCAAACGACATGTTTTGGTGCCGTTTTGTATCCTTACGTTAATATATATATAATGGAAAAAAAAATATATAAAGTCATGGGTCTACCATTAAAAGTCTAGAGGAATATAACTTTTGGTCAAGTTAAGGTTTGTTGTTTCTTTTTCATCACTGAAAACTAAGAGCACAAGGTACGCAAAGACCTAGTAACATATTATTGGTATGGCACCTCAGCACCACATCATACACCTCCCAGTAACACAACAATAACTCAAACAACCCTCCCTCATAACACACCAATAACATCACCTGTATGCCCCCGCAAATACCCCCACCAAATATACCACTCACTCACAATAAAAAAAACACACACACACAAAAGGTGCATTTGGCTTGAGCTAGGGTGACTCAAAACAAAAAAAAGAGTTCATTTGACACAAGTTTGACATGTTGGCGCGTAAGCGATAGACCATACCAATGACTCACGAATGACTCACCAATGGCACCTCATACCTTGTGCTCTAATATCAAAACCAAATCGAATTAAGTGACCTCCAAGAAAGTCTCGTTGTCACTCTCATAGACTCGAATGGTACCCACATAAAAGTCGTTAAAGAGTCCAACCCAATTATCTAAAGTATATATACCCTCACTTTAGTGTTATTTCAATTTTTATTTTATTTAAAGTTTCTACTGTTAACTTTTAAACAATGTTAAATTCGAACATTTTGTTACGTAAAGTAAAGCAGAAAGCATTTTATTGGTCGTTTGACTACGCAAGACTATTAAGTGACTATTACTTGGACTCATGCATAGAAGTTTGATGTAGCAGTACTGTAGTACCAATAACGAATTTGATCTTTTCAAACAACAAAAAATGTGACTTTAATGTGATCTTGGGACTTAGGTGTTCATCGGTTTGGAACTTGGGTGTTTTTTTTTTAATCCGAATCGAGTTGTATAGGTTGAATTTTTCAGAGGCAAGCAAAAAACCTAAACGAATTCAAATGGTGTTAAACCCAAACTGAAAATCGAATTTGAATTTGGTTCATTTCTCCGATTTAACTAAAAAAAACTCGAATTACATAATCTATAAATATTTTCCTTTAATTACAAGTTTAAAAATGTTATGTTTAAATGGATTTTTAGGTATATAATGGATATAAAGGTTATATTTATGTGAATTCGATCTTTGTCATCCGATTTGGTTTATGTTTTACCAAAGGTAAACCGAATGATAATCCGTTCGATTTGGTTAAATTTTAAATTGGTTCAAATTGATTCAGTTTTCAAATCCTATGAGTAATATTCGAATTATGAACTCCTATATCTTACATAAGTTATTACCCCGTAATAAAACTTCAGAAATTGATTTGATTTGGAAATTCAATCCCACAAGAGTCTTTGTTTTCATTTTGTCTTGTTGTGGTATTTACCTACAGGGCTACAGTAAAAAAAGACTTCTAACTTTCTGGTTTGCAACAGGTTGTTGTCATGTACTTTTGTTTGCTTCTTCACTAAGCTAGTTTATGTCAAACCAAACTACACTTTCTTTGGTCCACCATGTAGTTAGGCCCCATTTTATCTAATAGCAGGCTCATTTTTTTTTTGAAAATTTAATAGCAGGCTCATAGCATTTGCATATGCATTTCGCTGAACTTTAACATGAAAATGAACTTTCAAATAGCTATGAGTTCTCCCATGTTACTAATAATTCTATTTGTAGCATTCTTTTTTTATTTTTGTACAAACAATGTTAAAGTGATTTTTCTTTTGACCATAAAGTTTAATTGGGATTCCTCCTTCAAAGTTACAAACTTAACTAGGAAGACACAAGATTTTAACAATTTATTTTATTTTATTTTTATTTTTTCATTTTCATATATACGCAACAATCACAATTTCTTGAAATTACGAGTTAGGTGTTCACTAATGATCCTCTAAAATCATCTCTCGTGTGAAAATTCCCTTTTTTAATAATATTGACGCGTGACAAACTCTTCTCACGCATGAGGGGGTCCTCGTTAGTTAATTTTAACATGACAACTAAACATGACATACTTGCCAAATGAAAAACAATAAACACAACATAATTAGGGTGATGGTGTGATTGGCATCAACCATCGGTGCCAAATTCGGCATCGACAAACCACCACTCTCAAGAAAATATCAGCATCAGCATTCGGCATTTCGGCAAGTGTATGCCGACCCAACTAGCCGTTGGACTTGACCGTTGGGTTTTTTTTTTTTTTTTAAATCAATTTTTTGTCTATAAAACAACACAAACAACACATATTTTTACAACACAACATATATTTTTACAACAAACCAACATTCACCAACACTAAAACCTACAACTTATCCACACCAAAAAAAATGTCAGACGGCGATATACCCGAGGTTTTTATTCCGCACTTCCCACCCCCAATTTATCCTACGTCGTCTAATTCTAGTGGCCTCAAATTTTTAACAAAGGTTGCCGTTGAATATGAATATACTGGTTCATCTTCTCCGGCACCCAAAAAAATCATTTTCCGTAATCGTGAGCAGACGCACACGGATCTCTTTAGAAAATACTTTGCAGAGTTACCGACTTATGATGACGCATTTCCATTTGAGATATCGTATGTCAAAGGCATTATTTTTAAAAATTGTTGACGATATCTCAAACGAATTTGATTGGTTTAAGGAAGGGTGTGACGCGAAAGGAGAAGTTTCGCAACAATTCAGAAGTGCACGTCTGCGTTACGGCAACTTGCATACGGTAATGTCGCGGACAATTACGAAGAAGGTTTAGCTATGTCTGCTAGGACTTCTCGTGAATGTCTAGAGTATTTTTGCAATGCCATAATTTAATTATATGGTGAGGAATTTTTACGTTCTTCGACTAGCCACGATATCGCTCGTTTGTATGAAGCGCACGAAAGTAAACATCATTTTCCTGGCATGATCGGTAGCATTGATTGTACACATTGGGTTTGGAGAAATTGCCCATTTGCTTTACGAGGCCAATACCATAGGGGTGAGCACCAATACCCGACAATCATCCTTGAAGCAGTGGCGTCACAAGATTTATGGTTTTGGCATGCATATTTTGGTGTTGCAGGTTCGAACATGATATCAATGTTATCATCCAATCACCATTGTTTACTCCTGAAATGCATGGTAGTGCGTGCTCCTGATTGTAGCTTCACGGTCAATGGTCGGAACTACAAAAGAGGATACTATTTAGCAGATGGTATTTACCCCCTTGGTCATGTTTTGTTAAAGCATACACATATCCGACCGATCATAATGAAAAAGTTCTGAAAAAACTTCTAGAGTCCGCGAGAAAGGACGTTGAACGAGCTTTTGGGGTTCTAAAGACCAAATTTGTTATCCTTGCACGGGTGGCACGCATGAAGAAGAAGCAAAACATTATAAACACGATGTATGCTTGTGTTATTTTACATAACATGATACTCAAAGACGACGGTCACGCGATATCACCGGTTTACATTGGGGATCATCCGACTGTTCCTAATGCCGACCCTGATTTCAACAGGGAGTTACGTGATGATTATATATTACGTCGTGATCTTACGGACCACATCGCAAGCCTAAATCTGGACATTAGTTTCGATGATGAGTAGTATTGTTGTTTTATTTAAATTTGGTGTTCATTTTATGTAATTTTAGTTTTTTATTTAATTAAATAATAGTTGAAAAAAAAATGCCAAATTTTAGCAAAAAAAGAAACAATTTGGCAACCACCTCCATTAAGTATGCCAATTTTTGGCAAAAAAGGTGGTGGTCATGTGGCACAATATTATTGGTTGAGGGGATGCCAATTTTTAGCATGAAATGGTAATTTGACAACCACCTCCATCACCCTTAACGGTAACTTTAAATTATTAGAGCACTTAATCCCACTGGAACGCGTAACGGCGCTAAACGAGAAAAAGCATGGCGTACAAGGGCGTATTACCGGTGGGCTGGACCTTCGGCTCCAAGTTAAAGAGAAAACGAGCCTCAGCGTTGCCAACGGCTATAGTGGGAGCAAGAAAAAAAAAAAAAAAAAATTTCAAAAAATTTACACTTTCTACCCTTAAACGGCTACTAGTCAGTTATTTTCAAAAAACATTTTCAAAAACCACCCTAAACGGCTACTAGCCGTTATTTTTCAAAAAAAAATTCAAAACCTTTTTACCACTATAAATACCCAATTAAAACACCATTTCTTTTCACACTTCCACTACTAAATCCTCTCCATTCTCTCAATCTTTCAACTTCTATTAACTGCAAAAAAAACAATGTCGGGAGGCAACGATGATACTTTCTACAATCTTCTTGCTAGTGGGTGGAATCCCTTAAACCCGGTTCATCATCTAACCCAACGCCGGCTCATCTTCAATCCCCAAGCCACTAGGCTTATCGAGCCAAGAAATGTATCAACAACATCAAGCATTTCTGTATTGGCAACAACAAAACCAACAAAACACCTTAAACTCTAACTTTCAAAACCTACAATTCACACAACAATCACAAACTGAAACACATGATGTTGCCGACACACCCACGCTCTCCAAAAAGGAAAAAGGTCGCATTAAGCTTAAAAGCAAAGAAATCCAAAGACCCCGAGCCCGAACCAGTTGATTCTGATGAAGGCGAAGTTGTTGTTCACTCACGTTGGACTCCAGCAGAGGAAGCATTACTTGCAAGATGTTACATAGCCGGAGGATCCGAGGATCCGAAAGTTGGAAGTGCCAACCCAAGGATACGCTTTGGTATCGGCGAAATGAGTTCAATAAAACAACTTTCAACGGCAAGCAACAAGGACATGTCAATTGGCAAGCAAGTGGAAAACTTTGAACGGCATATGCACAAAGTTCAACTCTCATTACAACCGCTCAAACGCGGATCAACGGCGGGGAAAGTGAGCTGGATGTGATGCAACAGGCAAAGCAATGGTATCGTGAGGAAACCAAGGGATCAGCTTTTGGCCTCGAAGACGCTTGGGAGGTTTTGCGTCATTATAAGAAATGGAACACGCCGAACCGGCCGATTTAACCGGCTGAAGTCCCAAGCCAAACAAACGAGGATTTGTTTGGTCAAGATGAACAACCTCGCCCCTATGGGAAAGAAACGCGCTAGTAAGAAACCAAGAGCCGAGACTACAACAAGTACTGGGGGAACAAGCACTGGAGGAACGAGCTCGTCCTTATTTCACCAAACTATGGCAAACGAAGTTTCGTATGAAACGAGAAGTCTCCGAGCGGCGTGTCGGGTCCGCGCGAGGAAAAAGATCCGACAATAACCGGTTGGAAGAAATAAAGTTTTTGATGACGCCTATCATGCGGGCAAGATCCAATGGTCGTGCGGAAATGGATCAATGGCCGAAAAAAAAGATCGAATCATCGCAAAATATAACTTGAAACCTCGTCAGTAGATCGTATTCTCGCCATTTCCTTTAATTTGTTGTAACGTTTTATTTCGTTGTATTTTTTTTTTATTTCGTTGTATTTTTTTTTATTTCGTTGTATTTTTTTTAGTCTCGTATTGTAATATGTTTTAAGTTTTAATGAAATGTTTGTTTTAGTTTAAAAATGAAGTGTTTGATTTAGTTTAGGGTTGAAATTGAAAATATGAAATATTAGTGGTGTTATGGTGTTATTGGGATGTTATTGTTGCGTGTTTTTTGGGATGTTAATGTTAAACCAGAAAGTTGATGTGCGCCGACGCGACGGCTAAGTTATTGTATGGTTATTGTTGGGAGTGCTCTTATGGGGTACTTTAAAAAGACCTTTTTGTAGGAATATATATACATGACTTGATAATTAAAAAAGCATCCGTACATAAAATGCGAAAAAGAAAAGCCATGATAACGATTGTGCACATCTTGTTTCAGTACACAGTAGTTGTTCGTTACTTGATTCAGGTTGCTAAAAATTGATCCCAACCACATATTTTGGCAATCCTTTTTTGTTCAGTGTTGGTTTAGTCAATCCTTTTCCTTGTTGGCAGTGGGTTCAGGGTGGCCATAGGTTTGGTTCATACCGATCGTAACACCAATGCCACCCAAATTGGTGTGGTGTGGTGTATGGCAAATCGATAATGTTCACCGAATTGGTGTGGGAGAGAGACAAGGATATTATTGGTTTAATAAAATAAAATTAGATAAGGTATGGGTTAGGCATGGTTGACACTAAAAAACTATGGTTAGTTATGAGATGATATGAAAGGATATTATTGATGGGTGATTAGATATGGATTAAGTATGGTGTCATGACTGCCACCCCATTAGTGTTCGATGATATTATCTTAAAGTATGCCAACTGGTGAAAAAATCATGGTACTAAGCTTGAATATATGTTTGGCGTTTCGGTATCAACCATACACTTGAAATAGATAGTAATTGCACAACCCAACTTGTACAAAAATAAATCATTTGTTACAACCAACTACCCAATTTGCAAATTTTGCCACCTTAACTAAGGAAGACTTCAAATGAATTTATTACTCAGCTCATCACTACATAGAATCTATATTCTACACGACACTTAATTCCAAATTTCCAAGTGTACTGTCCATTCGTCCGAGCTAGACACTTATGGTGCATTTCAAACAACAATGTTGAACTTCAAGCACCTCAATCATCAATAGCATCATACTTCAGTAAACGAGATTTTGATAAATGGATGTTTTTGGGGTCCGAAGACACCACGCTACATACATCACTTAAGATAAGAACCGCATGATATATGATAAAAAGATTAAAAATATATATATATATATATATATATATATATATATATATATATATACTATATACTAGTTTAAATCTGAAATTCACTTTTAGTTTAAAAGAGACGTCACAAGAATAGTTAGTGACTTGTGTATTTTGAAGTTAGATGTTAGAAAGAACCAAATTAGCATAAGCATTAACTTTCCAATTTATGGTTTAGGTTTTCAAACCCGTACACACACAAATTATTGATATGGCGTAACTTCATATACAAAAGATAAACGACTAATACACTTTAATATCAGAGTTATCTTCACATATTTAGCTATACATACATACATTTGTAAGTAAGTACATTGTCTTATATATATATAAGCATATTATTGTGAAAAAAACATATACTTTAAATAAGATTTATAACCCTTGCGTATAAAACGGGTTGCAAAGTAAAGTTTATTTATTCAAGTAGCGACACTTATAAACACTTCAACCCGTTCAACCATTCACCATATTATCATTCAAATTGTATTCAGCATCACCAAACATTAACACAAGCAACAACCCCCAACACTTGAATACATAAATAAACAAATAAAGTAAACGTTGCAATGATGATGATCATCAAATCTTGTAATTCTAACCCTCCTGATATAGGCTCTCTTCTTTTCTTTTGCTAGAAACTTTCAAAACAACTTCCTCCACAATCGGTATTATTCTTCTTGTAGGCATGATTGTTGTTCATAGGATATTGGAGGTCGCATTGCTGCGTCAACACGATTGACTTGAGCTAGAATAGGCTTTCTGAAAGTTCACTCCAAAAAGAAACAATATTTTTTCCAATCATTTTAATGGCACAATTGATTTGTTTGGATACAGAGATTCAACTTCAGATTTATATGATTAAAGTAAATAATCAGATTTGGATTACTTAATAGTAGCTAAAAACATAACTGATTTAATATTAATAGAGTTAATTGCATTTTTTGTCCTTGTGGTATGGCCAAATTCCAGGTTTGATCCCTAAAACTTTGAAAGTGCAATGATAGTCCTTATGTTGAAGTTTGGATTACATTTTTGGTCCTTGATCGATATGAAATGACCAAATTACCCTTGTCTTCTCTAAATAAGACAAAAGGTATTTTAGTCATTTCATTTTATCTAAGGACCAAAAATGCAATCCAAACTTCAAAATGAGGACTATCATTGCACTTTCAAAGTTTTAAGGACCAAACCTGCAATTTGACCATACCATGAAGACCAAAAATGCAATTGACTCTATATAATATTACTCTAATCTCATTACATGTCTCCCCAGTTTTTTTTTTTTTTTTTTTTTTTTCCTCTCACAATAATATAATCAACTAAATATACTTTTGATAACAAACGATGTCATGCATAACTGAAATTTAGTATATAACTTGAAACACAACAAAGCCACAACAATTTAACGCATTCTTAAAGAATAAAAAGCTCTTCCCAATATATTAGAAATCGGTATTAAAAAAATGGTATACATGTAGGTAAACAAAGACTTAGGTTGGACATAGTGGTCCATATGAAATCGGTTGGTCATTGCATTTGACCGATATTTAAATCGGTCGATCCCTTTGTGGAGAGTTGGTCAAATCTCTACGTCGAAGGAAAATTTACACAATCGGTCGAAATTTCGACCGATACTTTCAAACACACAAATACAAAAAATATATTATCGTTTAATATTTTTAAAAACCTTCGTATCAATCAACCTAACTCCGTCGCCGCGGCTGGGCTGGTGACCTGGTCACAAGTGCGCCGGATTTTAGAATAAGTCAAAATCAACTTAACGGTTCTTAGTCACATCTCGACATGAACACTATCTGCAATTCAACTTGCTTCTGTAGCTGGTTCATGACATATAAAACACTACCAATATGGCCAGAAACCACAACTTCATGCACAGTTTGTTGTATACTTACATGTATACAACACTTGACCATTGGTGATTTTGAAACTGTCCAACCCACTTGACATGTTGCCCTGTACATTTTTGTATTTTGACCCATTTGACTCACTTGAGATAAGACATATCCATTGTACCTGCACCTTGAAAAAGAAAAATATATATACGAAGAGCCATCGGATTGTTAAGCCACAAATGCAAATGGCCACTTTACCAGAAAATGTGGTAACATAGCATATCTTTGTATAGAACAATATTTTATATCATCAATTGACTTTTCAAAAAGAGCCACAAAGAAGAAATATCAAACCTTTCCTGAGGAGTGCTCTTTCATTTTGGCTCCCATAATATGAACTTTTTATCAACACTCTGCGGATGTAAATTTAAAAATAAGATTAATAGGGGCTTACTGTCAAATTCAGCTTAATGCAACTAAGACTGTTAAGGACTTTAGGCAAATTCTTATTTCCTTATTAGTTGAAAATAATCATGACACATGGTAGCTTGAAATAAGATATTACTCGACTCTCCACATTCATTGTTGTTTGTTAATTTTTTCACACACGTAACTCATTAATCATGACAAATGGTACCTTGAAATAATTCCTTTCAAGATTACCCATTTGAAATAAGAAAAGAATTATTTTTATAAGCAACCCCAAACACCTCGTTAGCAATCACCACATATAACAAACTTAATATGTCAAAAAGTAAATACAGAAAACTCACCATCAAAAAGTTGTGGAAACTTTACAGACAATTTAACAGGTTCCTGCAATGCTTGCTTAGCAGTGTAAGTGCGACATCATTCCATTTATACTACTTTATAAAGAGTTTAGGACTTTCTAAATAAAAAAGTCTTACAAATTTTAAGACCAAAAACATTTCTTTAATAGGAAATTAATAAGCCATTAATAATGTTATTCACGATATATATCTTCCATGACAATTTTCATAAATAAAAAATAATATCCCTTTATAGACTTTGTAACAGCCTTCAAATATTTATAGTCCATTAATACAGTCAAATATTTATGCAGTTCATTAAGTGTCGACTTGTAACAGCCCAAACTTCAATGGTATATAAAAGCCAACCTAAAAATTCAAATACCAATACGAAACACACTATTTTCTTTTTCCGAGCACCAATAAAAAACACGCACACAATTAGATATGAAATAGTTTGTATTGCTATTGCTTATAATTATTTTAATTAAAAACTTTCATTCATTCGTAAAGTTACTGTTAGAAAAAAATGTATAAATGAAAAATATTTGCTCCCTATAATTATGCATCGGGTACCCGCCGCCGCAGTGCGCGGGTACCCTTCTAGTTTAGCATTAATTGTCAATAAAAGAGAAGTATAACTCTTGTGCAGAACCTATATCACATTATAAATGGTCCATTTAGTCTTTATTATCATATACAAAGTAAATGACTCTTTTGCTAAAATTATGGTTTTCTCAAAAATGTTACTTTTGACCCATTATTACGCATAAGTTCATCGGCTTCCGTTTCTATCTATATTTGACTCAAAAGTATTTTTAATAGGTTCTTAACTATAAGTTGAACACTGGGATATGAATACCACATCGGTAAGACCTTGTATAACTCTTTTTAAACCCATTGTTGTGGATAACATTGTGATATTTTATGTAAATCTTATTAAGAAAAGAAGTGCGTATTCATATTCAAGCGGTGTTCAACATGTTTATTGAAGTCATAAATTAAAAGGCTATAAAGAACTTACGTGTAGACCATGTTGTTTGTGTAATTATTCTCTTTATCGCATCATAGCACTTTGAAACTTTCGTGCTATTGACCCTTGAAACGTCACATACACTTGTCTGTGAGAAAACAGATCAGTGGTACCACTCCACATCTTGTACCGCCTATAGTAAACACTTCATGCATACAGCACTATGCTTGCTGATACTCTATTAATAATAATAATAATGATAATAATAATAATAATAATAATAATAAAGAAAAAAAAAATCTTGGCAAGTTGGCAATAATCTATTTTCAATACTATATAGTGAAGTTGTGGATGTTCAGTTTTATTGTATTAAATCCTCAAGTCTCCAGGTTCTTTGTAATACCGCACATTCCATAAATAATCAATCCTTTGACCCAGAATCCGCGACCTTAGCGGCACAACGTTATTAAAAATTACTAAGTTTACACACCGACCTATAGTTTAAATATCTAACCATAGAATTTATTGAATTTTCCACACTAAAAGAAAACATAAATGGGGTAGTAGTTAGTTATTATTTGCCTAAACTGACCAAAAATTCCACATGATAAATCATAAAAAATGTTGTTGTTGAAGACATCAGCTAACATCAAACGGTGAGCAACTATTATTATTTGCGAAGACATCAAATGCAATACCTTTGTTGTAAATAACTTAATAAAGTAAGGGCCTTAGCCTCCGTTTTACGAAGACCTACAATTTTATTAGGCATCCAATTTTCTAATTTATAAGGCATTCGTTTTACAAAAACCTATAGTAAGTTTGGTTTGACAAACAACCCATTTATATGCAAAAATTCAATAAGCAATCTCAGATAGCCCTCTTGATAAACTTTTTTAAACTACATTTGCATAACTAACGTACTCAAACTAAATGATATTTCATGAGTACAACATAAAATTAATTTCTATAAAGAGGCATAACCATCTCTGTTAGTTACTTTTTTGGCAAGAGCCTTGTGATTGTCACTAAGATTAATAACTACATCTTTCATTTTTGAATGCAGATGCAAGAGTTTCGTAAGTCTATTGGCAATTGTGTACAACATATCGAGAGATATAGTTTCGATACCTTGAGTAGACAGATTTCAAGTATTAAAAAATAATGACAATAGTAATATTAATAATATTAATAGAAATAACAATGATGATGGTGATGATGATGATGATACCATTTTCAATAGCACATATCATATACTAACCATTTAAATGAAAAATGAAAATATCTATGTAGAGTGATAAAAGATGTCAAACGTGGTTGATGCTATGTAAGTGAGATGTTCTATTAATCTTCATCAACCATATTTATATATTATCTACAAATTGTCATAAAGTCGCCAAATGAGAGCAATAAAACTGTAAATCGTCGAAGAAAGAGTTCAGAAAAGCTAATGCATATTGATTCAAAGCTTCTTGCTTGAATAAAATTTAATAAATTCCGTATTATAAGGAGATACTGAACGCATTAGCTGTAAATGTTCCAGCAATTTAGGAAACAATTATGATTAAGAAAGCTTGTTGAGGAAGATATTAGAGATAGTGTTGATTTTAGTTGAAAATTTACCGAATTAATTAGACGCTCTATAATTGGAATAATTTAGGAAACCTTTTTTTAATTTAGTACAGTTATTACAAACCAAACAATTAATTACGTGAACTTAATAATGCGGCAATGTCAAATTGAGTGACTTAAAAAACGAAGAGGATAGGTGTCACAATGTAAGGCCTCAATATTTTTAGAAAAAATTGATTAAGAGAGAGGTTTAAAAACTCTGTTTTATTAGTTAGAATAGATATATATATATATCATATATGAGTTGTGACTGATGAAAATTAATGATTATTTTTTAACATATTACTACTGAAAATATTATTGCACATGATAATCACTTTTCTGAGCAATTTTACCACTATACTCCATCTACTTTATAACAAATTTGTTGACATATCACACATGTTATGCTGGATGTAAATGTTGCATAATGCATGTACAACCTTACCAATATGAAAATACTTGTATTATTGATCAAAATGCTTTTCTAAAGATTATTGAAATTAATTTTTGTTGACTCACATCTAGAACACCCAAATTTAACTCATATTTTGTTTGCCATTTATTTTAGTCGTATAAATTTGATTTCTCAACTTTTAATTTTATGTTTTTGGTATAGAGCAATAACTTGTAATTGTGGGTCAAAAGTCCACGCCCAAAAGCCCATTATAAGGACACAATCGAACCATGTCAATAGTTTGATAAATGTTGTTGCAAGTGAATTGTTAATTTGTAAGACAATTTGTGGTAAACATCAACTTAATTGATAGTAAAAACGTATTTTACGAAGGGTCTTAATAGATTACTGAACATGTAGTTGAACGCACTTGCGCATTATGTTAAAACCATGAACACCTATAATCGATAAAAACTTATTACATAAATCTACATGTTATTGAATTGGATGCAGTAGCGACTTTACTAAATATGCATCAAGAACTAAAGTGTGAGTCACGGTCAGGGTAGTGTAACCTTTTCTGATAATGTGAATGTCTTTAAACTATTTAAAAATGTAATTTACTACCTTATAAACCAAGTTTGCATAGCATAATGTTTTGAAAACCAAAAATCAAAAATTAAAAAATCAAAAATCAAAATTAAAGAAAGTATGTAAATACCCGATACATTATTTAAGGTATCATTTCACTCGCTCGATGTTTTATGTTTTATGTTTTATGTTTCGTGATAATATGGACTTATAAGCTGAAAGTTATATAGGTTTTCAACACTATTCTATACTTATTACACATAGTAAAGATAAAAATAGATGATTGTAGTCTGTTAAATGTTATTAAAGAGCTAGGTGCATGGAACACCTAATAATTGTTATTGGTGTGGCACCTCAGCGGCATTTTATCATTTTAACAATAACATTTGAATAACTAAAACGTCATTTCTAGTCAAAAGCCGAGCAAAACCGACCGAACGTAAAAAACCGAGCCGAATCGACCATATTTAGTTCGGTTTTTAGTTTCGGTTCGGTTCGAGTCAAAACCAAGAAAAAACAAACAAAATTTTATAAATCGAACCGAATTGACCGACACAAAACCGAACCAAGCCGAGTCACTTCGATTCGGTTCTCGGTTCATGTCTTCCACAAAATCGAATTTTTAGTCGGTTCGATTCAACAAATGTTTCTCTGAGTTAAATTTCTAAAACAATTCATGTTTCTGAACCAATAGGTTATATTACATGATACTTGCATGTATATCCCTAAAACATAGAAGGGCCAACAGACGAAAAGAGTGACCATTGAGTTGTTGACCAAAACAAGTTTACTTTGAAAGTCAATACTAGTAGACAACAACTTCCATCTCTAAATGCTATCTCTAATTGGAAGCCTTCTTAAATTGTCGCATACTTGAAAGGAAAGTGGTATGGTTTGTGCAGCTATGATGAATCTGGTTCTTTGGAATTGCTATTCCGGGCATGCTATCGAGAAAATTGTAATAGGTTTTAGTTGCTTTTCTTTGATGTATTAGAAGTTTCCAAATTGATTGTGAGCTAGAGCTGCTGCAACATACTTTGCCTTTGCTCATCATTCGCTCACAAAACAAAAAACAAAAAAATAATAATAAAAAGTAAAAGGTCATGATTTAATGCGTAAAAACTGTTGCGAAGAACACTGAGATAGATTACGACGGAGTGACGACGCGATTGGTGCACTCTTATGTTATCAGCAGTGTGTTTAGCTGAATAAATATATTCAATATTTTGTTATTTGGACTAGAAAACAAAAGGGTAAAAAATTAGAGTACATGTCAATTCAAACTTTATTTTTCTTTTGTTCAGTGAAAATATAAAAATAATACTACTAAAAGGATTTTCCAAACTTGGTAGGCACTAGGCACACTCAGCAGTGGATCCCACATGGAAGGTTAGTCCTACCACTTATCCAAATTCCAAATATACCCTCCAAGCTTTATTTTTCTTTTGTAAGTTTCGTTTTCCCTCCAAGCTTATTCTTCTTTCGTAAGTTTTGTTTTTGTGTTAAGATAACCCAATATACATTTCTAAACACAACATACTTATTATATCCAAGTTTAAAAACTACTTTTCAAAAGACATCCGGTAAAAAACATGTGAAACTATATATGTAAGCGAATATTATATATATAGCACGTACAATGCAAGAAGGATGCTTGGCCAAGAAAAGCCTGAATTTAATTCATAAAGCTTTTCAACAAACTGTAGATTATAGCATTGTAGATCGTTAATAACTACAATTGCGATGTGGTTGCATAGCGATAAATATATAGTTTTAAAAAATTATGTGGAAATGATCTAAGTTACAAGAAGATATTTTCATAGGATTGTTTTTAGTTATTAAGATTTTAAGTAATAATAGATTCAAGCATTACAAAAGCAACGGTGATATGTAATGCATAATATTATATCAGTTTAGAGATAGCCAACATGCCACGACCGCTTTTCGTTATTCCAGAATTGCGCAGTTGATAACTATTTTTACGCCAGAAGCTTATCATTCGGCAAGGCTGGTTTTAAAATTGAACTTCAAATTGATATCACCATATAAGACTATTTTGTACTATCAATTTGTATAGATATTTATGCATTGTTCAAAGTTTATTTGTTTGGCGTACAAATAATTATCGCTAAAAGATAACAATACTATGTATTTTTTGATTTTAATAAACTTACATAACATTATCGATACATCTGACAGGGCTATACAATATACTACGATATTAACTTTAAACGACGATTCATATGCTACCTCTTTAAATGGTGCAAGACAACATTTTAAAATAAATTACATGTACAAAGCAAAATAAACCAAAACTACAATTACTTGGCTCTCCTTAAAAAATTGTCAACGTTCCACAACTACTTCATCATTTCATATAATTTTGTCAAATTTGAAACCCGATTTCACCCGTAGTTCAACCTGGTTGAACTGTTCGATAAAACACGTGTCGATTTAAACCGAAGTCAAACCGATAGGTTGGGTCAAAAATGTCAAATTAAACCTACCACGGCCAGTTGCCCGGTCAACCCCGTATCGGTTTCAACGGTCAACCCTATCGGTTTCAATTGATTGTTTTAATTTGGTAGATCGTGCTTTAATCGCCATACAATTAATAAATTATTTTTAGAAGTAAGTTTGAATAAGAGTATTAATTATATTATTTATTTCTCTTTCTTTTGACCATGTTTTCAACATTCAACTTTCAACATTTTTCACTTTTTCCACTTTGACCATTTTTCCATTTTATATAGTATAGAAGATATAGATATATATGAGTAGAGTGAAGATCGAATGAGAAATATAATTAAAATGAAAATGATGATAAAAAATTATAACCACAAATTTGAGATGAATCTAAAAAATAGATACATCTCCTTATTATTTCTTCATCCTTATTTAAAATATATGGCTAAATTTTTTTGTCATTCTTCTCATTTCAATAACTCTTCTCACTGGATTCATTCCTTATATGAGTATAATAAGATTGGATGAAATAAGTGTCCGACTACGCCTGTTTTTTCTTAGTTGGCGCAATAATAATGTATCATATTTTGGCGTTCTTCACGTGTGGTCACCGAAAGAAAATGGGGGGGTCTCGTGGTTCGGAGAGGTTATTTCTATCACCAATTTTTTACAAATGACACCCTTTTTTTATTTCAATTTCTTTTTTCTTTTTTTTTTTGTATTTTTATAATTTTGTTTATACAGAATCCTGAAAGTATGGAACAAAAAATATATTACCTCCGTCTCATATTAAATATTCATTTTGACTTTTTGAAGTCTATCTTGTTTAACTTTAACCTTAAATTATTTGTGTTACATAATACTTGATGCAAAATATATGAATTGATTGAGTTTTAAATATATTTTCATTGGTATAAATTACATCAAGTATTATATAGCACAAATAAATATATTTACAGTCAAAGTTTAACAAGAAAGACTCAAAAAGGCTAAAGCGGACGAATAATATGAGACGGAGTAATGAAGTTTAATAAGTTAAAAGCTTAAAACTGACAGAAAATATGAAACAAAAAAATTATGTTGTATCAAACTGATAGGACAAAAGTAATTTTTTTATACTTTTCCGTAAGGTAAGGATAACATAAAGAAGGTGATTTTGCACACTCTTCAAATTGATTGACACATTATAAATTAGAGTGTGTTGACTTTTACACCTTCACAGAGTGAAAATGTGTAAATTAATGTAACGGTATAACTGTCAACACACTCTAATTTTGAATGTGCCTATCAATTAAAAGAGTGTGCAAATAGATTTGTTTAGTGAGTTTGATTAACCGAATGGGTTTTATGTGATAGTGTGTGTTGTAAATACGTTTGTTTGGTGAGTTTGATCTTATCACGTGGTTAGATTAACTGAATGGGTTTTATGTGATAGTGTGTGTTGTAAAAACGTTTGTTTGGTGAGTTTTTATCACGATGGTTTGGTGATAGTTTTGATGATGAAAATAAATGTTGACGTGACACAACCACATCAAACCACACCGTATTAGTGTATTACTACCGTCAGTGAAAATATGATGTTATTTCAGTAAGTAAATTGTCTCTTTGAAAATTCAAATTCCAACAATCCAATGTTTAAATGATTATTGTTGATTAATGTTTAAATGTTTAAATGATTATGACCAATAATCACTTTTTTTTTTTTTTTTTTTTTAAATTAAAATTACTCCATATCACTTTAATGTACCTTAAAGAATGAATCGAAATAAGACACTCATTTGTTATTCAGCACACTCAAACGTATTAAACCTAAAAGAGAAAGATATGATAAATGTATTAACCGACATGATGATTTGAAATGCATAAATAAGAAATGGAATGCATAAATCATTACCTTAAAAAAGAAGAAGAAAACTTATTTGTGTTTGTGAACCACAACTTATATTGTCACAATTAATAGTGTAAACTTTATGATTTTTATGAGTAAACTGCAAAAATCATCTATGTGGTTTTTGTATTTTCGAAAGAATCATCCCTATCTCAAACCTTTAACATTAAACATCCCCAAGTTCACAAACCTTTGGCATTAATCATCCCTGAGCACTAACGTCGTTAGTTTTACCCGTTAAGTGTTAAATAATATTTGCCCGTTAGTCCCTCCGTTAATACTTTTTGCACCGTTAGTCCCTCCGTTGATACTTTTTGCACCGTTAGTCCTCATTTTACGTTTTCGTTCGTTTACGCTTTTGTCCGCTTTTGTTTCGTTGGCCCCGCTTTTATCTCGTTTGGCCCACTTTTGATCCGTTGTCGGGCGTATATTCGTTTCATTTTTTATGCGATACTTTCTCGTTTTTTTTTACTTTCATCCCCAGTTTTGTCCGGATCCTTTTTATCCGTTTTATTTTATTTTCGATGGTTTCGTTTTAATTTTTCGATTTTTGTTTTTGGTTTTGTTTTGTCCGCTTTTACGTCTTTATTTATTGTTTTTTTTTTTTTTTACGTTATGTTCGCTTATTTATGTTTTTTTATCCAGACGTTTCGTTAGCCATTATTTTTGTTTTATTATTTTTATGTTAGCGATTATTTTTCATTTTATCTTTTACGTTTTTATGTTTTGGCGATTATTTTCCGTTTAAAACTGAGCGACATATAAAAAATTGAAAAACGATAAGCTGGATCGAACATAAACGCATAAAACGGTAAAAGGGACAAAACGTGAAAAACAATAAAACGTAAAAATGTGGACGGAACGCAAAAACGTGAAAAACGGGCTAATACATATAAAAACGGACAAAACGATAAAAAGCAGACGGAACATATAAAAGCGGACGAAAACGAGTAAAACGGAGAAAACGTAAAAAACGGACGAAACAGTAAAATGAGGACTAACGGTGCAAAAAATATTAACAGAGGGACTAACAGGAAAATATTATTTAACACTTAACTGGTAAAACTAACGACGTTAGTGCTCAGGGATGATTAATGCCAAAAGTTTGTGGACTTGGGGATGTTTAATGCTAAAGGTTTGAGATAGGGATGATTTTTGCGAAAATACACAAACGACAGGGATGATTTTTGCAATTTACTCGATTTTTATAGTAATATAAGATCGAAAACCCAATCACAAACGCTACCTCACCTTTGTATTTGAGTTTTTGTGGGCTTACAGATAGAACAAGCCCTGCAAAATCGTATGTTTGTTCATGCTTTGCAGATGGTTGTGCATGGTTCATGTTTTTTTTAATCTAAGTACTACTTTAAATCAGAATGGTGAGGAAATACTGTAACTTTTTTCAAAAACTATAAAATTAAAAAAATTTGTTGTATATATCTACATGTGAATGTCTTGAAACTATTTCGAAAATGTTATTTACTACGGAATACTTTATAGATCTAGTTTTTATACCAAAATGTTTTGAAGACCAAACAAATACCAAAAAAGTATGTAAACACTTGAAAGTTGAAACACTATTTAACGTGTATAATCTAAAGCGCTCGATGTTTTATGTATCGTACTAGCACTAATGGAAAATCTAAATGTAACCTTGAATCCTTCTCGTAGGCAAAACCAACTATCTCAAGTTAAAAGTTGTTTGTTGTAGGATGAGCATTTCGACCCGAATCCCGAAATCTAACTGGAACCGTCCAGGAACCGTACCGATTCTTGTACGGTACCGGGACTACGAAATAAGGTGAAAAGAAATTCGGGACCACTAATTCGGTATGGGAGTGGTACCAAATCGGGAAATTCCCAAAAAAGAACGGGGAAAACCCGATTTCCCTGTACCGGTATCCGAATCCCGTTCGGTACGGTACCGGTACCACTAATTTATGCTCGGGAAAAAATCGGTACCACTAATTCGGTACGGGATCGATACGGGACTGGTACCGTGCTCATCCCTAGTTTGTTGTATAGATTTTCAACACTAGTAAGATATTACACAGTATAAAGATATTAAAGATGTTTGTATTTTGTTAAATATGGAGCAACCAGTTTCTCGAAGATAGAAACGGTAAAACGCATAAGATTGCAAGGATTGTTGGTGCATGAATGTGCAGCATAAAAAACTGGCCAAACCTTGTAAAGCATACATTAGATTCATATGTACTGATTACTATAGAGTAGCAGTTTTGTATGCTATTGAATAGCACAAAATAGGAGCTTATTGGTATGCAAACATGCTATATCTTTTGCCTGAGTTTGACAGAAAAGAATACAATGTTTCGGCACAAATTTCTGCAGCTAGAGAGTCATAAGATTGCAAGCATACGTGCTGCAAGAATGTGTAGCATAAAAAACTGGCCAAACCTTCTAAACAGGGCACAATGGTTGGTAATGAGGCTTAGATAGCCTAACAATTGAAGAATAAGGATGTATCCACCATGGCTGCAATCATAATGGGTTACCCTGCAAAGGTGTGGATAATCTTATCTTCTTCAAAGCTATCCTCACCCACGACAGCCAATACTACCAAAGGCTGATAGAGACCACAATAAGCAAATTATAACCACGATAATTATTGTACCAAGCACATGTGTAACTGCAACTTTGCAGCATACTAAACAAAACAGCATTCTCGTAACAACATATTAAATTTTTAGCGAGAATATGATGCTCCAGCTTTCCACAGTTTTATTCAAAGGCATTTAAGCCACTGACAAACTACGAATACACATCATATTTAAGTAACGGTGAATTTTTTTTCCCTTTCCCTTTTGACGCATCTTTGGCAAATGGTTTCATACCTATCTCTTGACAAAAATGAGTATTGGGAAGGCCAAGGACCTTGGGCCTTGATTTAAAAGCTTCTTTCGCAAACTGTTTTGCAGTTTTGGCCATGGCATCATCATTTCTTTGGGCAACCTGTTTTGGAGGTTTAACCTTCCTGACATCTTCTTTTTTAGATCCTGAACCACAATAACCAGGAGGAAAGTAGCTGTTCCATTCCAGAGGAAGGTCAGTGGCTTCTGAGTTTGATTCACTGCTTGAAATGTACATGGTCCCTGCACATTAAAAAAATGAAAAAGTGAGTGTATGAGGTAATGGTGTGTCTTTTTGATACCAAGATTCAGATGAAAAAGATAAACCTTTTTTCTTGCCAAAATCCATGTTGTGGTTTCTTTTAGATTATCGTTTGGTGAATGAATGTTTGGTGGAGCTGTTTTTTATAGGTGGAATTTCAAATGAACATGTGGTTTATGAATGGAATATGTGCAGGCAATGTGCAGGCTTCAAAAAATGAATAGTTGATTAAAGCAGTCAATGCATACACTGTTGATGTCACTAAAGTAGAGAATATAGAGCTTTCATTTGAGTTTTTTGTAGCAGCAGATTTTAATATTGGAATATGCACAGATGTGCAGTGCATGCTTGAAGAAAAAAACAGTGAACCAAAGATTCATACTTCATCCTAAAAAATAGTTACTACATATGAATGGTAGTGGCACAAAACATTTTGCAGTTTCATCCCTACAACTATTATGATTACCTGAATTGTAGCCTCAACGACGTTGGCCTTTCCTAGATGATCTCCGGTTGTTGTATGAAGTTGGCACGAAAACAATCCAAAATTTGAACACAAATTTAGAATCATAAATTAGATTTTTCAACCATAACGGTGTTAATTAGAGGCAAAAAATTAACTGGAACACCAATATTAAGATGGCTACAGAAACTTGTATTTCGGTGCATTTGCTATCGCCGCAGTGTAGCACCGGCTACTTTCACATATCTCTAGCCTCCCTTGTTTTGTTCATTTGAACTTTTACATTCATGCTACTGAGTCGTCACGCGATGCTGACAAACTTGGATAGAGTTATGTCCATGCTGCCACATAAAGATTGCTATTCTCAGACACTGATTTAACCTAAATAGTCTATAAAAATGAACTATCAAGTAGTGTGCAACAAAGAACAGAACTTATTCTTCATACTTACCAAAACATTAATCGAAATCCATAAGTAAGTAGGACAAAATCTGATGAATTTTGGTCATAGCCATATACCAAAAGGAAATCTAAAAATGTATTCATCGATTATCGCTAGCAGTGTCAACAGATTATAGATAAAGGTCACTTACCGTAGCAACCAACTGGAAATGCAGGAAGTTTGAGCATCCTACCGTCTTATTTTTTAGAGCCTGACTCGGAGTAACCAAGCGAAAGTAGCCTTCCCATGGCATAGGAAGGTCAGGGCCTTCTGAGCTTGATTGGCTGCTTGAAATGTAAATGATTTCTGCACATAAAAGGAAAAAATAAAAGTTAGGATGTGCTTTTTGGATATAAAGATGGAAATTAAAGCGATAAACCTTTTCCCTTGCTGGAATTCATGGTGCAATTTGGTTTAGATTATTGTCTAGTCAGCCAATGTTTGGTGGAAAAGCTCTTTACAAAGGAAATTTTAGATTATTGGTTGGTTTATGAAGGGAATTTGTGCAGATAAAGAGATTAAAGTAGGCAACACACAGGTTGCGCTTTTAGTGTGCAATGCTGAAATTTTAGATTAGTGGTTGGTTCATGAACCATTTAAAGATGCTTTTAGGTCAGTCTAGGTTCTGTGTTGGCTTGTTTGGGAATCTCTCAATGGAATGATAAGTAATGATATACTGTATCAATTAGGTTACACTAACTTAGTGCTACAGTTTTTTTCCCCCCCTATATAAGGTGGGTTTTATCTGGCTTCACATAGCTGCCTTTGTACCTTGTGAGTTTTTGTGAAAATCTGTGAACTCCATCATGCCTTTAAGTTCCTATTTGTACAGGAGCAAGGTGAGAATGAGGGGTTCATCATGTCGCTGGAGAAATGTGACGATGTTCGCCGTCGTTTAAGAAGAGGACCGAACCATGGAGGGACGTAGGTTCAGTCCTTATGATGATGTTGCAAATGACGGTCTTCAATGCCTGGAGGAGGCACATGATAGGGACCATCAGATTCTTGCCGCATTGGTCTGTGTCCTTGATTTGGCTGAAGCCGATTGAGAAAAACCGCCATGTGTTTACAATGGACTTGCATGATTAGGGTAGTATCTTGTGTGTCTATATGATAGCTTCTCTGATGGTGTTTATGTTAAATGGTATGGTGTTATGTGTTAGATTAACAGGGTGTTGTTAATCTGTGTTGGTATGGTTGTAACTTATGTCGCATATGAATAAAAGTTACGTTTGTTTGTGCTTCAATAATTTTGTTGATATTTTTCTTGTTATGTCATGGAGAAAAGCAATGATATGGTTGACTCAGCTGTGTTTTATTTGGATAATGTGTGGAGGCAGTTGTTGAGTTTCTTTTATGGGATACTGAATATTTTCTTAGTATAAATTATTTATGTTTTTTTTATGATTTCAAGTCATATGTGTTGTAAATGATACATGTAGAAGGTTAGTGAGAATAAGGTGAGGATAAACATTTATTAGTAAAGACGGTTTCACTGATTGGATTTAATATGAATATGTATTATCAGTTAACAAAAGAATTCTGAAGTTGTGCATGTGTATCATAGTTTATCGCTAAAAGTTATAAAATTCAGAAACTGCTTGATCCTTTAAATAAAGGTTGGGTAGAAAAACAAAGCATGCCAAAATTTGATGGTTGTTGGTCATAAGTAGACACTGAAAAGAAGCATGAGAATGCACTTATCGACCATGGTTAGTAGTATGAACAGATTTTCAAGATAGATTACTTACCGCAGCAGTAAAAGATCTTGCTATGTGATAAGCCAGTCTATGTGCAGGAGCCATCCCGATGCGAGCATCCTCGGTACCTCAAAAACTGAGCACTAACCAATGTGAGTGCCTTGATTGATGAGCATTCATTGGCATTCATAATGACGGATAGTGTGTTTTTGAATCTAAAAAAAAGGAGCACACAATCACTAAAAAAATACCCAAAGAAACTTAACATGTGCTGATAAAACAATTGGACACTCATAAACGGCTAATGATCGTCACTTTTGTAAATTATAAGATAATGGCATGTACGATAATTTACTTACTATGTTAAATTGCTGATCCAATACATATTTCTGCAAATGTCACTTTTCCTTTTGCTTTCACCGTCCTCCTGCAATGAAAAAATGAGTATAAACTGTTATCCATATGACACATTATGTATTCATAGGTGAAAGGCGTGATATAATGACGCATATCAAACAGCCAACTGTAGACTGTTTGTCCACCTACAATGTAGGTTTGTTGATTGAATGGTATGCCATATCTAGGATGATCTATAAATTTCACAAATGATCCTAGGTTTGACATGCCATTCAATCAACAAAGCTGGATTGCAAGCAAACAAATGAGCTGGACCTGTTTGCGTGTCGTGCATTTAAGATATATCAGTTTTTATTCTCTACCCACAATGGTTTAATTTTGTAATCTTCATGTTTTTAGTTTTCAGCCTTCTGTCTCCCCACTTTTTTTTTCCCCGTAATTTTATATCTATAAATATATATTTTTTAATATGTTTTTTTTTTCCGTAAGATCAGTTACATTTTTTATGGTAGTGCATTTGGGAAAAAATGCTGAGTATGCCAAAAGTTGGCTAATTGATGGCTGTTTATGGGGAAGCAAAACCCATAATTACTTTCCATTGCATTTGGAGGCTCTATAGTGGCAGTCAAATCAAAAGTCTAATAAGTCATGTACTATGACATCATAGCAATAATAACCCACCCCTGCCCTTTAAAAGACATACATCCCAAGCAAAAAACACATACCAAAGAAAATCTGGCCTAAACCTCAAACAAAAAAACAGGAAAAAAATGAAGACACCATTGCCTTTTTGCGAAGAGCTTGTTACAGCCGCTGGGTCTAGCTTTGTGAGGGATATGATGGTTGTTCGATTCGGAAGAGAGGTGACCATGACTATGGCGGATGAAGCAGAACTGATGAAAAAGGCTCAAGACATTAGGGCTCGTGTGGCTGAGCATGACTATGTGATCGGAGAGTTGGAGCTCTTGTATCCGTTTGATTCTTCCGTGCAAAGTATCTCAGAGCTGAATGAGTTGCAAACTGAAGATTTAAGTGAAGCTGCAGCGATCCTGGTCAATGTGATGAAAAAGCAAAAGCGAGCACAGGAGCTTTTGTCATTTATTGAGAAATTGAAGGGGATGGTGTATTGACATCCTTTATTTTGGTGGTTTTGAAGTGTTTTTTGGGTTTAAGTGATGGTGTGAATGGGTAGGATTGCCAGTATGTGTTTACCAAGGCTCGTTAATTTTCATGTTTTTTTGTCTTTGAACAATTTTTCTGTTTTTTTTTATGTTTCAGAAGTCAATCCATTAAACTTTTATGCTGCTATATTAATCTTGCTTGAACATACCTGTTTTTGCTATATCTCATAGCTGGCTGCCTTGCTATGATGGCGCCATAGACATGTACTTTTAAACTGATCTCGTGACAGTTGGGTTTGTTCCATAAGTGGTTGGCTCCAGTGGGGTTGCTCCATAAGTGGTTGGCTCCATTCGCACTGCAATACACAGCCTGTTATAATAAGTTTATTGTTAGTGTATGAGGAGCAAAGGTAAATATAAAAGGTTTGAAAATTATGACAGTCAAACCTGCAGTTAAAATGTAAAGGGTAGAGGAATGTAAATCAAAATAGAAAACATAATATATACTATAGTCATACCTCATCGGCGCCACATTACTGGGATAAACTCACCAGCTAGCCATACTTGCTCTTTTCCGAGTTTGCAATGAACATCTGCTATCATGTACAGCTGAGCATGGCCTAGTTTAAAAAATACCATGAGAATCTCATTGATCGACACTAAAGTACTGTGCAAAAACAAACCACATAAACGCACCTTCCGTTGGTGGACAGCAGGTGCTGCAGACCGATGGTGGACACTTCCGTCAGTAATCGTGGAAGAGGTGTCCTTTCTCCCTGCAGCTTCTCTGAAATAGTTAAGATGGTGTTTCACATTCGGCTTACCATGTTCATAAGCAAGGATGCCTACATTGAAGGAAAAAAAAACAAAGCATCAGAAAAACGTGCACTCAACTTTGCATCCAAACACTTGGAGAAAAATAAAAGCCAAAAAAAAACAAAAAAAACATAAAAAACAAAAAAAAATTACGTACTTGCTTTAAAAATCATCGGAAATTCAGGGCGAAAGAATTACCTATTGCCATACAGAGTCCACTGATATGACCACCTTTATCTGAATCTATGTGGCTTCCTGTAACCTGGACGTGTCGCTTGTCAACAACAACGACAAAAAAACATGCAACATTAGCATTTGGATGTTTGCACGGTAAACATGACAATAACTATAAGCACATGAAGAATGAGCAAAAACAAAAAGTGAACCAACCTTTGCCAATAACCAGATATGCGGCACAGGCTAACTGAGTTCCTGGCCATCTGTTTTTGCGGCATGCCTCTTTTTCTAGGATGGCATGAAGATGTGGCATCATATATAGGGTCTCTTGTTCCACCCAAAAAAAATACCATCAGAATGTGATCAAGTGATCCGAAAGTGTTGCGAAAAAAACAAATAGACCAATCAAATTTTACAAACTGAATTTCAAAAGAGAAGAGCAAAAGTGACTTTCCATTGTATCAGCACTTATCGATCGACCAATGATGCCTTTTCCACCGTATCAATGGAACAAAGTTTGAAAAAACTGTAACGACACAGGTATGGGTGCTTGAGTAGGTGTAACAGTAATAAGAAACCCAAAAATTAACGTGTACAATAATACATTGAAAGACAGTGTAATGCCTATAGTGAAGTGCATGGACATATCTGAATTGTGAAAAAATTAATGTTTAGTTTTGAATGCTAAGATGAAATATTGTATAAGCAAAGTGCATACATTCACAGGACCACATGCTAGCAAAGCCGGCTTCATCAGTGGAGAAGTGGATTTTAAAGAAGAAAACACTAATTGATTTATCGTGTCTTTTAAAAATTGTCTACTAACATGCCATGACCTGAAAACGATAATGTTTATTATGCCTTTTAATATCTATATAGCCTCAGACCTGTGACTATGGGAGCAGTACCAGAGACTCAGTAAGGCTGCAACCAAAATTTGGATTTGGGTGCCTTGCCAAAACATGGGAGTCGATAAAGTACGCTTACCAAATACATAAATGCAGGAAACTATCATCATCGGCGTTGTCACCTTACAATAGACGCATAAGCGTCACAACATGAAGAACATCCAATCGCATCTGACTTTAACATTAAACCCCAAACCAAAGTGTGAAGCTCATTTATTGGCCTCAACATCTAACCCTAAGTAATATCTCAACAACCATAAGCAACATTTAACTATTCTAACACCTAAAATATGGATGTACCAGTTTGTTCAAGGTAGCAACGGCGAGAGTCATAAGATTACAAAGATAGTTGCTTAACAAAGGCAGCATAAAAAACTGGCCAAACCTTCTAAAACATACATTAACTTCATATGTAGTAACTGCTGGAATGGTGTGAAAAATATGTTGCACGCACCCTTTGGCTAGTTTTACAACTACACCGAAAGTTCGGCATATAAGAGTAGCAGTTTTGTATGTTATAGCATACTTTTGTAGCCAGGCTGCATGCACGGCACAAAATAGGAGTATCTTGGTATGCAAACATGCTACACCTTCTGTCTAAGTTTGAAACAAAAGAATACCAATGTTTTGGCCTGAAACTTTTAATTTATTCTTAAAAATAGCAAATTTGCAGCTGGTGTTGGGTTTTAGGTTCTGTTAACAGGTATTACACTAAGTATGGAACCACTACCAGCACAAAGTAAACCACGGCTAGAAGACTGGAACCACTGCTCAAGGTAGACCACTGCTAGTAAAAGATTGGAACCACTGCTAAAGTATTAAATCACTGCTAGTATTGTTTAGGTCGGTTTGTATTGTAATATTCTAGAATATCTTGAGTAGGATGTATTGTATGGAAAGTGTACTTATCATGTAGAATACGTAATGTAGATTGTATAGGACTCCCCAGCCTATAAAATGAGGTCCTAGGTTAGAGTTAGATATATGTATTATTTATATCTAAAGTTGATACACTTCAAGGTTGTAAAACCCTAATACTATTCAGAGTATTCGTATAATAAATATATTAAGGTGTTTAGTGATAATTACTATTATTCTTCTTAAGGTTAAACATTAAATTCCGTGTAGTGTTTAACATGTTATATTGTTTAAGTCAACTTCTATAAAGGATCGTTTGCTCAACTGGGATCAACAAGTGGTATCAGAGCTTGTGATCTAGAAGCTGTGATCAAGAAGAAGCCGTGTTAACTCAGATTTGTTCAAATTCAAGAAGTTCAAGATGTCTGACGAAACCCATATGGTTACTGCCTTCAAGGTACCCATTAGAATGCGGGTGGTGAGTATCAGGTTTGGAAGATGCGAATGAGGCAATACATTCGCATGATTGACTACAACATCTGGGATGTTATTGAGAAGGGTGATACTTTACCCAAGAAGGGTGCTGATGGACAGGTAGTTGGAATTGTTAGTGAGATTGATAAGGCTCAGAGGAAGCTGGAGATAAAAGCTCATAGTATTCTCAGTATGGGAATACCTAATGAGTATGCTTTGGATTTTCAAGAGTATGAAACTGCTAACGAGCTGATGGATGCACTTCAAACAAGATTTGCAGGTAATGATGCTACCAGAAAATCAAGAAAGAACATGCTCAAGCATCAACTTAAGAACTTCATTGCTCTCAGTGGAGAGAATCTTGATGGAACCTATAACAGGCTGCAGAAGCTCATAAGTCAATTGAAATTGGTTGACTATAAAGTTGCTCAAGAAGATGTCAATCTCAAGTTCATCAGAAGTTTGTCACCTGAATGGGCTATGCATACAGTTGTGTGGAGAAATAAATATGACTTTGAAAAGATGACTTTGGACAATCTCTACAACAACTTGAAGGTTTAGAGTCTGAAAAGAACATTGCTGGTTTCTCCTCATCTACGCAGAACATTGCTTTTGTGTCTACAAGCCATAGGAGTTCTCAGGATGTTTCCACTGCTGCTTATGAAGTTTCCACTACTATCGCTAATGATACCACTGTTAGTGATAACATTAGTGATGGTGCCATATGTGCTTCCCTAGCTGATCTCACAACTAGTGTTACAGTGCTAAATCAGGATTTGGACCAAATTGATCCTGATGATCTGGTAGAAATCAATCTTCAATGGCAAATGGCAATGCTCACATTGCAAGCTAGGAGATTTCTAAGGAGGACTGGCAGACAGGTCAAGTATGATGGTCAAAGAAAGGCAGGGTTTGACGAAAGCAAGATGGAGTGCTTCAACTGCAAGAAAAAGGGACACTTTGCAAGGGAGTGTAGGGCTCCTAAAAGGATGAGTGAAAACTTCAAGAAGGCACCTGAAGAACCAAAGCCTTCTTCAGCTTTGGCGGCTAAAGATGGACTGGGAGACTATGACTGGAGTGATCAAATTGAGGAAGGACCCAATGCTGCCTTCCTGGCCAGTGAAGCTTCCAAAGTGCATAACTTTGCACTCATGGCCTATGCTTCATCATCTTCTGGTTCAGATTCTGAGGTATCTACTGGTTCAAAAAGTTCTACTTGTTCTTTTAAATCTTGTCAATATAACTTATAATCTCTTAAAGCAATCAATGAGAGTCTTAGGAAAGAGGTAGATAGACTTGCACTAGATAACTTAGGTTATAAAGTTGGTCTTCAGAATGTAGAAGAGAAACTTAAGTATTGTATCAAGTGTAAGTTTGAGTATGTGGATAGATAAACATACTAGGTGGAGAGATTGACCTTAGGGATAGAGAAATTAAGGTTCTTAAACAGAAACTGGAAGAAGCTAAAATTGTAAAATAGGAAGCCCTAGATGCTAAGGAAAAACACATAGTTAAGGTGGAAAAACAACAATTTGCTTCTGATTTGGTAAATAAATCTATAGAGTGTCAATTCATGAAGAAGGGTTCTGGGATAGGATACAATGATATGCCACCACACATGCTAATGAAACATGCACCACCTGGTACTGAATTGTCATTCAGTGATGAGTTTAGCTTTAACAAACGTGTAGATGAAAAAGTTAAGTCTGAGTCACCTAAGGAAGAAACAGATAGGTCATCTGATGGTCCAATTATTGAAGATTGGGAGTCAGATTCGGAGGAACATAGGTCTGAGTCAACACAGTCAGATATGATAGAAAGTGTTAAAATTGTTGATTCTAAACAAACCAACCTTTTGCCAAGATTTGGAGTACAGATCTCTAGGAGAATTGTAAGGTATAATGAGATTCTTGGGGACCAAATGAAAAGATTCAAACCTAGGGGTAATCAAAGAAACTTTAATGGATTAATCTCAAATAGATTAGGGGATGAGTTTCAATGTGTTAAAAAGGCTTGTTATAAGTGTGGTAGTTTTGAACATCTTCAAAGAAACTGTTATAAAAACCAACCACCTGTTTGGAATCAATTGAGGAGGGTAAATCATAAAAACTTTTCAAAACAATCAGTCCCTCATCCAAACAAAAACATGGTTCCTAAAGCAGTGCTAATGAGGAATGGTAAAACTAAATCAATAATCACTGCTGCACCAAAATGGGTTCCAACCACTGCTAAGCAAAATGTTTCCACTGCTAAGTAGAATATCACCACTGCTGGGACAAAAGAAGTTTTAACTGTACCAAAGGTGATAACAGACACAGTGGTTGGAAGCCATTTCTATGCTGTAAAGGCCTCAGCTTGTTGGCAGTGGAAACCAAAGACAAAAGTCTTAGAACATGTCAACAGTGCATCAATGAACTTAAAGAAATTTGACTATGTTGATGCACAAGGTAGACCCAAGTCAGTATTGACTTGGGTCCCCAAAGGGAACTAACTTGTTTAATCTCATGTGCAGGGTAATCTACAGGATGAGCTAAAGGATAAAGGAATTTTTTACAGTGGTTGCTCTGGGCACATGACATGGGATGGGAGCAACCTTGAGGATTTTGAAGCCTTTGATGGAGGCTATGTGGCATTTGGCAATGATCCAAATAGAGGAAAGATACTTGGCAGAGGAACAATCAGAACAGGAAAGTTGGACTTTGAGAAGGTTTATCTGGTACAGGGACTAAAGTACAATTTATCCAGTGCTTCGCAGATGTGTGATAAAAAGATTTGGGTACTTTTTGGGGAAACTGAATGTGTGGTGTTATCTCCTGACTTTAAAATGCCTGATAATAAGTATGTGCAGCTTAGGGTTCCTAGGAAGGAAAACATTTATTGTTTTGATCTAAAATATGTCATTCCTAATAGATCCCTAACCTGTTTGTTTGCTAAGGCATCAGTAAATGAGTCAAAATTATGGCATAGAAGGCTAGGTCACCTAATTTTGAAAACAATCAATAAATTGGTGAAGGGTAATTTAGTGAGAGGGTTACCTTCTAAGGTTTTTAAAAGTAAAGAACTTTGTGTGGCTTGTCAAAAAGGTAAACAACATAGAGCCTCTTGTAAGACCAAGACTGTGAACACCATAACTCAACCTCTGTTTATGCTTCGTATGGACTTATTTGGCCCCACCTTTGTTAGAAGTTTGAATCATAAGCAGTATTGCCTAGTTATTATAGATGATTATAGCAGATTTTCTTGTGTTTACTTTTTGGCATCTAAGAGTGAAACTAGTTAGATCCTTAAGAGTTTCATAACTAAGATAGAAAACCAGTTAAACCATAAGGTCAAAGTAATCAGATGTGATAATGGAACTGAGTTTAAAAATGATGTAATGAATCAGTTTTGTGTGGCAAAGGGTATTGAAAGACATTTTAGTGTTGCTAGGACTCCTCAACAAAATGGTGTAGCTGAGAGGAAAAATAGGACACTAATTGAGGCTGCAAGAACAATGTTATCTGAATCTAAGTTATCAACTACCTTTTCGGCTGAAGCTGTAGGCACTGCATGTTATGTGCAGAATAGAAGTAAGGTAGTGAAGCCTCATAACAAGACCCCCTATGAGCTGTTACATGGTAGGAAGCCTAAAATATATTTCCTAAAACCTTTTGGGTGTCATGTTACTATCTTGAATACCATAGACCACCTAGGCAAGTTTGAGGAAAAGGCAGATGATGGATACTTTCTTGGCTACTCTTTCAATAGTAAAGCTTTCAGAGTATACAATAGGAGGACCAGGATAGTTGAAGAGAACCTACATGTTAAGTTTAATGAAGAGACTCCTAGTGTTGAGACAAAAGGACCAGAGTGGCTGTTTAATATTGATATGCTAACAAAGTCTATGAATTATGAGCCTATCAATGCAGGTACATCCACTAACGTTGATGCAGGTACACAAAAGGATTATAATGCAGGATCAAATTCTAAGGAAGCTGAACCTTTAAAGGAGTTCTATTTGATTGAGAAGTGGAAAGCTGGTCCTGTCTCACCCATCATTGAAAAGAAAGGTCCCTCAGATAATGAATTATGAGCCTATCAATGCAGGTACATCCACTAACGTTGATGCAGGTACACAAAAGGATTATAATGCAGGATCAAATTCTAAGGAAGCTGAACTTTTAAAGGAGTTCTATTTGATTGAGAAGTGGAAAGCTGGTCCTGTCTCACCCATCATTGAAAAGAAAGGTCCCTCAGATGATGATGCTTTGGATTCAGGAAGCAAGGGTGATCATCATCAAGATAAAGAAGAGTTGTCTCAAGATAACTCAGTGTCGGTAGAAGAAATTGATAAGCAAAATAAAATTGCTGAAAGCACTGCTAGGCCAAATTCTACCACTGCTAGTTCAAGTGAAACCCCTGTTGCAGGTTCAGATAGCAGTACTTACTTTGGAATCCCTACCAAACCACTATTTGGTAATGATGAGTATCCAACTGATCCTGACATGCCTGAATCAGAAGAAAGGGATACTCCCACTGATGATGAGAACATGGATGACTTTTTCAAGGATGCAGATGTTACAAATTTAGAAACAGTCATCACAGAAAGTCCAATTCCTACCACCAGAGTTCATAAGAATCATCCCAAAGAGCAAGTACTTGGTAATTTGAATACACTAGTTCAAACAAGAAGCAGGACTCAGAACACTAAAACCTTTCCTGAACAAGGTTTCTTTGCAAGGTCTCTTCACAAAAGAAGCGATCATCAAGACCTGCAAAATTGTTTGTTTTCTTGTTTCTTGTCACAGAAGGAGCCCAAAAGAGTTGAAGAAGCATTAGGAGAAGAAGGATGGATTGAATCAATGCAAGAGGAGCTGTTACAATTCAAACTTCAAGAAGTATGGACATTGGTTGATCTACCTAATGGTAAGAGGGATATTGGAACTAAATGGGTATTCAGAAACAAAAGGGATGAAAGGGGTATTGTGGTGAGAAATAAATCAAGGTTGGTTGCTCAAGGATATACACAAACTGAAGGTTTGGATTATGATGAAGTATTTGCACTCATTTGCGGTTGAAGCTATAAGACTGTTTTTAGCATATGTTTCATTCAAAAAATTTGTGGTGTATCAAATGGATGTTAAGAGTGCCTTTTTGTATGGTACTATTGATGAAGAGGTATATGTGTGTCAACCTCCTGGTTTTGAAGATCCTGATCATCCTGATAAGGTCAACAGGGTGAAGAAGGCTATGTATTGTTTGCATCAAGCTCCAAGAGCATGGTATGAGTGCCTATCTACCTATTTGATGGACAATGGATTTAAGAGGGGACTGATTGACAAGACATTGTTCATAAGGAAGCACAAGGATGATATTTTGCTTGTTCAGGTTTATGTAGATGACATCATCTTTGGCTCAACAAATAAGGAGCTGTGCACAGATTTTGAGAAACTTATGCATGATAAGTTTCAGATGATTTCTATGGGTGAACTCACTTTCTTTTTAGGGCTACAGGTTCAACAGTGGACTGATGGTATCTTCATCAGTCAAGATAAATATGTAGCAGATGTTTTGAAGAAGTTTGGATTTCAGCATGTCAAGAGTGCAAGTACACCCATGGAAACACAGAAACCACTGCTACCTGATGATGGAAGTCCCAGGGTTGATGTTAAGCTGTATAGATCCATGATTGGATCTTTGATGTATCTCACTGCTTCTAGGGCAGATATTATGTTCTCAGTATGTCTGTGTGTGCAAGATTCCAATTTACACCAAACACATCACACATGAATGTTGTGAAGAGGATCTTTAGATACCTTAAGGGTCATCCTAAATCTGGCCTTTGGTACTCTAAGGATTTAGTTTTTTATTTGGTGGCCTATACAGACAGTGATTATGCTGGAGCTAGTTTGGATAGAAAGTCTACTACTGGAGGGTGTCAGTTTTTGGGAAGCAGGCTTATTTCTTGGCAGGTGTAAGAAGCACTATTGTAACCAATTCCACCACTGAAGCTGAGTATGTGGCTGCTGCTAGTTGTTGTGGTCAAGTGCATTGGAGTCAGAATCAATTAATGGACTTTGGGTACAATTTTATGCATACTAAGATTTACATTGACAATAACAGTACAATTTGTATCATTAAAAATCCAGTTTTGCATTCTAGAACTAAACATATTGAGATAAGGCATCACTTTATTAGAGATTGCAATGAGAAAAGGTTAATTCAAATGGTCAAAATTCATACTGACTTCAATGTTGCTGATCTTCTCACTAAAGCTTTTGATGTGGGGAGGTTTTAGTATCTTGTAGTTAGTATAGGTATGATAAACCTCTAAGTCCCAAAATTGTTTTGTAAAAGTTTGTAAAAGTTTGTAAAAGGAATGTCTTGCTATTGGTAGATCTTAAAATATATGTACTGCTAGTTTATTTTTATCCATTGCTTGTTATTTTTGTTCCCATTAACCATTTTGCAGATCAAAAGTCAAAACAAACACAATATGTAGCAATGTAAAAGAAAACATGGATAAGTTTATTAATATTATTCAAGCGCATCTAAAAATGCAGTGGTACATCCATTCCTATCCATACTACCATCATCAGGAAACCTTACATCATAACATCAATGAAAAACATCAAAAGACTTCAACATGCAGACTTCTACCACCAACACCTAGTTCTTTGGTCCCTTTCCCCACTCTGGCATCCTCTGCTTTCCTCTTCCACTAACAGCATCCCAAACCCTTGAGTTGGGAAGTCCTAGCACTTGTGTCCTTCTTGGATGTGCTGAAAAGGAAGGACCAGATGGTTGTGCTGGAGGTGCAAGTAGTGCTTGAATAGGTGGAGCTGAGAGTGGTTATGGAGGTGGAATCTCTGCAAAGGGTGGAACAATCAACACTCTGGAGGAAGCTTCATCATCTATGTCCTCATATGGTGACACATAGCTTGGTATGGAGCTTAGGTCAGAACTTGTTCCTTTCATGAGAGCCTCTTCAGAAGGTACTGGTTGGATAGCAGAAAGTCCAACAGGAGCATTGTTTGTATTCATAAAGGTGATTGATGTGTTCTTAGGGGGAAGATAGTTTTCCCAAGCATTGTTTGAGGATGAACTCTTAGAAGAATCTGAAGAGATTTCCATTGGATGGTTTGGAGAGCCACTCATTTTGGTAATGTTTTGGGAATAGTTTTTGAGATAGTGGTTTCTAGAGAGAAGAATTATGGGAAATGTAAGTGATATGTGTGGTATATGGGAGATTTGTTCTTAAATAGACTTAAAGAGAAGCTCAGTGGGTTAAATGTTTGGAAGGTGTGAGTTGTTGAGGAGTTAATGAAGTCTTTGACTTAAGGTGGTCGGGTAAATGACTTGAAGTTGACTATTTGACTAGGTGCTTAGTTAATTGGATAAGCACTGCTAGTTAATATTTTGAAACCACTTCTAGTTATTTTTATAACACTGCTAACCTTAACAAGTTTGAAGTGTTTGGTTTGTGTTTGTGACATGCAGGTTTGAAGTAGCTTTGTACATTATGGAGCTTTTGGAGTAGCTGTTTAAAAAAAATAGTGTAATTTTATAATCTCTTCAAATAAATGCATGATCATTCTATAGTTGGCAAAGATTTTGCAGCGTAAGTCTTGGTCAAAGGTTTGGAGTGTCAGTGATGATTCCACTGCTAGCATAATTCAATCCACTGCTAGTTATGGGCAATCCGCTGCTAGAGCAGTTTTGATGAAAGTAGAAACTACAGGGGTTATTTTGAAACTATTTGATGATAACGTATTTAATCCCCAAATCACTTCCGGATCATTTAATTGATCTTTTAAACACTAGCAATTGGCGCTCTACACAAACCCTAACCACTCCCAACTATTATTTTCACATATCCCACATCTTTTTCACCTTCCACACACAATGGCAACTGAATATTCCACAACCCACAACCTTGTCGCATACCTAGTAAAAAACAACCATTCTGAAGGCTTCCATGATATGATTGTTTTCATCAATTATAGTCACATTAACTTTGCCTTAACTGTAGAACCCATCATCCTTAAAACCTATATTCATCAATTTTGGTGGACTGTTGAGATAAAAGAAAGGGATGTAAAAGAAGTCATTAGGGCTGTTGTTAATGAACAGGAGATTCTGGTCACAGAGGAGGTAATTAGAGGTGTTTTGAACCTTCAGGATGCTGAAGGTGTTGTTAATATGTCCAATGATGAGATTTTTGAAGGATTAGAGAGAATGGGGTATGAGAGGAGAGGAGATCGGATAAAGTTTCACAAAGGTATGTTCTCTCCCCAGTGGAAGTTTTTCGTTCATACCTTGCTCATGTGTGTTAGCAATAAGACAACTGGATTTGATGAATTCCCATCTAAGATTGCAACTACTATCATCTGTCTATCTCAAGAAAGGGTATTCAATTGGTCTAGGATGATTTTGAGGGTTTTCAAAACAACATTAAGGAAAAGGGAAATACTACTTATATCCTAGGTTTGTTCAGTTGATAGTAGAAAGTCAAATATCAGAACCCATACCTCATAAGAGAAAGTAAGAAGTGTTACATATGATTCCAAAGGTTTTTGCTCATATGAGGAAGAATAGTCCACATTTTTCAAGAACCATTACACCTTTGTTTCCCCACATGCTTAACCTACCTGATCTTATAGAAGAGGAGAATCCACAACCTACCCAAACCCCTGCTACCACATCCCTAACCACTGCTACCATATCTGAACCCACTACTGAACCATTACCCTCTACCAATGAACCCCATAGGATCTTAGTTACCAGAAGGAGGAGGAAGGGCACCAAGCTACCTCAGGCTGGTGTTAGTGGTGTAGGTAATGAGGCTGTCACAGGAGGTGAAGGTGACATGAGTGAAAGGGCTTTCACTACTGCTTCAGGCTTAAATGTTGACCAGGATAGTGAAAACATAACTAAGACCCAACCACTGGCAACTCCTAATGTGGAGAGTTCTCTTGAGCTCAACACAGGTGGAGGCATCCCCAACCAACTGGCTAATGTGGGGGACATGGATGTTCAGGCTAGGTCTGATGCCATGTTTACTACACCCCGGGAATCACCTCTCGGAGCAGGTTACACAGCTCGAAGTGATGAGGGTAGTTTGGGAACACAACATGAATTGACGGGCTTGAAAATGTACATGATGACATTTCCAAGGATCCAACTCTTGGACCAGGTTACACAGGTCGAAGTGGTCAGGATATTCTTAAACTGTTACAGGAATTGACGGCTAAATGTACCAAAATGGAATCCAAAATCACTGGTCTTTAGGAACTTGCAACCTCTCAGGCTGGAATAATCAAGAGGTTGAAGCACAGGGTGTCTGTATTGGAGAGACAAAGAAGATCAGGGATTACAGCTTTAAGGCGAGTCAAACAGGGGAGGAGTAGAAGCATGGATTCAGGGGAGGATTTGAATTTGGATGTTGATTTGGATTTGGATAGTGGAAATAGTGAAGATGAGTATATGGTGACTGATAAGGAAGGAAAACAAGCAGTGATAGAAGAATCTTTGAAAGTAGTTGAAGATAAAGAAGAAGAAGTGGTGCAGGCAACAACCACTACCAGTGTTGCTACATCCACTGCTAGAACAGAAGAAACCACTGCTGCAACTACTTCTGAGGTAATTCTATCCACTGTTACTTCAGATACACCCATTGCTATCACAACCACTTCCACCATAATTACAACCACTATCACATCACCACCAAAGTCAAAAGAAGCTGAGAAGGAGGTTGCTAGTACATTGCTTAACCTAAAACAATCTCTACCAATCCCTGAACCTATCATTGCACCTGTCCCTATTTTCCTTAAACCAACTGGACCTAAACCCTTGGCTAAAATTTTGAAGATTGGTGAGCCTGTAAAGGAGGTTGTTGCTCAACCAGACATTGGAAAGGGTAAAGGTATTGCAGATCCTGTTTTGAAGTTCAAAAATAGACAGGAGCATGTGGCTTTTGATGATGAAGAAGCTTTAAGGTTACGTCTGGAGTTGAATGCTGATGTTATTGCTGCAGAGAAGAAAAATAAAGAGAATGAAGAAGCTTCTCTAAGATTAATTAAAGAGTGGAACAATGAACAACCACTATTTCAAGTTGCTGAGTGTATAAAGACAGAGTGGACTGATTTTGAATGGGGACAATTAGATATTGATACAAGGTCCAAGGTCTTGGCTGAAAAGATGGGAAAAATGCAGCAGGAGAGAGCATTCAGGGAAAATCAAGCAAAGAAGAATAAACCTCCTACAAAACAGCAGAAAAGGAATGAAATGATGACGTTTCTAAAACATATGGAAGTGAAACTGATTGTGAATTTGAAAAACTGCTCATATGAGAAGATTGAGGAACTTTATAGTGATTACAAAAGGAGACTTGAGTTTATTCCTATGAATTCTGAAAGAGAAGATGAGATGTGGAGAAAAAGACAAAAAAAGAGAAAAGGAGCTAATCAAGAGGAATCTAGTTCCAAGAAACAGAAGTTAGATGATGAGTTGGAGAAGGAAGAAAGAGTGAATCAGTATCTTATGGTGTGTGATCAACCAGAGCCTATTAATCCTACATCAGTAAGATCTGTTCATCCTATTGTAGATTGGCGATTCTAACAACATCCGAAGAGAAGTTATTGAGATCACTAGAGGTGATGGATGGAAAAGTACATACTTCAATTTTGGAATTTTGTTGTTCTGTATGTCTAAAGTTGAATTAGAACAACTATGGAAGGTCATGGATTTCAGATATGGGAAGGTTGGACCAACAAGGACATTAGCAAGGTTTGTATGGACAGCTGTGAAGAACCTGTTTCAACCCAATCCAGAGGACAAATTTTGGGAAGACTGTGAAGTGGTTGAATGGATGTTATATCGGCCTTGCAGAATACATGTTGTTCAGACTACACAGGAGAAGTTTTTCATGTTTATAGATAAAGATTATCCACTGTCCAAGAACGTAGCAAGGAAGATGTTGGAAGCCAAGCTTGCACCACAAGGGACTAAGCCAACAAATCCAATGATTGACCAGTTGTTCTTGAAGATTGAGAAGATTGCTGATCCGTGAAAGTCCTCTAGCCATAAAAGGCAAGCCTCAAGGAAGACTGAAAAGAATGGCAAATAGATCTAAGGCTGCGATGAAGCATCGGGATCGACAAAGAGAAAGAGGAGGTTACTGAGTGTTTGGATACATCCTTCAAATGAAGGAGTTTTGGGCTTAAAGGAAACTTGATAATTTTGATTATAAATATCAAGTTTAGGGGAGGATTGTTGGGTTTTAGGTTCTGTTAACAGGAATTACACTAAGTACGGAACCACTGCCAGCACAAAGTAAACCACGGCTAGAAGACTGGAACCACTGCTCAAGGTAGACCACTGCTAGTAGAAGATTGGAACCACTGCTAATATATTAAATCACTGCTAGTATTGTTTAGGTCGGTTTGTATTGTAATATTCTAGAATATCTTGAGTAGGATGTATTGTATGGAAAGTGTACTTATCTTGTAGAATACGTAATGTAGATTGTATAGGACTCCTTAGCCTATAAAAGGAGGTCTAAAGTT
Organism: Chrysanthemum makinoi; assembly: GCA_910596185.1. Lineage (NCBI taxonomy): Eukaryota > Viridiplantae > Streptophyta > Magnoliopsida > Asterales > Asteraceae > Chrysanthemum > Chrysanthemum makinoi. The sequence goes on from OU343217.1 coordinate 259,763,172, forward strand.
AGATATACATATTAGATACAAAGTCTTTCAAGGTTGTAAAACTCTAATACTATTCAGAGTATTCGTATAATAGATATATTGAGGTGTTTAGTGATAATTACTGTTATTCTTCTTAAGGTTAAACATTAAATTCCGCGTAGTGTTTAACAGGTTATATTATTCAAGTCAGCTTCTATAAAGGATCGTTTGCTCAACTGGGATCAACAACTGGTTTTTTTGATAATCAATTATTGAAATACCTAACGTTAATCTGAGATTGACCAAACCCACAAACCGGTATAAGCACAGCAAAAGGGCGTTTTTTTAGATCAAAGTATGGCGGATTTTTCCCCCGGAGATATACGTAGGCGTATCTTTAAAAAAATGAGGCGATGTGATTAGGGATGAATAGAACGGGTCGGTTAACCTAATGGGCCTCCACCCAAACATGCTTGGGAAAAAAATTTCTCGGCAAAACACTATTCATAAGGTATAGAGACGCTCAGGATTGCGAACATCGCAGCGGCACCAGAAGCCTGTTGCGGCTGCAACCGCAATGTGGATGTGGATGCCATGCCAACAGACATGAGGTGCTAAAGCACGATAACGAAGCAGATCAATGGAGAAACCCATCATCATTACGTCATTAACCTTATGGCATGGCATAGTGTTACCAATTAATAAACATTTGTTTTGGGATCACTTTTTTCAAAGATCAATTGATATTGCCGATATGTTGTACGGCAAGTATGGTAATATTCAAGCAAAGAGGATCACCACCAAGTTGTTTATAGTGGTTCGTCTACAAGGCCTATTTCCTTGCCTATCCCCAATTCATCACAACCTCGAAAAAGTACACTCGATTCAACTTCACTAGCATTGCCGCGAACAAAAGTCCTTTCACGAAACCAACATTTACACTTGTCACTATGTCCGACACTAAGCTAGATGAAAGTTTCCAAAATACATTTACCAACTCCACACACACATGTAAACTTGTTTTGGGTGCGAGGACATACTAACCACTACACTCATAAGATTATGATGGTTTAGATGCAACAATGGTATGAATCAACACAAGATTATTCGACAATATAATGATCCAACATAGGTGCGGTGAGCTTCTAAAACAATGGTCAAGTTGATAGCTTCTTTGCTACAAAAGAGATCACTCAATATGATATAAAAGCAACATGAGTTAAGAAAGCTGCGAATCAACCGTGAGAGAAGATATGTATGAGGTTAGGCCGCCAACATGAAATGAACCTCATCTTCTTGGCATTGCTATTTATCCCTCATACAAAAGGGTACCAATTTGGTACTGACCACTAATTGCAAGATAAGCAACCTAAACCCATAACTATTATATCTAAGTGAGTTTGCAAGATATGCGAAGAGTACAAGTGATCCACACAAAATATCTAATGAAATCTTCTAATGATTTCCATGATGCATCACATTGTATTATGTCTGTATTTCTATTTAAAATATGCAATTTTGATTTGTGGCACCTAGATGTTTGGTTTTAAGAACCTAACACATTCTAAAAACTATTATCATACATAAAGATACGGGCGATCTCACGTTTACCGAAGAAACACAATTCATCATAGCCTCAAAAAAGGAATACAAATGTTAGACCCGTATCCCGGATACAAATAGGCCCCACCTTAGATGAAATTGACCAAGGTTTAACGTGATTGGTTGGTCAACGAATGTTACATTATAGTCAACCATATAGTCAAACTAATAGTCAACAAATGTTGTCTAATAGTTATGGAAAATAGAGAGGCCTAAGTTGTTAAGTTATAAAGTGTTATAAAGTTTAATGTGGCCAAAATGGAAGCAATGGGACTTGAGGGACCATTTATGTCATTTGGTAAAAGTTGACCTCTACATATTTCTGGATAACTCTATCAACTTAATTCATTTTCCAGAAATAAAATGTGTAAGTGTGTGTGTCGAATAAGAGAAATGGAGGGAAAAATATGGGTTGGTCTTGTAGGCCAATTGTTGATGAATTAAGGGTGTTTACCCTAATGTGAAGTCATAGAGAGGATCATTTCCAGGTGAGTAATCCTTAATTGTGTTTAATTGTAAATTTGAGAGTTAGGGTTCTTGTACCCAAATTGGGGGGTTTTGGGTAATTATGGTTTTAAGATCAAATTGAAACTGAATTGAAGGTAATGGGTAATTTTCGGATGTGATCATTATATGATCATGTAAATAATTAAGAGTTATAGTAATGACGGGATGACCTTATTATGGGTTAAAGTTGAGTAATTTAATAGGGTTAATTATCATATGATCATTGGATCGTTATGTGATAACTAGAGGTGTTTAAAGAGGATCCATGGTTGTAGTAATCATAGTTTAGTAACTTGATTATGTGTTTATGATAATAGTGATTTGTCCTAGATTGCAAGGGTGGAGATGATGATGTGCTTGGTTTTATTAGCTTGGGATCAAGGTAAGTAAACCGGTCATTATATGTTGTTATATGATTCTCCACATTATATGTTATGTGATTTTGTTATGCTAAGAAATGAGGTAATTGAATATATGTTTATGTAAAGTGGGGTTGAGACTAGTTTGGCTTAACTAGTCATGAAGGATAGGCAAGGTGGACTAGGCTAAGGTATGTCAATGTTGACCCATAGGAATTGTTTTACTTAAGTGAATCAAGGTACGTGTTAATGTTTAATGATTTGCAATGGTTAATGAGTTATGATGTATAATGTATGAATGTCTATGATAACATGTTATGAACGCTTTACTTACTAAGCCTTGTGCTTACGGTTTAAGATGTTAATGTTTTGTAGGGTTAAACGTGAAGGAAAGGTAAAGCTTGGAAATAAGGCTTAAGGATTCTAATGAGAAAGATTAGAAGCATGGTAAGAAAGTAAGAGCTTAGGTAGATACCGAGCTCAATTCAATGTGTTACCCCCGTTGGTCTTAATGGTTTGTAAGTGTGTTGTCAAGTGTCAAGGTATATGTCATGGTTATTGAAGTGAGTGGGTCGTCAACGGTATGTCATAACATGATTTAAGTGTTTATGGTCAAAGATAAAGGGGCATTTGGTATAACATGTAATTATACCCATTTTGGGTTTTAAATGGGTTAATGATTATGGACATGATTTAATATGTTAAGTTAATGCTTTTTGAAAGGTTTGAAGTAATTCGAAAGTGGTAAAGGTTGTATGTAATGTAACGGGTCAAAGCAGGTATTTTACATAATACCCGGCGTTTTGTAAAGTACCATTCCGAAGGTCAATTGGTTAATGTTTATGCATGAAAATGATATATATGAGGTCTTAATAAATTCTGGAAATTTTGGTGTCTTTCCGAGTAATAGATGTCATTTTCCGGAAAATGGGTCAAAAGTATATAAAAGAGATATGTAGAAAAAGGGGTGTTTGGGACAAGGTCTATTTTAACCCATTTTGGGTCAAACGGGTCAAGAATGTTTGGAAAAACAATGTATATGTTAAGTGTTTATAAAGTGGTTAAAATAATTTGGAGAACTAGTGGAGAACTAGTTGGAGAACAAATTTGGAGAACTAGTTGGAGAACTAGTTGGAGAACTAATTTGGAGAACTAGTCAAAGTCAGTTTTCGAAAAATCGTATCTTTAAAACGGTAAGTCGTCACGGGTCTCGTCACCCGGCGTTTCAAAGGTAATTGAGTCTAGTTTCATGTAAAAATACTTTCAAGGGTCAGTTTATTACAGAATTTTATCAGTTCAATGATTAGTAATAGCAGGTCAGTTTTAAGTCAAATCGTTTCCTCGTAAAAGTTTAAATTTCAATGATTTTAAGTCGTGTCGTTCACGGGGCGTTACAACAAAGGGTCAGCATTTAGCGCTGCGGATCGATTACGGTAACCGGCCTACTGTATTCATTCCCACTCATATCGTACCTTTATTCTGTAAACCACAATCATGAAATCCAATTTTTAGACACTGACATTTCACCAAAAGCAACATAAAATCGAACGTCGAGGAAGAGCTAATTTACAAAAAGGCTCACGGCAGCCAAATTGGATTGGCACTCGAACAACAGCATGGCTGCAACCGTATGGTTACCCTGCCAAGACATGTATCGCACACCGAAAGCATAGTGGCACTAAGACAACAACATGGCTGCAACCATCTGATTACCCTGCCAAGACATGTTTCCCGGCCAACTTAAGTTATCAATACAAAGCAAAGATATTTTTTTACCCGGCCTGTTCGGGTGGAGGGCCATTAGGTTAACCGACTCGTTCTATTCATCCCTACTCACACGGCCTCTTTTTGTTTATCCAAATGGTGGTCGCACTAAAACAACAGTATGGCTGCAACCATATGGTTACCCTGCCAAGACATGTTTTTCGGCCAAGTTAAGTATGCCAAAAATGTGTGATTTCTTAGGAACAGTGTTTAAATTGATGCAACCTCAGCAAACCTACCCCGAGACAGCAAGACCTGAAAGCATTGCAAACCCACAAAATCTTTTTAGAAGTTATACCATTTAAGCAAAATCTAATCCGCATAAAGTGTTTAACCATAAGATATGACATCCCATTCGACCAACATGAAGAGACGTTTTTTTTTACACTGACTAAATCAACACGAATTATTAAAGGAGGACGTAATTCTATCATCAGTAAACTGATATATAAACTTTAAATTAGAAAACGCCACGGATAGTTTAACAAAATAAAAAGAACCAAGTGAAACATAAACGCTCATTAGTATAAACTGTTTAACGCAGATCGGATTTTTGATGATTGATACTCGACATAAGTAACCCTAATCTAAGACATGCCAAGCAGAAACATCTAACTACTCTAACACCTAAATATAAGAAACACACAATAAATAAACCTAAAATAACCCACAACTGAACCTAAACACAGCATACCATAACCACCATAAAGATAAAGAAAAATAAGCCCTAAACAAAGTAAAAAACATGAAACCTTTAATCGTTTCTTCAAAATAGCAAATCTGCAATTAGGGTTTTGTGATAATCAATAATTGAAATTGCTAACCTTAACGTGATATCTAGTTTTTTGATAATCAATAATTGAAATTGCTAACCTTAACGTGATATCTACCAAACACAGAAAATATATGGACCAAAAAAGAGTCACCACTATAGGCAGAACCATGTGGCTAACGCAGATCCACAAAACGCAAAAAAATATTGTTCTCATAGTACAAATAATTGTACCCTCTCACAAACCGTGTACCAACACCAAAAGTGTTTCTCGGATCAAAGCATGTCGGGTTTTTACCCGGAGAGCGATAAGCATAACATGGCGAGAGATAAGCATCAATGTAGCCTGTGATAAACCGATGCACTAACAACAAACCAAGCATCACTGGATTTTTCAACGGAGATCTAGATCTAAAGAATAAAGGATGTGAGCGACAATGAATAAAACGGGCCAGTTGACCTAAAATAAGAGTAGCTCGGGTCGGTTACCCAAAAGGCCATGTGAAAAAAATCACACATTTAAACACTGTTTCTAAGAAATCCCAACAAATGTAAAGTATACTAATTAGTCACTTTATTCTAATATTATTGTCCACGTTTTTTTTTAAATATACTAAATTAATTTTCTTACTATCAAAAATAGATAAGCAATTTTGATGTAAATTGTCATATTATCCTTACTTGATATTATTATAATAATTTTTAAAAATAATAAGAAATAATTAGTTAAAGGTGAAACTATCATTTTTGTAAAAAGTAAGAGAGAAAAAGTAGTAGTAGTTATTCTTTTCTTAAATTATTTGTTTTTTATCAAGAGACAATTATTTTGAGGTGAAAAAGCTATTATGTTATCAGGATTCAGAAATATGTTTAACTGAATAACGTTAGAGAGTAAGATGTTGTTCTTATCCACCTAAGTTATCCGAACTTTGCACCGATGTTAGCGCAATAATAGCATCGTGGTTCTTGTTATACGTTTCACGTTATGTTGGTAACACAAGTTATCGAATTATTTTTGTAGTGTAAAAGTAGATAGAATGGTTTTATGGTAGTGTATTATAATTTTTTTTAAGATTATTATAAGACTGAACGTAATGGGACTGAACCAGTTGGTCGGTCTCCAACTTTTGAATGTGTCCCTTTCTTTACTTCGCACAAACCAAACGTGTCTGCCTTCCTAATTTTGAAAGATTCGGTCTGCAAATGGAACCGAATGTATTGAAGAGGTTTGTGTTTTTGAGATTTTTTATTATTTAATTTAGTGGGATAAGGTTTTTTTTATGGGTACGGTCCTTTTAATATGAGCATTTGGTTTGCGTTTGGTTTAAGCAATGTTTTGAAAACCGGATCAACCCGGCCGGTTCAACCAGTCGGACTGAGCGTGGCCAAAAATCCGGGTTTGTTAAACCAGGTTAACCGGTTAGACTCGTCGAGTTTTGAGTGACCCGGGTCTTGAAACCCAACCGAGTTTGGTTTTTCTCAATTTTTTATAAAAACATGTTGACCCGAGTTGGCCCGTGCTCGAACTGGTTGACCGAATGAAAAAACTTTTATTTTTAATAGAAAACCGGATTGACTCGACGATCGAACCGGTGACTAGTGACTCGACCGAATCGATTAAAAACCGCATTTTTAGAACATTGGATTTAAGAAAGAAAAAAAACTGAGTTGCCAAGTTTATTTATGGTCTTGGTGTAGTTTTACTACTGTTAGTCTAACATGAAAGCTAACATAGCACGCGGACAATCACACCTATCAGTTTTATCACTCATATTTTTATTTGGGGACACGTTATTTGAACCCTCTCATGAGAGGGTTTCGAGAGGCCCTGTACATTGCGAACTTATATGATGTGCATCATGATTTGTGCATTTTGACCAAAACCTCTCTATTATCGCATCATAAAAAGTGTCCATTCAAACCTTACTTTTCTTTTGTTCAATGAAAATTTAAAACAAAATCAAAAAAGGGCTGGTTACCTCTTAAATTTGTAGTCACTCTCACACGGTTATCACGACTGGGTCCCACATGGAAGGTCCTTCGCAAGTCCAACCATTTATCCAAATTCCAATTATACCCTCCAAGCTTTTCTTCTTTCTTAAGTTTCATTTTTCTGTTAAGAAAAAATATAAATTTCTAAACACAACAATAACAATTCTTAATGTCGTCTAACCGAATGTATAATCACTAGAATGTTGCCACTCATACTTCTACCCAGGTTTATAAATTGCTTTAAAAAATCAGTAAAAATGTGTGCAAGTGTAAATATAAGTAGCAATATATGTGTAAGTATAAGACTGAACGTTATAAGCTTATGACTAGGCGTGATTTATCTTAGGTGGCAAGATAGTATGTCTGTTCATGTGCATTGCATCCTTCACGCGTAGTCATAAAAAAAAGCTGGTTTTGTTGTCGGATTTACTTAATAAACAATTTGATAACTGTGTGTGAGAGTATGTTGTAGATATAAATATAATTGTGTGGTTGTTTACTATTAACTACTAAAAGAGTTTGGTGATATGTTAGTGGTGGAAGTAAATGTTGATGCGACACACGACACATCAACAACACATAACTTTACTACGTGAGTTTAAAGCTTTAGTTATCATTTTAGGTTAGTTGTGGAAGTAAATGTTAATGTGACATACGACACACCACTTTACTACATCAATCTAAAGCTTAGTTTTAAATTTAGTCAATAAAATGATAATCTTAGTAAATTGTGTTAATTTTATCTTAACAAAATATTTGAAATATAAAACGTCATCAATTTATCAAACACTTAGGATTATAATTAACAAACTAGTAAAAATATAAAGTCCGCCTTTAGATGATTATTACACGATTATCATACTTGTTTATAACCAGTACACGTTTCATCAAAAAACAACATACTATACGCTATAATTCTCACAACCCCAAACATTATAAACACATATTCAAATGGTATCTTACTAAACTCATATTGTCACAATAAATAGCACAAACTTTATAATTTTATAATGTATGATTGAAGACCCAATCTCAAACACTACCTCATTTTTTTATTTTAGTTTTTTGGTACTAGCTATTTGTAGAGTGATGGTAGCATACAGATAGAATAAGCCCTGCAAAATAGTATGTCTGTTCATGCTTTGCACAAGGTTGTTTATGTTTTATGATCTTTTTTGTCTGGCGGTGCATATTTTTTGGATCTGGGTACTACTTTAAATCAGATTTGTGGGGGAAATACTGTAACTTTTTTCAAATGTTATCAAAGTAAAAACATTATGAGCTGGTTGGTACGTGGAAATTAAAGTTGTAGTAAAACAAAGTTAATCATTAAAGTAAAAAGTAATGTAATTTCCAATAACATCTTTTATGAATTGTTGGTCTCAATACTGTCTTTCAAGATGTATGGTGATGAATCAAGAATAAGCGGGTAATATTAGTTCACTTAAATCATACGAGGTTTGCACATTTACTCTTAAATGTGGGATGATTCAATCACTTGAACCTGCTAAAAAAGATACACCGTTAGTCTTACCATGGGAGGGGCTCTCACAGTCAACCTCGGACGTGAGAGTAATTATATGTTTGTGGAGGAATAAGTATGAGTGAAAGCTAATCAGAGATATGTCTTAACCTTCAATGTCAAATACCTTGGTATTTATAGGCGAAGTTCTTTAGCGTTTACTTGTGTATCACGGTGAGGTGATACAATCTATTACCTAGTGGATAATAGTGTGACTCTGTCGGAGACAGGGATGTGAGGTCTCGATATCCGAGCCTAACCGTCTTATAGTTTGACTCATGCTTCTTTGAGATTTGTGCTACTTTGTGGTGTCCGAGGTTTTTCTTCTTTAAGGTGATGCCAGACACATGTCTCAACCCCATGGGAGATTCCTTTCCACTTAGCGTGATTGGTGACTTGCGACTCCACTTTGTTAAAACCATGAACACCTATAATCGATAAAAACTTATTATATAAATCTACATGTTATGTTTGAAGTTGTTCCGATGCGTGCGACTTTGCTATGGTACTAAATATGCATCAAGCAAAGTGCGAGTCCGTGATCATATGGGAAGTAGTGTATGACACCTTTTCCTACGATAGAAAGCTACTTTTCTCGATCAATGGTTGAAACTATTAAAAATGTAATTTACTACCTTATAAACCAAGTTTGCATAGCATAATGTTTTTGAAACCAAAAATCAAAAATTAAAAAATCAAAAATCAAAATTAAAGAAAGTATGTAAAATTTGTTCATACATTATTTAAACTTATATCATTTCGTTTCTACTCGTTTATCATCGGTTTATATGTTTCTATATAGCTAATAAATCAGTTTAAATAGAACTTAAGCCGAAATAATACAAGCTACCTATAGATAATTTTTAAACTAACATCACCTTTACGTAACAAAGGAAAAAAATATATAAAGTCATTGGTCTGCCATTAAAAGTTTAGAGGAATATAGCTTTTTGGTCAAGTTAAGGTTTGTTCTTTCTTTTTAGTTATTGAAAACTAATATAAAAAGCCAAATAGAATTAAGTAACCTCAGAAAGTCTCGTTGTCACTCTCATAGACTCGAATGGTACCCACATAAAAGTCGTTAACGAGTCCATCCCCAATTATCTAAAGTATATATACCCTCACTTTAGTGTTATTTTAATTTTAATTTTTTTTAAGTTACTGTTGTTAACTTTTAATACAAGGTTAAATTCGAAACACTTTTGCTACGTAAAGTAAAGCAGAAAGCATTTTATTGGTCGTCGACTACGCAAGACTATTAAGTGATTTTTTTTTTTTTTTCTTTTTTTTTATACGTGGGTTTCCGACTCGACGTTGCGAGCCACTAATCGCAAAGCGACTACCTTTTTGGATAGCCCGAAGTTTTCACAGGTGAACCTCCGTGGCCAATAGAGGATTAATTACTTGGAGTAGTCTCAAGTGAGTATTACTTGGACTCATGCATAGAAGTTTGGTAGTTGTACCAATAACGAATTTGATCTTTTCAAACAACAAAAAATGTGACTTTAATGTGATCTTGGGACTTGGGTGTTCATCGGTTTGGAACTTGGGTTTTTTGTTTATTCGATTCAAGTTGTTTGGGTTGAATTTTTCGGAGGCAAAAAAAAAAAAAAAAAACCTAAACGAATTCAAATGGTGTTAAACACGTTAAAACATCATTAACTTGTTTCTGAGATAAGTTATTAATACCCCCGCCTTCTTTTTTTACAAGTGATATCCCTTTGGATTTTTCGGTTTTTTATTTTTTTTATTTTTGTTTATATTAAATGACTATAAAATTGAAAGTACCAACAGAAAATATAAAATTTAGTAAGTCAAAAGTATAAAATTGACAGAAAATACGAAATATAAACTGATAAAAAACTGTGTTGTAATGTAAGCAGAGTTGGCCAAATCAAGAAAGATGTAAAAACTACATTAGAAAATGAGGTATGAGAGGTACCAATAACATAACCCGTTATTTATTAAGAGCACAAGGTATCGTGCATATCAAATTATCAATAACAACATCAGTGTCGCATCATCCACTTCTAATAACACACCAATAACTAAAACAACACCCACTCATAACACACCACTAACATGTTATTGGATCCCACAAAATACTCAACTAAAAATACTCACTCGCTCACCGAAAAAAAATTAAAAATTAAATGGCGTGAGCCATTCAAGTGGCTTGGTTTCATTTGGCGCCATGGTCGGTATGCATGTTGGCGAGCCATCGGGCAAAGCATGGTGCGTTTGGCGTGATATTCGCTTCTGTACCGTGTGCTCTAAGAGCATATACTATGCATCAAGTTTTTACAGACTTGATGCATTTAATGCATAACTCATTTAATGCTTCATAGTTTTTGCAATAGCTTGAGTTCTACAAGTCTTTTTTTAGACTTTTTAAAAAGTCATTGTAAAACCTCATACAATAATGCAAAAAAATTCTTACAATAGAGTTGATAGAATAGTAAAAAGCTTTTGATAATTTTTCTCATCGCGGATGTTATTATAAGACCGGTTAAGTTATCGAGATAATTTTTTCCATATTCCAAAATTGATTTGATTTGGAAATTCAATCGGGACAACAATCTTTGTTTTCATTTTGTCTTGTTGTGGTATTTACCTACAGTAAAAAAGACTTTGCTGACTTTCTGGTTTGCAACAGGTTGTTGTCATGTACTTCTGTTTGCTTCTTCACTATTTTATGTCAACCAAACTACACTTTCTTCGGTCCACCATGTAATTAGGCCCCATTTTATCTCATAGCAGGCTCATAGCATTTGCATATGCATTTCGCAGAACTTTAAACATGAAAATAACTAACTTACAAATATGTGTGAGTTCTCCCATGTTACCAATGATTCCATTTATAACATACTTCTTTTATTTTTGCGCAAATAAAGCTAAAGTGATTTTTCTTTTATAAAGTTTAATTGGGATTCCTCCTTCAAAGTTGCAAACTTAACTAGGAAGACACAACATTTTAACAATTTTTAATTTTTTTTTTTCATATATACACACAACAATCACAATTTCTTGAATTAACCAGTTAGGTGTTTACTAATGACCCTCTAAAATCATCTCTCGTGTAAAAATTCCCCTTTTGTAATAAGATTCACGCGTGACAAACTCCTCTCACGCATGAGAGGGTCTTCGTTAGTTAATTTTAACATGACACATAAGCATGACATACTTGCGAAATGATAAACAATAAACACAACATACTTACTGGTCATCATGATCATATTAGCACATTCTAAAACTTTAAAATTATTATGAGGGTGCTTTAAGAAAACGTTTTTTTAGGAATATATACGTGACTTGATAATTAAAAAAGCATCCGTACATAAAATGCGAAAAAGAAAAACCATGATAACGATTATGCGAATCTTGTTTCAGTACATAGTAAGTTGTTCTTTATCATTATGGGTGTATATTGATGTGAGAAGTAATGGTGAAAAAATAAATAAAGTTACTACTTCATCCGTTTTATATTTATAGTTCATATCTTTTTTTATTTACGTAGTATTTATTTATTTTTTCATAAATTAATTGTTCACTTTCAAAAAATACTATATTAAACTCACTTGAGGTTAATATTACAAGCTTTAAAGATGTTTTAAATTAATTGGTTAACGATAAAATTACTTTTGTATGTAGACAATTATTTTAGGACGAAGGTAGTATTTTTTAAATAAACATTAAAAAATTAGCCTTCTTAAAAAATAATCACAACTTATCGTTTCTTTATCAAACAATCACTAAAAATCAAAATGCCCGTTGTTCACCGCTCATCATTTTAAAAAATTCAACACTGATCGACAACCAAACATACCTTAGTACTAATTAATGGAGTATTATTAACCAAGTATTATATGTTTCATTAATCTAATTAATGGAGTACTTTATTAGTCCTTTAATTGTAGCTATGTGTATATTTATTGGTTCTTATCATTACATCTCTTTATATCTATAATGCAACAAATAGAAAACTGATAATGACATGTAACAGCATATCACTATATCTTGAGAACACATTTATAAGTCATTTAATTATGATTAAAATGGAAATGGGTGTTGTAGATACATTAAACTATTAAAGTGTAAAGACCTATTATGATGCTTTTCTTATGCTAAGTTTCCACAACTTTGAAATTGACGATCACTTGGGTTGTATTCACATCACTTTCCTACGAAATTTCATGGATTAAACCAAAGCTTATGTCAATCTTAATTTTCTTGATTGCTTTTATAAATTTTTTGGATTAAAAATAGCTCACCTTTTTATATTTAGAAGTCTAACATGAATATATTACATTTTTTTTGATTTTTTTTACTTGGTTTTTTTATTTGACATTACGAGCCCAATATACAAAATCAAAAAGTAATCAAACATAAATATTGTGGTTAAAGTTCAAATATTTACCGTCTCTTCCTAACGGTATCATGGATGGAATTGGTCATCGTTAGTTTTAATTGTGAAAGTGACATTGGTAATTATGGTAAACGTGACAATGACGTGGGTGAATAGTGACGTGTAAAACCATCGCCTCACTTGTATCATCTGTCGATTTTGGGATACGTTTCATCATTGATACCAAGAATCTAAATTAATACTACCGTATGTTTTAGGCCCTTTTTTCTGGGACAAGTTATTAGCACTCTTTTTTCTACAATTATAAATTTATTTATATCAAAAAACCATAAATTTACAGAACAAATAATATAAAATTTAATAAGTTAAACGTTTAAAATTGTCAAAAATATAAACGAAACCCACAAAAACTTTTTATACACTTGTACTCAAGAAAAAGAGGAAACCAAAAGCATCTTTGACCAAAACCCATCTTATGTCACATAATAGAGGTTTTGTATACTATGACCCCCTATTTTATTCATAGGTATTTTTAGAAGAAATGCTAAACATTCTTAGAGTGCTAGGTACAGTTGGTGCCATGGGTGGTATCGTTGGTAGTGCCGTGGAAAAAGTGGTGCCACTTCAGCACCTTTTTTCCATGTCACCAGTTTTCTCTTTGGCACCAAAACACCCCTCTCTAGCTATGGCACCACTTTTTGGTGCCGTTGGATTTTTTTTTTTTCATTTTTAAATATAAACAATATATAACTAAAAAAATACATCAAATAAAAAAAGACATTATATAAATAAGGACTAACAATGTAAACAAAATAGGGACTAACGATGCAAGAAAAACACTAACAAGAGCAAATAATGTAAACTTATATTACAATAGGGGTTTAAAGTGAACAAAAAGAAAAAAAAAAGAAAAAAAAAGGAGGATGAAAAGTCAATAGCAGCATCTTCCTTAGTTCCTTCTTCCCCATACGAAAAGACCTGCACCTTTTTTTTTAAAAAAAACCAAAACAAACAAAAACAAAAATTGAAACACAAACACAATAAACATTTTAAAAGCTCAAAACCTCACTCACATTACCCACTTAAAAATCAAAAAAAGAAAAAAAAAACAAAAAACAAAAAAAAAACCGACCGCGTGGGCTGGTGGCCACGGCGCTAGCCGCTACCAGCCAGCCACCGGTGTGGTCCTCGCGCCATCGGGGTCGTGCCATCGCTGATGGCTTGAGCCACCAACTACTGTACCCGGACCTCTTACAAAAGCTTCTTACAAATGTGTCTAATCACAAGATGCTGACACTTGTCCTAACTGAAGATTTTGATGGAGAGAGTGAATTAGTGGGAAAAAACTATATAATATTATTATATGTGTAAGATGATTTGTAAGGCTAGATGGCAAATTGGCAAGGCACAACACACTCACCTTAAACATCAGCATCACGTCACATTTCTCTCTCCTCTCACTTCCACTCACCTTTTTGTGGACAATGTACTCACTTTCACTCACCTTATTTTTTATTTATTTTAATACTTACAAATTCAATAAATAAACAAAAATACAGTACAAATTCAAAATTCAGATTACACAAAAATAAGTTTACAAATTAAGATTACACAATTTTAATACACATTTTATATACACTTTGAAAAAAAAAATGGTGATTCGCTCACCTTAATTTGCATTGGAAACCACAAGCCGCGCGTGAGTGGTGTTAGTGGGCATGGAATTCGCGAGTGACTATGGCTTAAGGTGAGTGAATCACCTCGCCTTGCTATCTAGTCTAAGAGAAAATAGTATAAGGGTGCAGCAGAACTCTATTTTTAAATTGGTTTAAAAACACATAAATATTAAGAGCCCTATGTACGGTGCGTCACCTCAAGTTATGGTCTTCGGCGTGAGTCTATGGCACGAGATACCACATCAAAGGTCGGCTGGTGGATTGTGGCGTCGTAGCCACCAGCCCACGTGATTTTTTTTCTTTTCTTTTATTTTAAAGGGGGTGGTTTGTTTCTTTTTTGTTTGTGTGTTGTGTTTGTGATGTGTTTGTGTGATTTTTTTTTCATTTTTTTTTCATGTGTTTTGCAGGTTTTGGGAGGAAGAAGACGGCCCAGGCTATACGAAAATTTATTAGGCCGACATTTATATGCACAACGACACGGGAAAACTATATTTTAGAAAACTGAAAACAAAATATATATGCACAACGACACGGGAAAACTGGTGTTATGTCAGGGAGGGGTGTTTTGATGCCATAGCTAAAACTAGTGTTATAGGAAAAAAGTGTTGAGGTAGCACTAATTTTTCCTTGGCACCACCCCACAACACCAACTGTACTTAGCGCTCTAAGAAATGCTATAAGTTTCGACACATTATAAATGACTCAGACTTATAATTATACGTGTTAGCAAGCCTAATACGGGTCAAGGAAGCCTTGTATTACAATACAGGTTAACAAAAACAAGCCCTACCTACTAGGCATCATCTAAGGGGGATCACACACCCCTCTAATGGCAAGCATTCAGCTCTATGGTATGCTACACTTATGAGGATTTTACTTTTTTTATCAAACAAAAGCTTCTAACAGCCAGGATAACTCATATGTACTATTTCTACAAATATGCAATGACAAATCCATCACTTTTCTTACAAAGTGCCACATTTAACTAAATGTTCATACAAGCAAGCATGTGCTCGAATGTAAATTAGCCTTTATGAACATGCTCATGAACAAAAGGGACCTACGGATCATAAAGCAGGGAATACACCCGACGACGTCTTGGATACGGTTTCATCGCACAAGCCTATTCCAAGGTACACATACTGATGCAGGTTTTCTGAACAGAGCTTAATATTTCTAAGTCTCGTCTACCTAAGGTCTACCTATTGCACTAACGAGCAGTGGACCCGATCGTGCGTAGTATAGAAGATGGTAAAGACGAGGTCGTTCCCAAGAGCTATGTAGATGAGGATCCTATTAAGTCTAATTGTCACAGTTTTAAAAGGTTTTAAGATTGAAATGATTAATTAAACTAAAGATAATAAATAAATAACAAAAATTAAATTAAGGTTGTGAACAATGGTGAGAAAGTGTGCTAACCTAATTATTCATCCTATCATGTAATTTCTATGTTTTCTAATTACTTCCTATTGATTCAAGTGGGGGTTTAAGTCGCTATGACAACATTTGGTCAATTCGTCATAACCTATCGACAAAGGTTCCTACCCGACGTCAAAGGCCTACCCTTTGGGGAGTCGAGCGTGTTAAGCAACCTAAGCCAAGTCATTAAGTACCCTACATGCAAGATTCGAAACAATGTGTGACCGGGCGCTAGCATCTTAGACACACGTCCCTAACTTCTTAAGTTCATTTATGTGCAGGTTCGGGGTCGAAAAGACTTTCTTTTCTACGAGCAAGTTTTACAACTCTCTGGGCGGTGTACCTAATCGTTGTAGTGTAGTATGGGGTAAGCCTAGGGGGTTGATCGTTCTCTAGGAAAATAGAGATGTTATGAAGAGATGTATGACGAGAAGGAAAGGTTGAGGGAGATTCTTTTTGGTCTTTTATGGTTTTTTGAAAGCAAGGTAAATATCTCGGGGTATAAGAGAGGGAGGTGGTACTTCCACCAATTTTAACTACTTTTTAATTAAACTAATTACTACTTAAACTAAGGATAGATTATGCTAATGTAGGTGTGTTCTTATGATGATTAAAAATGTGTTTACTTAGATGTTGTTACTCCTTAGTTATCTCTTATTGGTCGGTTGAATTGTCAAATCCTCATCTTAATTGGTGCGTGGTATTCCGTTTGGTCATAGGGGTGCCTAATTCCCTAGTTCTATGAATTGTAACTCTACTCTAGACTATCCGGGATCGCCAAGTACCTAAGTATCTCCATCGAATACTCTATTATCAACAAGTTACAACTCACGTAATAAACACAACGATGGCCAAGGTGTTGGTGATTTTGCATCACCGATATTATTTAAGTGTAATGGATTAATTTAGGTGACCAATGTGTAATCATGATAAATGTTCAACAAGTCGGGGTTGTGCGGAGTGCACACTTGTATGACGTTATTATGATTGCTATTCGGGGCGAAGCCCGAATGACGGGGTCCGGGGCAGCAGGTCCAGTGGTCCAAGGGCGCGCCCTTGGGGTCTAAGGGCATAGCAAGCTTGGAAAAATTTTATTTGGTATAAAGTGCTATGTTAAAAACGCACTAGAAAATAAAATTTCCGGTATTTTGTCCCATATTTTAACTGCTCGGTTATTAAGTAACTGCTATAGCAGTTACAACCGCTATACAGTTTTTTGGTCATATAATTCGTTTCTTGGTTCTGGTTCATAACGAAAAAAAACATATTCTCAAGTTTAAAAATCTGAGTTTTATCCGATTAGAGATTTCGGTAGAACCACCGAAATACTTCAATCTGATAGTGTTTACACGACTCTCGACATCTTGTGATCATTATATCCTAACACAAGGTGCACTCCTAAAGAAGAAGCCAGTTTTCCTTACTCTAGCGTCTACCAATTAAGACAAGAGACAACCTAACAATAATTAACAACTAGGTTTCATAGATTTATGCAAACACAAGGATAATTTAGCTACTCATGGTAAACAAGCAAGCATACACACATACAATTAAATATGGGGTAGACATAATGATAATATGGATTAACAAACTTATCTTATGATGTAAAAAAGGGTATGGAACCCTAAAATACTATCCAAGTCAGACTACAACTGAATTAGAGTTTGCTCTCCAAATTTCTACCTCTCTAAATGTAGAAAAATCGAATTCTATATATAGATTTACAAATGTGACGGCGTCACCTTTTGCTAGTGACGCCGTCAGGTTGCCGTCATTAGGGTTTCGTTTGGGCCAAGTCATCGTTGGGATGGCGTCAGTTGATAAGTGTGACGCCGTCATTCTTCATGAAGGACGTCGTTTGAGATTGGTTCTTGGGCGTTTGGTGTAGAAAGTCAAGGAGACGCCTTCCAGAGTTTAGGCGTGACGCCGTCAGGTTGTAGAACCAAAATTTCAACTGAGCCGTTGCGTGTAATTTGATCAAAACTCTTATATAGGGACGACGTCGACCTTTGATTGGGACGCCGTCGGGCTTGAAAATATGCTTGAGTCTTGACTTTGTCGTTTTCTTCATATTTTCACTCCTTTTCGTCCAAATATGCTTGATTCCAGCATTCGGCTTCCAAAAGACCTAAAATGTGAAAAGGAACAATTTTAAGTAGTAACAGATATAAAATGTGTCGATTTAGGGATTAAATGACTCCCTAAAAATGTCTGTTTTGAATCCTTATCATTCATCCTTCCGAACGGTGATCTTTTGGTCAATTCGCACAAGAGAGATTTGATAGTCTTTTGGTCAATTCTTACCAAGCCTCTCTGCCTACTTACTCAGGGTAAGTTGGTCAATTCCCCTAAGCAATTAGATACGACCGCAATTCAAAACTACCGAAGCTAGGGTAACTACCATCGAACTATGCATACATACACTAGGAATAATTATAGAAACATGAAAACAAAAACAATACAATCAAGGAATCATAACTAGGCTAGCACCAAGAGTGCTTAGCCGATCATATTAAAAGACACAATAAATTCAATGTATAACATGATTAATGAAAACATAAATTAAAGTGAAAAGTAGTAGTAATCGCTAAAGCTTGTCGATATGGTGTGATTCATCCCTTGGAGATGGCTCTGTATGCTTGGTATGATCTACCCTTGGACCCCTCTTCACGTTCACTGCCTTTGTGTTGTGAGTGAATGATGTAAAATGCAGATTTTAGGGTTTGTATTTATAGGCCCGATCATAGTTACGGCGTAACTTAAATTGAGAGTTACGTCGTAACTTAGTTATCATCTAAACAGAAAGCTCGTAGTGGTGATTATGGCGTAACCTAAGGAATAGTTATGCTGTAATAGTAGCTCCGCCGTAATTTTGTAGATAGTTACGCCGTATCTTGAATACCTTCTAAACAGAAGGTTGTTACGTCGTAATGCATGTGAGGAGGTTACAACGTAGTTGATGGAGGCGCGAAATTCTTCATGACCTAGATGGTTATGGCGTAACTTTAGTTGAGAGTTGCACCGTAACTGCAATTGAGTTGGTCTCTGTAACAAAATCCTAGCTATAGCGTAATTGAGAATATGATTTACACCGTAGCTTCTTCAAAGATAGCATACTAAGGTAAAACTGTTTAGAAAATATCCAAATCCGTGTCTCTAAGCTCCAATGCTCATATATTACCTGGAAACAAAATATAAAGGAATAAGAGTATATATCCATATAAATGACAAAAATATGAGCATAAACGGGGGAAATTGACACTTCAAAGTCAGGATTATTTGATGTTATCAAATATCCCTCCACTTGAACTCTAGTTGCCCTCAAGTAGACCTTATTAGAATAATTTCTAAAAAGATATCCCCCAAATACCTGGAAGATATGAGTTTAAAAATTCCTTATGCTAGAATAAATCAAAGCCGTATACCTCACGAAATGGGAACAAACACTCATATTCTCTCTTCTAGTCTAAGTGTCAATTTTGGGGTGATCACTCAAAGCACAGTCATGGCATGTATTATATCATAAGTTTGGCGGTTACATAAATCTCCACCACTGGAGTTAAGGATTAAACAATCTTTGAAGGCAATATGAGTGAATACAATGTGAGGTTAAGGGTGAAGTGTCATTACTAACGTGTCACAGCAAAGTGGACAAAATCAATGATACATGACCAAATCCGTGGCCAAGACACCAAAGATTGCTTGCTTCATCACCTAGACACGCTTCATGATTAAAAGGGTAGGATAAGACATGGGAACTAATTCGTGTAAAATAAAAAAGTAACAAAACAAATAGTCTTTACCTATCACCAAGTTGTCATCGCCCACCGACCATCCAAAGTTCAAGCTTCAAGATGAAGAAACCAGATCATGATGTATCAAGTAAATGTGCCATTAGTAGACATTGATGGGCACATCACCTGTTCTTCAAACTGTTGGTGTAATAACATCACCAACTTAAATCTTCAAATGTGAACGAGGTGGCCTCCTCGATGCTAATATCTACTAAGCTCATAACATATTGCTTATACATTGCACTTAATAACATAAACTAATAATAATAATATTAATTATTATTATTATTATTATTATTATTATTATTATTATTATTATTATTATTATTATTATTATTATTATTATTATTATTATTATTATTATTATCATTATTATTATTATTATTATTATTTTCATAACTTTTTTTTATATAATTGTTACAAATAAAAAGTTAAACATCCCCTCACTTGAGATAGACATAAATGGAGAATATGGGAGGTCTTCGATGATCTTCAAATGTAAGTCTATGACGAAAGCTTGATTCCCGAACCTCTCAACTCAAACCTCGAACTTGGGAAAACAGTGACTTCCCGACCATAAATTAAGACTACACGGTAGGTTAAGGCGAATAGGTGTAACGATACAAACATAATAAGGGTATGAAATGAAAAGAATGGCTCTGAAGGGTGTATCTAGGGGTATCTTGCACTAAAGGTGAGTGCAACAAAAGGGTTTAACATGGGGGTCGAATAGTCGAGGTGACTAATCGATAAACACACATATATAGGCTATTTGGGTGATAATCCTAAAATATTGCCTTCTCAAATTGATTATTTTATATATATCAAGCTAACTCGACGCAGCTCGTTTATGGTCTTGAAATGATGTCAAGGCCAAGTTCTAAAGTTTACAAGCCACCGGCACACTCATAATTTGGTGGATTTGGGTAAATAAGTGGAAAGTGATAAGGCTATTCTCACCACGGAATATCAAAGGTTATAGTGTGCTAGGCTAAGGTCTAATCTAGTTAGGTTAAGAA
The DNA here is from genome assembly GCA_910596185.1 of Chrysanthemum makinoi. Lineage (NCBI taxonomy): Eukaryota > Viridiplantae > Streptophyta > Magnoliopsida > Asterales > Asteraceae > Chrysanthemum > Chrysanthemum makinoi. Next base: position 259,783,922 of record OU343217.1, read on the forward strand.
AAACATGTCAAAATTTTATAAATGACATAGTTTTTAAAGTAAACTAGAAAAACGAGGGCAAATAAGTTCAAGTAGTAATTCTACTCCCATCCCCCACTTGAGATGTATAAAGTCCCTTTTGTACTAAGCATTAAATAAAGGTGAAGAGAAAGTAGAATTGGAGCGAGAACTTCCTTGAAATTTGCTCCTAAAAAGAAAATGCCCACGAAGAAAATCGTGCATTCGTTAAGTATCCATGAGAAAACTTCGATCCCTGAAATCACAGCTAACCAACAAGCATAATTCTAAAAAAAAATAAAAATAACTCACTTTCGTAGGAATCACGGTTGCATTTAGCATATGCAATAAGCCTTTTAAACCACTTGGTGTCCCAAGTGGACGAGTGTACTCTTGTGAGGGCTTACAGCGAACATACCCACAAAGTTCATTTATAACTAATACAAGGTTATTGTGCTAATATTGGAAATTAAAATTGTACAGCAGGATAAATTACGACATAACTACAAGAATGAGTTACGCCGTAATTGGTTTGAACCTGGAAATCATCTACAGAAGACTGTTACGGCGTAGTAAGAGATGGAAGTTACGTCGTAACTGGTTGAAACCTAGAGTGTATTGCTACAGTAGAGTGGTTACAGCGTAACCATTGATAAAGTTACGCCATAACTCATGGATGGAGCATAAGTAAGGCAGGGTGGGGTTGTGCCCCCCCCCCCCCCAAACCTTTGACCTTCAAATGTAAATTTCATTATGAGAAGTGAGGATCACAAAAAAATTCCCACAAAAAGCTTCACAAGCTGATGTGTAAGCGGCTTATTGGTGTGCTTTCTCTCTCATCTCTCTTATTTAACCAATAATTTTATAGCACATCCCTTTGTGGGAGCTTTTTGTGGATCTTTTCTTGTGATCCTATCACTTCTCTTTCATTATTTTCATCCTACAAACAAACTAAAATAAGAACACTTTTAAAGATTGGCCCCTCCAAAATAGGGTTAATAACCTTTTAAAGCACTATATTTATCAAGAATGGTAGTTTTGCGTAGCGAACTAAAAAAATAACTCTTTTAGACATTAATGTTGACATTTTTCTTTCTTTCTTTAAGTATTATGACCATTTTACCCTTTCTAAATTTTTTTCGAAATACTTTTTTTCGAATTTTTTTTTCCAAAATATTTTTTTTGAATTTTTTTTGTTCGAAATACTTTTTTTATGAAATTTATGAATTTTTTTTTCGAATTTCTTTTTTTTGAAATGTTTTTCGAAGGGTAAAATGGTCATAATACTTAAAGAAAGACAAAAATGTCAACATTAATGTCTAAAAGAGTTATTTTTTTAGTTCGCTACACAGAACTGCCATTCTTGACAAGTATAGTGCTTTAATAGGTTATTAGCCCCTCCAAAATAATACAACTCTATTATGGCCCTTCTATGAACTTATCCAAGCTCCGTCACTGCCATAACTTGCTAATCGGGATAGAATCCAACTTCCTGTTAAGGCCGATCATTTAACTCCAATTCCTGCAAATATGTTAAAAGCACAAAACCCAACAAAAAAATGAAAATAAAACAGAAAAGAGGAAATGGATAATTTCGGGTTGTCTCCCAAAAGAGCATTTTTCTTTATTAACGAGTCTTTAAGTTAGACTCAAATCCATGGGGCTTTATGGGGGTCTTCGGACTTGGCCGACCTTAATCATTTTCTTATTAGAGGAAGACTGGTCCCAAACAGTTGGAGGTATGAATGGAGTCATGCAATATTGAGTTTCTCGCAAAAAATTAGACTTGGCCCATTCATAATGAAATTTAGATTTGGCTTCCCATTTTAATTTAACCTTTCCAAATTTTACTTTGATGCAGTTCTTAAACGAAATCCCTTGGTATCCGACTTCTACTCTCTTTTCTTCATTAAAACATGCCCATTCGTTACGTTTGAGCAAGTTTGGCTCAGGGAATTCTCCTCCGTTACACACCTTGAGATGGGGATCACACGTAGGCTAAGCTAGAGTAGTTCCTCCAAACATCATAATTACCTGTTCACAAAAGTGAATAGTCCATTCTTTATTTTCAAACCAATCGGCCATAATATGGTGTTCCCGGAACCAATTTTCCTTAATTATTTTCTCCTCTTCAAAACACCACCAAATGGTTGCCTCCTTTTTCATCCGTTTCACAAAGAATTGGCATCCTCCATTGCAACGTTCAATAAACGGAGAACATGTTGGCAAAGTTAATTTATAAGCCCTCTAGCATAGTAGTCATAGGAGTACAACAATGCAGCTTTCCTGTTACGACAGTAACTCCACTTTTATCCATTTCCCAGGTGAAATCCGATCTTCCTCGTCATCCCGCCAAGAAGATTCATTGATATCGTAGCTAACATTAGACTATGTTTCCTGCGTATGACAAATATATGAATGAGTAAAAACATCATTAGAACTGTCAAGTAAAATAGCTGGCTCCTCCTCAGTAACTAAGTCTGCCATGCACGAGCTCACTACTTCTTCTGGTTCTTGACAAAGAATATTGTCCACATGTAACCACCCTATCATGATTGTATCCCAATGAAAGTTCTTTTTCAAAGACCTTGATTCGGGCGCGTGAGGTAGTAAGAAAAGGTCTCCAAAGAATTAAATGCTTTCTAGTGGTGTTTGCTATATCAATAACCACAAAGTCTGAAGGAAAGAGAAACTTATCGACCGTAACCAATACATTACCCGCAATTCCAATCAGATTTGCCTTAGTCATATCTTCCATTTCAATCACCATTGTTGTTTTTCTAAGATTAGTTAATCTAAGTTTTAGAAATATTGAAAGTGGCATAACGTTCACACTGGACCCAAGATCGGCTAATGCCGATAGATCATGATTACGAATGGAGCATGGAAGAACGAAGCTATCCGTGTTAATCTCTTTCTTAGGAAATTGGCTAGGCATTTCATTTGCCTTAGTTCTCTCCAACTTTGGCTCGATATTTGTTCCCTGGTTACGCCGTAACTCATCGCTAGAGTTACAGCATAATTGGTTGTTGTCGTCCAATCCAGCTTCAAACTCCTGCTTAGTAACAGAAGCATGAAAATTATCGGTTGATTCATTAACCTCGTCGTCCGTAAAGATGGCATTGTAAGCCACCATAGGTTTACTTCCTTCAGGTTCAGTATTACTTCTTTTCAACTCTTTACTAAGATTTTCAACCATTGCCTCTAGGTTTTTTAAAGATTCGTCATGGCTAGAGAGGCTTTTGTTCGTACTTTCTTGGAAGCTTTTCAACCATTTGTCCTGCTCTTTTTGCCTTTTAGTAGAGTCTTCAAGGTGTTTGTTGATAGCATCCTCAAGACTATGGCTTCTTTCCCCATAAGGTCCACGATTGTAATAACCCGGAGGTCCTCCACGATATCCATTACCATTTCCATTTGATCCTTGGAAATGTCTATTGGCTTCACCATACTTGACCTCTTCAATTTGTCTATCTTCATCATTAAGAGGGAAATTTTTTGCAATATGAGTTCCAACACATGTTTCTCATCCAACTTGAATTACATGCACACTTTCTTTAAGCTTGAGCATATCACGGCCAAGAGTGTCTAGTTTGTTGGTGATGGCGGCAATACCATCCAGGTTTTCTCATTCATACCACTTTTAAGAGTGGGTGGCCATGTTTTGTATAGCTTCTAAAGCAAGAGTAGGTGTGATTCCAGGGATCGGTCCATGAGAATCGAGCATTTTCCTTGTAGCAATTCCAATACCCTTGTAGAAAATGCTGACCTTTTGTTGATTATTGAGGTCACGAGTAGGGCATTTATATAGGAGGTCATTATACCTATCCCAAGCTTGGTATAATGTTTCACCGTCTTCTTGTCTAAAATTGTGGATTTCTTCTAACTATTTTGCTATTCTTGAGGGAGGGCAAAATCTTTGAATGAAAGCTCTTTTGAGAAGATTCCACGTGTCAATGGTCCCAATGGAAAGTCTATCAACACATCGTTAAGCCAATCCCGTGAGTGTCACAGGGAATACCCTAAGCATGACCGCATCTTGAGAAACACCCGGGATGTTGGAGAGGCTTGCAATGTTCAAAACATTTTCAATATGCTCGTAAGCATCTTCGTTCTTACTTCTGGAAAAAGGGTTTGCTCGCAGCTCCCTCATAAACTGGTCCTTGATCTCGAATCGGACCTCTGCTCCAATAGCCGACCTAACAAGCCCTGGACCTTGCTCATCCTGAGTCATAGCAAGGTACTCCTCGAGAGTGAGGTTATCGATGTCCACAACCGCCATGGTACCTGAAACTTAAAGAAGATCGTGAGAAATCAAAAATTAAATAAACAAAAACAAAAAATAAAAAACTTAAGAAAAATCATAATATAGCTCCCCGGCAGCGGCGCCAAAATTCTTATGCATGTTTTCCAACCAGTATTTAATATTTGTAAGTCTCGTCTACCTAAGGTCTACCTATTCCACTAACGAGCAATGAACCCGATCGTGCGTTGTATAGAAGATGGTAAAGCCGAGGTCGTTCCCAAGAGCTATGTAGATGAGGATCCTATTAAGTCTAATTGTTACAGTTTGAAAAGGTTTTAAAATTGAAATGATTAATTAAATTAAAGACAAGAAATAAATAACGAAAATTAAATTAAGGTTGTGAGCAATGATGAGAAAGTTTGCTAACCTAATTATTCATCCTATCATATAATGTATATGGTTTCTACTTACTTTCTATTGATTCAAGAGGGGGTTTAAGTCGCTATGACAACATTTGGTCAATTCGTCATAACCTATCGACAAAGGTTCTTACCCGACGTCAAAGGCCTACCATTTGGAGAGTCGAGGGTCTTAAGCAACCTAAGCCAAGTCATTAAGTACCCTACATGCAAGATTTGAAACAATGTGTGCCCAGGCACTAGCATCTTAGACACACATCCCTAACTTCTTAAGTTCATCCTTCCGAATGGTGATCCTTTGGTCAATTCGCACAAGAGGGATTTGATAGTCTTTTTGCCAATTCTTACCAAGCCTCTCTACCTACTTACTTAAGGTCAGTTGGTCAATTCTTCTAAGCAATTAGATACGACCGCAATTTAAAACTACCGAAGCTAGGGTAGCTACCATCGAACTATGCATGCATACACTAGGAAAAATAATAGAAGCATGAAAACACAAACAATACAATCAAGGAATCATAACTAGGCTAGCACCAAGAGTGCTTATCCGATCATATTAAAAGACACAATAAATTCAATGTATAACATGATTAATGAAAACATGAATTAAAGTGAAAAGTAGTAGTAATCGCTAAAGCTTATCGGTATGGTGTGATTCCTTCCTGGGAGATGGCTCCATATGCTTGGTATGATCTACCCTTGGACCCCTCTTCACGTTCTATGCCTTTGTGTTGTGAGTGAATGATGTAAAATGCATATTTTATGGTTTATATTTATAGGCATGATCATAGTTACGCCGTAACTTAAGTTGAGAGTTACGCCGTAACTTAGTTATCATCTAAACAGAAAGATCGTAGTGTTGATTACGGCGTAACCTAATGAACAGTTACGACGTAATAGTAGCTCCGCTGTAATTTTGTAGATAGTTACGTCATACCTTGAATACCTTTTAAACAGAAGGTGGTTACGTCGTAATGCATGTGAGGAGGTTACGGCGTAGTTGACAGAGGTGCGAAATTCTTCAAGACCTAGATGGTTACGGCGTAACTTAAGTTGAGAGTTACGTCGTAACTGCAGTTGAGTTGGTCTCTGTAACAAAATCCCAGCTACGGATTAATTGAGAATATGAGTTACGCCGTAACTTCATCAAATATAGCATACTAAGGTAAAACCGTTAACAAAATATCCAAATCCGCGTCTCTAAGCTCCAATGCTCATATTTTGCCTGAAAACAAAATATAAAGGAATGAGAGTATATAATCCATATAAAATGTGGAATGCTAGAAGGGGGGTTGAATAGTTTTGCCGATTTTTCGTTAGTTTCAAAAACTTTAGATTCGATATTATGTGAATTCTTATGGATGGATAGAAAGTATAAAGCAATAAGTAAATAATGAAAGCGAGTAAAGGAAAGGATAGAAATGACACAACCGATTTATAGTGGTTTGGCTACAAGGACACCTTCCTTGCCCTACTCCACTCCCCGAGTCACCTACTCGAGAGTTCAAGCACTATGTCAACAAGCTCCTTCAACTCGACGGAGAAGCCTCACAGCGTCGCTTACACTTTTTCCGGTACAAAGCTAAATACCGAGTCCTTAACACGGCGGACCAAACCAACACAACTATAACACAACAACTATGTGAAATATGAAATACAAGATCTTGCTACAGAAATCTTGCGGAGGAACAAATCAATCAAGGACCCCTTGCTTGGATGACTTGTAGTATCTCGTGATATCGCCTTTGGAAGGACTTATATGAGAATCACAAAAAAAGAAAGAAGAACTACTAGGTAGATCAAGAGATCTGAGATTAGAAGATATAGAGAATATATGAGAGAGTTTGTAAGAAGAGGGGTGAGTTACAATGAAGAAATGGCTCACTATTTATAGGCAAAACATCACTACTGTTCTCCGGATCCCACGGATCCCTTACATGAGGGATCCGTCCAGTGTAAACTGGGGGATCCGTAGGACGCTCCTCCTATTTGGGTTATGGGTCATGGATCATGGATCATGGGTCATGGACTTTGGGTCATGGGTATCCAAATAGATACAATGTATCTAGAAGATGCAATGCATCTAGTCAATGTGTCATGGGTTAGCTCCATGGGTCTTGGATATTACCCATCCTATTAAACCATTACACCATATGAATTATTACAACAAATTATGTTAAATGACTATGTAAATGCTTTACAAAAATAACATGTATCCTTATAATTTTACTTATGATAGCTTTATATTTGTTATCAACAAAACACAAAGAGATCGCTAAATATAAATAAACGTTTTTACGGTTTATTTGTATTAACAATCTCCCCCTTTTTGTTGATGACAAAACATAATATTACGATGAGTAAAACTTAAGATTAGATGTATGTTTTGAAAGCATATGTAAGTTTTACTTCTTCTCCCCCTTTTTGTTGAAACAAAAAGCGAGCCTAACGATAAAATAAAGTGTGGAAAAATATAATCCACGAAGCACTAACTCCCCCTTGACAGTAGCTCCCCCTAGAATGGGGCGTCAAGTGAGAAAATATAAAACCTACAAAGAAAACGTTAGTAATAACATGTAATATGCTCGTGTATGGGACGAGAAACAAGATAGAGAGCCAAGGTATGTAAACAAAGCCTTGTAATAAAATGACAAAGTGTAGTGGAATATAGGCCACTTAAAAAAATGTAAAAGCTAAGAACAAGGTTTGTTCTTTAAAATGACTCAAAAGAAAAAAAAATAGTGATATCATTCCTTCCATGCTTGCATAAGGTTAATTATAGAAGTTTTTGTGAGTGATTATATTGATGCGATCAAGGATGTGGTTGAGAATGAATCGCATCTCGTCCCTTATTTCCATTGCAAGTTCCCTAGTGGATTGACAATGGTCACAATGTAAATGATGTGGGTATTGTGTGTGGATGGTTTCCGGGTGAGTTTGATTTGTGAAAAGCGGTATATGTGGTGGAAATGGTGGAAAATATGGATCAAAATCCGGAATGTTGGTGAGTGGTGGTGGTAAAGAACCTAGATGTTCTTGTAGGATAATGAGAGCTAGAGGTTGTGAGGTTGCAAGATTATTATAAAGTGTGTTTGGAGATGTTGGTGGTGTTAAAAAGAGTGGTTCTTTTGGGTTAAAGTTGGAAGCTAGTTTGGTAGACTTGGATTGTAGTAATGGAGCGGGTGGTGGACTAGACACGGGTAGTGGTATTGATATCGGAGTGTTTAGAAGTTCCGATAGTGTGATTTGGGTGTGAGATGGAGACTTAGTAGGTGAGTTTGATGGTGAGCTTGTTGGAGATGATGGAGGTGCTACAATGGAATCATTTGGTGGTGAATGGGTAGTTGGTGATGGACTTTTTGACAATGGTTTAGCTAAATCAACAAGGCCGGATGCTAATCCGTGCGTTTCTTCTAGATTTGGGTGGTGGTACTATGGAAGGTGGTAGGATGAAGTTTTAGATTTCTTGAAAGGGATTATTTTCACTAGGTGTTTCATCAATGTTGGAGGATCTTTTGGATGACATGATGATGATTGTTTGTGAAATTGAGAGTGATGGATATGCAAGCATTTTTGGAACCTTATTTATAGAGAAAATAGTGCATTGTAATGAATGATAGACCAAAAATTTGGACTAAAATCTAATGATTAGATATGAATTTAAGGCATGTGATCATGAGAACACAAGCATTAAGTAACATACTCATTAGTGAAAGAGATAAAATGATGAAAATATGAAGGTTTTTAGCCAAAGTGATAAAAATGGAAGAAGAATTCATGCTTCTGTCCCATGGTTCCCACGGATCCGTTTTATTAATACAAATAAGCCGTAAAAACGTTTATTTATATTTTACGATCTTCTAATGTTTTGTCGATAACAAACGTAAAATCATTTTAGCGAAACAAATAAAATACGTAAATGGTTTGATCCAATAGTTTACTAACACACTTATTTTTCATATAAAACACTAAACAAGTAATAGTGCTTTCATGACTTAGTAATGCATATGTACAACAACTAGTGTTTACATATTGGGTAGATATATACATACTTGGTTTGTATTATAATGAGTAATAGAATGGGTAGAAGTTTAAGTATTTAACCCATTGACTTAATACATTGAATGTAGTTGGGTAAAACCCAAAGTCCATGACCCATACCCATGGAGCATAATCCATAACCCATTGCATGACATCATGCATAAGTCATAATGGGTATTATCCATGACCCATGGAGCTAACCCATAACCCATTGACTAGATGCATTGCATCTTCTAGATACATTGTATCTACTTGGATACCCATGGTCCAAAGTCTAGGACCCATGACCCAAAACCCATGGGTAATGAGGAGCGTCTCACGGATCCCTAGTATTACACTAGATGGATCCCTCAAGCAAGGGATCCGTGGGGTCTGTGCAACAGTAGCAAGTTTTTGTCTATAAATAGTGAGCCATTTCTTCATTGTATGTTGCCACTTCTACACATACTTTCTCCTAGTATTGTGAACTCTTTAACCTCAGATCCAAAGGATCTTTCTATGTAGTTTGTGTTTGTTTTTGTGTGATTCTCTAGGTTCCTCTTAAAGGCGAGATCACCACCTCTTAAAGTCGAGCAAGCTCAAGTCCATGAGTTGCCAAGCTTCGTCATCATCAAGACTACTGAAGTTCTCTTGTTGATAGCTCTTTCTTCCTCTCTAGAAGTGTTGTGTCAAAGGCATTAGTGAAGGATGCCAAAAGGGTCAAGACGAAGGCATTAGCGAAAGGTGCCGAGCGTCCGTGTCAAAGGCATTAGTGAAGGATGCCAAAAGGGTCAAGACGAAGGCATTAGTAAAAGGTGTCGAACGTCCGTGTCAAAGGCATTATTGAAGGATGCCAAAAGGGTCAAGTCGAAGGCATTAGTAAAAGGTGCCAAAAGATCATATCAAAGGCATTAGTGAAAGATGCCAAGGGTGTACAAACGATATGGTGCATCGATGTACAAATAGAGATAGGTTGTGTCCAAGGATATTGATATCCTTGATGATGTTGTAATAAGGAGTGGGTCTCCTCTGGGATAGGTATTGTGTAGTGTTGGGTAGTAGTTCCTCCTTTGTAATGGAACTCGGTATCTAGCCTTGTACCGGAAAAAGTGTAGGCGACATTGTGATAGGTTTGGTTCTACCTCGTGGAAGAACCCGGTGTCTAGCCTTGTACCGGAAAAAGAGTAGGTGACGTTGTGAAGGCTTCTCCGCCACAAGGAGTTTGTGTTGTGTAGTGATTACGAACTCTCGAGTAGGTGACTCGGGGAGTGGAGTAGGGCAAGGAAGGTGTCCTTGTAGCCGAACCACTATAAATACTCGCGTTGTGGTTTTGTGTTTCTTACTCTTAATCTTTGCTTTATTTATTTATATGCTTATCTATCAACATCCAACACACACGTTTAAATAGATTGACATAAGTCGATCTAAATAGTTTAAAACCAAGTTTTAATCGGTAAAACTATTCAACCCCCCTTCTAGTTTTCCACAATTGGTACTAGAGCCTCGTTACCAAGTTCTTAAGAGTATATTGTACTTTTAAAACTTGATACAATCTGTGTATGATTGAAAACTACAAGGAGGGAAACTTCTTAAAAACAAAATGTCACGTTTTAAATCATCATATTTTATAATGTTGGATAATGATAGATCTCTCTAATATTTTCCTTGTTGAGAATTCTCCATACTAGGATTTGGGGATCCTAAGAAGATCATGAAGAATTTCTCTCTAATACCTCTTCTCTCAAAAAGAATATATAGCCAAGGTATGATCTTTAATAAATTACTTACAAATAAACTATTTTTGTATTTTTTAGATAAGTTAATAATGTCATTTTTGTTTAAACATGATTAAGTTTAGTAGTATCATTACACTGTCTTAAAAATCACTAAAGTGGTTATCTATATTGAACTCATCATCAAGAATGGTATTCTTCGTTGATCTCTATAGACAAAACTACAAACTAGTGATAATGATATCTCGGCTATTCGAGAGCCTTGATCATCGCTCCTCATATAAGGATTATTGACATTTCATCTATGTCAATAAGTATCCATGTGAGACTTCTCATATTATGATAAAATGAGATTTTATCATAATCTTTAAAACTTCCCAAAGAATTATGATTCATTCATAAAAAGGGAACCTCGTCAAATAAGACTAGTAAAACACGTCAAAACCCTAAACCATAAGTTATAGAGCATAAACATCAACCCTAGACAAGAATTAGAACTCCCAAACAAAAATTATCAAAGATCACTTAAGCTGTCTTTTTCTTTGATATGCCGGATCCCTGTGCTTGAACTAGCCAGATCCCTCATACAAGGGGTCCATGGGATCCGTGCAAAAGAAGACAGAATAAGAAAGAAATGATCACTGTGGAAGTTCCACTCTTCACTTTACTCTTTCAAAACTCACGAACATAAAACCCAATTTACTGTTCACAGGAGTTAATTGATCATCTTCTCCAAGGAAACAATCTCTTGTGTATGTATAATCTTCACTACATTGTTATTTCCATTCCTTGATTCCTAGGATTACAATTTTCATCTTTAGAAATTGAGCTCAAATGGGTTTGTCACAATTTGTTACCACAGTATTTTATAAGATATACTAAATCAAAGAATCAACATTGTTAATACAAATTAAACTCATTTTTTGAATTCAATGAAGATGTTTTGAGCAAAATTGTGATGAATCCCATTAGGTTACTATTCACACAATTAACACCATATTGTGGTTTTGATATTTAGGACCACTCATGCCTAGCAACCGTCAACAACATTACCATGACACCGCTCACTACATTCCCATGTATCATCGTAAGGATGGTTTGAGCCCGGAGGATAGAAAAGCCTTCAAGATGTTGGAAAAAATACTATTGCACGAAGGACGAGTGGTTGAACCATCATTCCTCAACAACACCAACATTCGCCAAGTCTTTGGGGGAATTAACTTCGATTGTCTCTTGGACATTAATGAGCAAATTTGTCTGGTGTTTGTACTAGAGTTTTACAAGACCATGAGAATCATTCGGAATGAAGATGGAACCATTTCGATAGCCTTCATCATCAATGAGCACGAGTTCACCTTCACTCTTGTTGAGTTTGCAAGGATACTCCGTATCCTATGTCAAGGAGTGTGTATGTACTCTAACTAATGGTTGTTGGTGGAGCTACATGACATGGTGGATCATCACGAGGTATACTTCACAGTCACCCCGGAAGCAACTACGGTAAGGGATACCGTCTTCATGGAAAGAGCATCTCCATCAAGAGTCAAGAGAAACTCCAAGGTTATCTATAGGGATCCGTTTCAAATGGAGCTTTCAGAAATGTTCCCATTATACAAGAAATGGGAACTCGTGCTAAGGGAGAACGTATTTTGCTTGGGAGAAAATAAGGATCATCCCAATGCTTTTCTAAGCTTCATGATCTATTGCCTTGTAACCGGCACTCACTTCAACCTCGCCTATTACATGGTAAAAAGAATGGCAAGTGTGAAAAACATGGACAAGATGGTACTCTCGTATGCCATGCTCTTGACTCGTCTAGCAACCTTCATCTTTGCTCTAGATCCTTCTCCTTATTCCTATGACCATAGTTTTTGCAACAAGGTCATGGTGCCTCTATCCGATGGAAAGACTACAAGGATCATGGTGGATGGCAAGAGACCTCACCCACCAACGGACTCATCGGATGAAACAGAAAGACAAAGAGAAGGAGAATGAAGCAGCAACACCCTTGGCAACGTCCATCTTTACCCCTTAGCGTACATCAATCAACTACCGGATATCCCAAGCCCTTCACAAGAATTACAACAAACTAGGGGCATATTCATATGTTTTGCTAACTTCCTCATGAAGAAGAAGATGTAGAGATGGAGGGGTGAAGAGTGAAGGCGATAGCGATGGAGATGAAGATGAAGGTGAAGTAGGAGGATGAGTGGATGGTAGGTAAGGTCTTAGACCTTAAATTGTGAAAAATTTATGAAACAATGGTCTGTAAACAATCTAAACAATATTTATGTAGTTTAGGACGTAGCTAGTAGAAAATGGCATAATTTAGACTAAGACTTCTAACTTAGGAACTAGGAAAATAAGAATTTTACGACAACTTGATCTCATTCAAGTAGTCGTTGTCACTCATTTTGCTTATATTTTAGTCATTCCCACTTATATGCATTATATTTGTTGTTTTCATATGTTTATTGAATGTAGAAATGATTAGGATGAGTATTTGCTAAAGAATGCAAAAATTGGACATCTGCTAGAGAAGCTACTGGTCAGCAGTAGCCGGATCCCTCAGACGAGGGAACCGTGGGATCCGGGCAAACAAACATACAACTGCAGACCTTTATACATCAAACCATTCCCCTAGATCACATCATACTAGCTAAACATGATTCTTTAAGACCACTTAAGTCTTCCTCAAGTTCAGTAGGTCTCACACTCACCCATAGCTAACTTAGGATCAAATTCAAAGTGCTTTTGATTTATCAATTCACGTAAACTCATCATATTTCCGCTCCAATACCCACACATCATTTCTCACATATCAACACATCTAGTTTTTATAATCCTCTCAATTTTAGCAAATTGATTTTAGTGATCCTTACCTCAAAATGGGTCAAAAACTAGTTTTTCATTTCTTATAATTTTTTAGGAATTTTCAAAAATTGTCTTAAGTTACCATCTGATCTATAGGATCATTTAACACCACTTGACACTCTCAAATTTCCTAGTGTCATCTTTGATCATTCTTTGGTACTCATAAAGTCCCATTTTCTTCCATAAAAGGCAATCATTAGCTACCATCACTCATTGCCCTTGATCATTTAAGTCTCCTTTCATTTAAGACACTTAGGAAGTCTGAAACACTCAAAACTTATAGGTACTAGACCTTACAAAACATCATTTTCCTCTTTTCTTGGCTGCTGAGAGCCGGATCCCTAGCATTAGCCTAGACGGATCCCTCATTGGAGGGAACCGTGGGAACCGGTTGACAAATTCAGCTAACTCTCGCTTAAACAATCATTTCAAGCCCTCTTTGCTAACTTAAACACTCCATCTTGTCTTAATTAACCTCATTGATCAGTGCAACTCTAAAATAGACTCTTGTGCATGCAAATCATCACATTTCAAAGGATCTTAGTGGCTTAAGTATTGAATGCACTTGCCAAATCCTTCTCTTTATAAACCATCTTGTTATGATTTCTTAGTCACCATCTACAACTTAAATCTCAGCAACTAGGAGTCTCTATCTTACTAACTCTTTGCCATCTCATCATGAGAAAAGCTCCTAGTGGTAACTCATCCACCAAAGGACCACCCAAGAAACTTGATCGTGTTATTCATTAAATTTCTTCAAAAGAATCATCTCCCGTTAAATCCACAAACGCTAGGATTCCCCCTCCACCAACTCAACCAATCAAACCAATCCCCAAAAGGATTGTTCCCACAAAACTACCAATTCCAAACACCACTATACCTCCTAAACCAAACACTCCTATTTCCGCTAAACCATCACCCTAACTGCCTAGAGCCATATCATTCACCACTCCACTCTCATCACCACACCTCTACAATCTAGAGGACTTGCCTCCTAGGCCATCTCATCCTCTACCATTGCCAACATTCTCCTCAATAGAAAGAATAACGCAACAAAATCAAGGTGTTGAATCAACACTAGCCCCGACATCTTTTTCCCCGTCACCCTCAAATAGTCCATTTTGGATTATGAGGAATCATCAAAGTAAACCACCCAATCACAGCTTTACCTTTCTCACAAAAAGATTTAGGACATGTTGCTCTTAAACATTCTAACAGCTCCTGAGATCGTTTGGCCTGAATGCAAGCAAACCTAATTTCTCTATCAAGTGGCTTATTTATGAAATCCTCTTCTACAATCTCTCGAAGACATTCTAGACTATCCTTAAGGTAAGCGAAAAAGTTATGAAACACAAGTTCGTTATTTCTAAGATGAGGAGGAATGTATTTAATAAATACAAATATATTTAGAGTCTGAAGATGACTTTGATGCAACATTCTCATTAAAGACAAGTGGCATTTTCCCTTTTACCTGACTCCTCAGATTCTCAAATTCCTTTTGTAAAGACGTTATTATTTCGTTGTTTTTGTCACGAGTGACTTTGATTGAATCATATAACTCTTTAAAGTGTTGTTTCACCTTTTCATTTTCTTCTAGAAAACTCTCATTTTCCTTTTGTAGAACATTAACCAAGTTTTGAAGATGAAGACTCTGAGAACTCTGAGAATCTAAAGGAGGAGGCATTTGGGAGCCAGTCACATTGATCCGTGCCAAACCGTCAAGTTTTCTCACGCAAGCTGACCACTTGTGAATGGCCGACTGTAAGAAACTTAAAACAGCTTAAGCACGAATGCAATGAAGATCTGGGGAGTATAGGGTTTCCCCGGGTCGTTATGTCCCAGCGAGCTATGCAATGGATCACCAAACGTATAGTGATCGAGAGATTTGAACGGGAAAGAGATTTGATAGGATTATAACTACAGAAAAAGCCAACAAATTACAGAGGCTTAAATGCAAATTAAAGAAAGTTAAAAATATAAAAAAAAAATATTAAATAAAAGCTATCACTATTTGCAAAATGATGTTTTTGATTTTACGTTTTTATAAAACTGAATTAGAAACTACGTAACGTACAAATAAAAATGTGAAACTTACACAATATTAACCCTAAAAATATGAAAATGGTATTTTTACAAACCTAATGATAAAAGAAAATTATTAGAAAAAGAAAATTATTTTTATAACTATTTATCTATTTATTATTAATTAAAAACTATTTTTAACTATTAAATAATTACCTAAAATACAAGAAAATGTGAAATAAAGCTAGAAAAATAAAATTAAGACTTAGAAAAATCTAAAATATCAAAAGAGAATTTTCAAAACTATTTTTATATTTTTCTGATTATTTTTCTATTTTCTAGGAATTAAAAACTATTAAAAACTAATTAAATTACTTAAAAATACAAATTTAACTAAGAAAAATCTAGAAAAATATTTTTTTAGCTTTTTATATTTATCTTAACTTAAGAAAAATGAAAAATTATTTTTTTGAGACTTTTCTTAATTAATGGTATTAAAAGCTAATTAAAAAGGCCTAAAAACTGAATTAAATCAAGAAAAATACTAAACTGACTTGGAAAAATCTGAAAATTTCAAGAAAAGTCTAAAATTATATTTAGAATCTAGGGAAAATGGAAAAACAGATGCTTGAGTACAAGGATATGGGACTGCTATACCAAGTGCTTTAGAATAAGCACTTTAAATAAGCTATTGAACACAAACAAGCACTAAACTGAAACAGAAGTTCTAATATGCTAAAACTACCCAAATGCAACTAAAAACAACAAACCATAGCCTCTGAATTGCAAGATTAACAGATTTGGTTGATTTGAGTTTATTGCTTACAAACAGCTTTAGGTAACTACTTTTGGACTTAAGCACAATGCAAATTAAGTTTAAAATGAAAAATAAAAGTTGGAACTCAATCAAGACCTGGATAAGAACATATAAACCAAAAACTAGACCTAGGTAAGCTCTATTGAGCTCTGGCAAGTGGCCGCACAAACTGTGCAAAGTCAGTGTCAACTCCACTTTTGCACAGGGGAACTGAAGCCTATTTGACAAGCTCAAATGGAGCTTATAAAAAATTTGCAAAATTCTACAAAAATGGTAAAAAGCAAGGAGACCAGTTGAACTTTTGACACCCCAAGTTTCACTTGATCTAACCTAGAAATGAATCCATAAAAATTCCTCCCAGATGAGCTCAAAACTGATTTTGTCCAATTTGACTTTTGATACAAATTTGAAAGTTTGACTTTGGTGAGATTTGAACTCAATTTAAGGACTGATTATGAAGTTTATGGATGAAATGAGGATATTGCAAGATACCTCTATGATTTTAAAACACAAAACAAGTGTTTTGATTTCCAAAAACTCAACAGATAAGTGTAAAAGACATATTAATGGTTAAGTTGACTTTGGTGTTTCACAGGCACAATATATTGACAGCAATAAGTTTAATAGTGCAAAGCAAACATAAACCAAGAGGTTTCCACTCTTGAACAAACCTCAAACACAGTGTACAAACTGATCCAAACACCCCTTAACAACACTGATTTGCAATTTTAATTAAGCTAAACTACTGATCCAACTTGAGCAAATACTAACACTGATTCTAATGAGCCTAATAACACTTAAGCAATGTGATAAAAAACCAAAATAAACCATGAGTACAGATTATGCCAAAAATTCTAGAAAATTACTCACAAATGGTCCTAGCCACAATGGCTTGAATTCAAGTAACCGTGAGAACCACTATCCTATATATCAACCCAATGAATGCTAAATCACCCCAAATCTACCTCTGCATCACCCATTTCCATTTCCATTGCCATTTTTGCCCAGTTTGACTTTTCTTGACCAAGAACCAAAATTACTTGAACCTTGAATGTAACCTTATAAAATGTTGTAATGAGCTTATATAAGCTTGTTGAAGCTTAAAGTTAAGCTACTACAAGCTTTGATATATGATTTTGAAAATGAAAATTGCAACAGTAAGCTTAACAATGTGAAATGGTAATATGACTTAAATTGGTACTTGAAATTGGTTTATATTGATCAAATAACTTAACATGAGTACATTACAACAAAGGATCACAGATTTTTAACTTAACTAAAAACGACATTCAAGAAAATTTAAAAACTAGTAGACTCCTCTTTTCTTCTTCTCTTGCTTCCTTTTTATACCCAAACTCTTTCTCTCACTTCTCGGATAGTTTCCCACCTTTTTCCCTGGCCATTGGATCACTTGAACTCATCTTGGCCGTTTGATTGAATTTGGCGCCAAAATGGGTATTTGACAGTTGGGGCTGAGATGGTTGGTAAGAGATGCAATTAATGCTTCTTGGAGGGTTGTTGAGGAGGGGGGAACAAAACATGGAGTAGGGTGGAGCTTTGTTGGTGGTCGGTTGCGGTTTTGCGAAAAAGAGGAAAAAGAAGGAGGAAGGGGGCGCTTTGTGGTTTGGTTTTTATATATTAAAAAAGGACGGGGTTCAAGGTGGGGGTCAAATTGGCTTGGCAGGGTCCATTTGGTTTATGATAGGGTCAAAATGGGTGTAAAGGGTTTAAATCACAAGGACTAATGTTGCAATTTCGAAAATAGAGGGCCAGCTTCGCCAATTCATCAAAGTTGCTCCAAGGGCTAAAAGTGACAAGCTCCAAAAGTACAAGGACATATCTTGACATTTTCAAATTTCCAGGGGCCATTTTTGCCAAATTTCAAACTTGGAGGACCAAACTTGTAATTTCTCAAAACTTTTGACATTTTTCACCAAAGGACTAATTTTGACAAGTTATGATTTAAAAAAGACCTTTGATGATTTTACTTTTGAAATTAAGGCTCGTGGACTATTTCGACAACTTTTGAAACTTGGGGGACCTGAAACGCCAATTATGCAAACCTAGCTCGTTTTTCATCTGATTTTAAACATTTTGCATCTGAAACATATAAAATGCACTTTTGAGATATTTTCAGTATTTTGATGCATTTCTGAGCATTTTTAAACGTTTTGCAGTTCAGATTTAACCAAAAATGATGGGTATTTACACACTCATCACACATTGTTCTTTTCAACCTTTAATTGTGAAATTTGGGTTCTCATTTTTCGGATTGTGTTACAATGAGCTCGAATATGTTCATCACGTTTGCTGATTTCGAAAACTGCATCAAATTCAGGAGCATCCAAGGATGTCTTGATATTTTGAGGTTTTAACATTTTCTTTTAGATCTTGATATTTTAATTTCAAAGTAAGATGCTCAACTTCCAATTTAGAAAACTGTTTCAC
The DNA here is from genome assembly GCA_910596185.1 of Chrysanthemum makinoi. Classification (NCBI taxonomy): domain Eukaryota; kingdom Viridiplantae; phylum Streptophyta; class Magnoliopsida; order Asterales; family Asteraceae; genus Chrysanthemum; species Chrysanthemum makinoi. The sequence goes on from OU343217.1 coordinate 259,802,495, forward strand.
CATGTTATCATGATCATCTCGTTCAAAATTTTCATGCAATTTAGAGTTAGTTTTCTCTAGCTCAATGACACGATCATGGGAGACTTTCAGAGCAACAGATAATTCATGAAATTGAGATGCATTAATTGAACAATTTGTAGCAGTGTAAAACACATCTTGAGTGATACATTCAGAAATCAGATTCTCATTTAAGGTATGCAAGTTTTTCCTCTCAATCTCATTATATTTTAATTCTCGCTCATAGTCATTAACCTCAACTATCATTGCATCAAATTCCTTTTCTATTTCTTTAATATCTGAATCCATCCCCTTTTTAAGACTCTCAAATTGACCTTTTAATTGTTTAAATAAAGGCATGACCTCAGTTAAATAGCATTATTTAGTTTGCTCAAAACCCCTCTCCCCTTCAGTTATCCCAGTAGGTGTGATCCTTTTCTTACATGTCTTCTCAAAATCAACAAATAATTGATAAATGACATACTGACTGATTAAGGTCTTGCTCTTAGTGGGAATAGATCTAGGAACTAAATGCATTGGGGTATTGGGGGATATACAGTGGCAGGAAGCATTCTCCTACATGGGGGATTCTGTTCAACAAACTCACCAGCTTTTTTCATGTCCATATCCTTTTTTCCGAACAATTGTTCAGTGGGTCACCGTGTTTGAGGTCTAAATTTGTTAAATGCAATCCAATTATCCTTAGCATAGTTGGGTGTTTTATAACTGATTTTCTTTTCTATGCATGAAGGGCTCTTAAGTTTTTCATCCAATTTCTTTCTAGTGACTTCTTCTAACTGCTTATCTTCCTCAGTGTTCTCAACGCAACTAGGTTTCTGTCTAGGCTTAAGGATTTCATATTGATGAGTGTCTAAATACTCATCATTTTTATACTGTCTAGACTACAAAAACATCTGAAAACACTCAAAAATGCATCAAAATGATCAAAACATCACAAATCAGTGTTTTATGTGTTTTAAATGCAAAAATATCAAAATCAGATGAAAAATGTATCAAGTTTGCAAAATTTGCAGTTTTAGTCCCTTAAGTTTTAAAAGTTGTCAAATCTAGTCCCTGGAATTCAAAAATGTGGAATTTTATCATTCAAGGTCCCTGAAATCTTCTAAGTTATCAAAAATGATCCTTGAATGATTCTTTGGTCAATTGGCAAGAAAGGTCCCTAAACTTTGGAAAATTGCAAAAGTAGTCCTTGGATGTTTTAAAATAGAATTTTATGCAAAAGTTATCCTTGTACTATCAATGTTTGTCAAGTTTAGTCCTTGTGAGAAGTTTGGAAAAATGTCAAGTTCAGTCCCTGAAGAATGGCAGAATTACACTTTTGGTCCTTGATATTAATGCTAAGCCAAACAACCCAATATCCAATCCAATCCAATCCATGGCCCAACTGCTAGCCCAAACCTCTCAACCCTTGACCCCCCTTTTGCCCTTGAGCCCCGTGTCGATTGCATTTTGACCCCAGCCAAACCCCTTTTGACCTCCCCCGTTATTATACAACGGTCAACAAAGTCAAATAAAGAGAAAACCGCCAGGTACTGTACATCTCCCTCACAACCTCTGATTCCCCAAAACCAGAGATGGTTTTCCATCTTTTTCAACCCCCTCTCCATACTATGTCCCCTCCACCTCCTCTAAACAACAAAACCTTTAATTGATTGAGCCAAACCTCATTAATGATAAAACCTGCTTTGAAGAAAATTGGCGCCCAAATCCAAGTGGACGGATATGATGGTTCTAGCCAATCCAATGGCTCAGATTTGGTGGGATAGATTCAGAGGACATCAGAGATTCACAAAAGTCATTATATAGAGAGAGATGCAATGTATCATATCTATCTAGTGTAATTTACATTTTCCTTAGTCGTTTTTTTTATCTAAGCTTTCAAGTGTACGTTTTTATTTCCAAAATACTTTGTTTAAGTATCTCAAATGTATTAGAATCCTTTTTAATAAGCAATTTCAAGTTTTAAATCATATCTCAAGTTTATGCAAAATTTCATGTTTATGCAAAATTTCATGAATTATCAAATGTTGTTGTTAGATGTTTGTATGGATGAACTAGATCACTTAAGCTCCTAGAAAGCTTAATTAAGCTTTTAGATACATTTAAAATCAGTTTAGAATCAAAAACAGAAAATCACCAAAAATCCAAATTAAATAGTTGAAAAATAAAAAATCACAAGAAGATGGTGTACACAACGGAGCAGGGTAAATCATGGATGGCCTTGGTTTAGTAGCTTAGTGGTAAGCTAATAGGGGTGTTCATTGGTTCTGATTCTCAGTTTTGAGCTTGGAAGTTTTTGTAAGCCCTTTTGATCAATTTGGCATTTTATTGTTGTAGTTGTTAATTAGCTTATATTTCTGTTCCTTAGTAATCACTAGTCATAATTAAGTATATCTAAGCTTTTAAATCAAGAGGTTGTTCTTTTAACTTTGTGTTTTGTGAAAATTCCATTTTAACAGTTAAACTAGCTCAAGTCTTAATTCTTGGTTTTATGTTGTTGTCACTGATGGTTCATGCTTCATTAGTCTCATGTAATGATACCATAAGGTCTGCAATAACTTTCATGGATTGAATTTATGTTTTGCTTTGAAAAATTCCAAATCAGCTTGCTTAAAGGTCTGCTTTGGATTTGCTTGCTTAAACTGTATCAAGTCTTGTTTATGTTTTTGTTTGTTCTTGCTTTGTGTCACATAAGTGTTTTATATCTCATATCATCATAAAACCTGCCTTGTTTGTGGAAAAGTCAAAATAGCAGTTAATCATATCTTGTGTGTCCACTGTTGGAATGTCATGATTTATGATCATTGATTTGTGTTTATAAGTTGATAATCTTACTCAAATCAGTCTTAGTTTACTTTAACATAACATATTCAGTGCTTAAGATCAACTCAAAGTTCATTTTGGTCAACTTAGCTAGTTTTCTTAAAAAAGTCAAATTTCCAACTTGGTCGCTTTTTGAATAAAAAGATATTTTCATTGTGTGTTCATTAGTAAGATTCAGCTTATAAGCTTTTGGATTATCAAAGTTTGGTTGCTAAACAAAATTAGAAAAATATTAGTTCTCTGTAAATCAGCTTTTTAAGTGCTTATTTTCCTCTTTCTTTTGGACCCCATGTCCGCATACATGCCCGTGCATTTGGTTGGACCAACTTGAAAAGCTTGCACAGAGCTTGTTTGTTGGTCTTGTCTTGTGATTTTTGGTTCTTTGGGTAGCCAACCTAGCCACCTTGAGAACCCTAGTTTAGCTTTTCAATTTGAAGCTTAATAGGTAGGGCGCTTCTAAGCTTAAAGTTTGTCCCATTTTCTGTTTTTCATCACAAATAGCAAAGTGCTTATCTGCTTATTTCTATCTTTTCAGTGTGCTTATCTGTTCTTTTTAGCTTCATTCTAGTTCATCTAGCTTGTTTGTAGCTTATTTGAGCTTTTGTTTCAAACTTTTGAGCTTGTTTGAGCTTATTCCATCAAAATAAGTTCTTTATCATCACTGTTGGGATATTAAGCTTGTTAAACTGCTTATTTGTGTTTTGTAAAATTTTTGTCTTTATTAAAGTTTCATAATATCAGTATTAAAGTAGTTTTCAAAACAAAATCCGTAAAAAATCTCAAGTTAAAATCAGTGATAGTGTTTATTTAATATTTCCTAGCTTTTTGATTTTTCTTTTTAGCTTATTAATAAGCAAATCTTGTTTTTCTATTTTTCTTAGTTTTCTGTCATCATATAGTATTTTTAGAAAAGTTTCATATTTTTCCCTATCTTTTTAGTATTTATTATAATTTTAAATAGTTAAAAATAGTAATTAATTAGTAATAAATAATTAAAAAGTAAAAAAAAAATATCTTTTCTGTTTTAAAATTAGTTTTATCATATTTTAGATTTTTCCAAGTTAAAATTTTATTTTTCCGGTTTATTTTATATTTTCTAGAATTTAAGTGTATTTTAAGTAATAAATAATTAATAATAAATAAATAAATAGTTATAAAAATAATTTTCTTTTTCTAATAATTTTCTTTTTATTTTTAGGATTCAAAAAATGTTATTTTCATATTTTTAGGTCTTTTATTTCTTAGATTTTACTTTTTATTTTGTGCGATATCGTAGTTTTTAAACTTACGCTTACGTTTCTCTTATCCGATTGTTGTGCTTTTCTATTCTCAGATTCCATTCCTTTCCAAGCAATCAAGAGTGTAATTTCTTAATCTAAACCTTTACTGATCACTATCCTTAGTGATCACTCTATCATCTGAGTTTGTTTTGACACACCATTGAGTCTCCGTGGGACATAACGACCCGGGAATTCATTCTATTCTCCAGGACTTCATTGCATTTGTGTTTTAAGCGGTTTTAATCTTCTTACGGTCTGCCATTCACAAGTGGCCGGCTTGTGTGAGGTAGCTTGACTGTTTTCAGCACAGATCACATATCCATCATAAATTACCTTATGTGCTTCTCTAGCTTTCTTACAGGCCTCAGGGTTTGGTTCATCAACTAATGCAACACTATGTTTGTCACTTAGAACTCTATGCTTAGTGATCATGTGAGCAGTCTGAATGGTGTTTCCTTGTACGTACAATTTGTTTTCAAGTTTGTTTTCAAAGTTTTTAGGTTGGAAAATTCATTTAAAAGTTTCTATTCCTTAGCATTAAATTCCTGCTTAAGCACTTTAACATTTTCTTGAAGTTCTTGTTTTTGCTTAGCGGTTTTATTAAGGTTTTCTTTTAAGGAATCTAGCTCTTGTTTTAGTATTTCTTCCATAAAGCTACTTTTTCTAATAATTGTACGCATTTGGTCATCCATTTCCTGCTCACGAGTGGTTAACTCAAACTTAGCGCATTGTTCATAAATGGCAACTTGTTCTTTATAGGCATTAAGTTGAGAGATAACAGAATCATCAGGGGCACATGGAGTGAATTCATAAAAAACATAGTCATTATTGACTGCAGAAGATGCATCACTTGGTTCAATCACACTTTCACTTTGGATTTCATATTGATCATATGGGACAATATTACTATTACCCATATTAACAATATCTGTTTCACAAGTTTCATGTGATTGCACTTTATCATGTATCTTTTGCTCATCAACTTCATCATATAATTTTAATACCTCTGAGATGATTGATTCTTTGGATGGACCAGACTTGCTTAGATGATGAGACCTTTAGAGACCATTGGAGAAATGATAGCCATGAAGATTGTCCGGCAAGAGGTTCATCATCGACATCTAAGTCATATGCATCACAATCGGCAACTTGAAAGGCATTTTGATGATTGTGACCTATTTCCTGAATTGGTTGCTCATCCACATCCGCATCATATGTCTTAGCATTCCCCTCTGCAAGAAATAACAACTCTTCTTCATCCAAAATTGCACCATTGTCCTGAGCTTGCACAAGCAACATCTTGTCTCTGAAGTATTCTCATTTTGAGGGCATTTTGGAGATGTGCGCCTTCCTTGCAATGTGTCCATCACCACCACAGTTGTAGCACTTGACTGGCTTCACTTGTCCCCGATTGGCATTTCTCCCACGATTCTGATTAGCCACATACCCTCCACCTACTCCACCTCTTCCTGCTTATATCTGCCTACCTTGAACTGGTTGTACCATAACCGTTCCATCTCTGACAGTAGCTTGATTGTGTGGGTTGGATGTTGTTCTGTGGTTATTGTTGGTGTGAGTAGTGGTATTCAGATTTTGACTAACCATGAGAGACAGTTGATTGATGAAGTTTTCCATGATTGTGTTCGAGTCTGGAGGTTTATATGCTGGATCAGGAATGAGCTTGTAGTTACCGTTACCCGTAGGTATGACTTGAAAAGCTTTGGTGGTAATTCCAACATTTGTGTAAAAGGTTGTTGAATCATTTGAAGAACTTGTTTCTCCCTATTTAGTTTTGAATTGTTCAAGAAACCTTCGTTCAAACATAGCATGTCTCTCATTCTGAAGAAGGAAGGCATACAATTGCTCATAGTTGGTGTTCTTCAATCCTTTGGTTAGCTTCACAGAGGTGACAAATTTGTGCCATTCGGGATTCATGTTGTTCACAAACTTTGAATTCAGCTGAATATTTGGCATGGTCATTTTGATATTCCTCATATCATTCACAAGCTTGTGGAATCTCAAGTAATATTCATAGACACTTTCTTCGTGTTTCATCTTAAAGTGCTCGAATTCATCATACAGCTTGTGATTCTCTGTCTTCCTTAGTTAATTCGAGCCGAGAGAAAAATCTTGACATTATCCCAAACCGCCTTGGCTTTAGTGTTGTGATTGATAAGCTTGTAGATATCTTTTGGAAGACCACAAGTATAATGTTTGAAGCCCCGATATCAGCATCGAATCTCTTTTTCTCCTTATCATCAAGCTCATCATACGTCTTTGGTCTGTCCAATCCAAAGATCATTGTTCCATCTGCAGCAGTATCAATTATGTCTCTTGTAGTCTCAACCTGATAAGGTCCTTCATCAATTCATTTGAGAATGTTGACCCCATTTTCCTTTCCCAAACAGTACAACCTGATTCGTTTAGCCCATGAGTCATAATCTGTTATGTCAAGCATAGGTGGACGAGTATCTGATCCAGCTGCTTGAACGTCCTCAGCAACAGAGGAAACGATAGTAGGCACGTTGTTGTACATGATTACAAGTTCTACGGGATTTTACTATTCTTTGATTAAACCGAGAAATTGATTCTTTCACGGGATTTCACTCAACCAAAAGAACAACCGTAAAAATGTAGCACGAAGAAGTGACAAGTCTCAATAGACAAGTAGCTAAACAGTCAACTCGCTTTGGTATCAACTCGCTAAACAGTCAACTCGCTTAAAACTCAAGTCGCTTAAAGAAACAACTCGCTTAATAGCCAAGTCGCATACAGAGACAAGTCGCTTAACCACCAAGTCGCTTAAACCAAGTCGCTGACAATACAACTCGCTTAATAGCCAAGTCGTTTTAAAACTCAAGTCACTTAAAGAAACAACTCGCCTAATAGCCAATTCGCATATACCAACTCGCTGCTAATACAACTCGCTTAATAGCCAAGTCGCTTAAACCAACTCGCTTCCACTAACAAAGCAACTCGCTACCAAGAAACTCAACACCGTAGCTCAACTCGCTTCGTACAATATTTGAAAACAACCACTTTATCAATCAAAAACAGCTAAACCACAATGATTCAATCCTTCTAATTCAAAACCTAAACACATATGATGATCCTAAACACAAAAGTACAATCAAAATTAAAACTTTAACACTAGAAATTGTCCAAATGATTCAAACTCTCCTAAACACTTATAACCCCAAAAACCTTATGAAATCCACCAAAACAAAGAGCATGAAAGATGAGTGATCAAACCATGGCTCTGATACCAATTGTAAGATATAGGATTTCACAAACACATCAAACCAAATACATAAGGGGCGTATACAAAATGTTTAGAGAGAGAAAGGGAAGAGAGTTGGGAACTATGTGAAACAAAGAAAAATGGTATTGAAGCTCCAACCCTCTACCTTAGGAGGTAGAGGGTATTTATAGTGTCTTACAATAAACGCCTCCTACGGGCTGTGGATCAGGCATACAGTGGGTAAAGACCCGTCCGTCCTCCACTGTTTTACTTAAATAACTTCTTACTAATATTAAATAACTACGACTACGAGCTTTCTAATGATTACATATACTTGAGGTGACCGACACTTTAATGACTGAATTTTCTAATTCCTAACATATTTGTATTAACATAAATGACATAAAATATGAGCACAAATGGGGGTAATTGACACTTAAAGTCAGTATTATTTGATGTTATCACATACGCACAACTTGCCATGAGTAAGTTGTTGGAATACAACTAGTTGATAGTTACTAGTTATAATGTGCACGGTAAAACACAAGTACTTGTTATCGTGCCAAAGTTGAACAAACTTTCGACGACAAATATTCTTCATGTTTGACTTATCACTAAACATAGGAATAACATACATACAGTAAATTGGCTATACAAGATAATTTCATGAAGAGTTCAAGATCATAACATCCCAACTAAAAACCCAGCCTTACACGAGCCTGGTAACATACATACGGTAAGTTAGATAGATAAGCTAATTTCACTAAGAGTTCAGTGTTGCGACATCCTAACTAAAAAACTCGATCCTACATGAATCTGGTAAAATGCAAAAGCCCATAACAAGAAAACTGGCACAAACAAGCAAGATGGACATTAGTTCCACCAGAAACCAAAACAATGGGACATAACAAGGCAAAATTGAGTAAATTGATACACAAATCAATTTCACTATGACGCCATAGATAAGAAGTTAGATTTTATTCAGGGATCCAGGACGAACAATACCTTGATCACATAAAAAACCCAAGCCAACATGAACCTAGTAATACATACGACAAAAGTACCTACGATAAAAACATGATGATTGTTCAGAAGCAAGGCCTAACATACGGCCAAAACATCAACAAATTCACAAAAAACATTTAAACATGAGATGAGGAGGGGACATCTACAGCAAGTGTCAGGAGGTCATCAACACTTTGTTCTTGATAGGCTACGAGCCTTGCCAGATAAGGCCACGACATTGTACTCAGCTCAACAACTTCATTCATCAGCTTCTCACCTGCATTATCATCCAAGTCAAGGTCAGCAACAGATAACTTGTGATGCTTTACAATCACTTTCTTGGAAGTCAGGTGAGAACCCAGGCACATAGCCCTCTTTTGAACATGAAGAAAAGCATCTAAATACTGAGCAGAACATAGCAGATTGTTGAAAACCAGAGGCAACTGCTCTGTGAAAAACTAGAAGGGGGGTTGAATATTTTTATCGATTAAAACTTAGTTTTAAACTATTTAGATAGACTTATGTCATTCTATTTAGTATGTGTGTTGGATATTGATATATAAGCATATAAGTAAGTAATGCAAAGATAAAGAGTAAAGGAACACAAAACCACGACATGAGTATCTATAGTGGTTCGACTACAAGGACGCCTTCCTTGCCCTACTCCACTCACCGAGTACCCCACTCGAGAGTTCGTAAGAACTATACAACACAAGCTCCTTAATGTGGCAGAGAAGCCTTCACAACGTCGCCTACTCTTTATCTCGTACAAGGCTAAACAACGGGTTCTTCCATGAGGTAGAACCATACCTATCACAACGTTGCCTACACTTTATTCGATACAAGGCTAGATATTGAGTTCCATTACAACAGAGGAACTACTACCCAATACTACACCACAACACAACTACCTCAAAGGAGACACACTCCTTTTTACAACACTATAAGGATATCACTATCCTTTAAACCCAAACTATCTAACTTATACATCGATGCAACATATCGAATGTACTCCTTTGGCACCTTTCACTAATGCCTTCGACATGACCCTTTGACACCTTTCACTAATGCCTTCAACATAACACTTCTATGAAGGGAGGAAAGAACTATTAACAATATACACTTCAGTGGTTTTGATGATGAAGAAGCTTAGCAACTTATGACCTTGAGCTTGCACGTCTTCAAGAGGTGGTAATCTCGCCTTTAAGAGGAACCTAGAGAATCACACAAATATAAAACTACATAGAATGATCCTTTAGATTATAGGTTAGAGATATTAGAATACTGGAAGAAAGTAAATGTGAAGTGGTAGTGAGCAAGAGAGAAATGGCTCACTATTTATAGACAAAAACTTGTCTACTGTCCCACGGTTCCTACTGATCCCTCCCTAGAGGGATCCGACTAGTGCAAAAGCAGGGATCCTGCTACTGGGTCAGCTTAGTATGGATTTCAGGTTGCAAACCGGGTTATGGGTTATGGGTTATGAACCATGGGTTATGGGTAATGGATTTTGGATACATAACAAGATGCAATGTACTTAGTCATTGAGTTATGGATCTTGGGTCATGGGTCATGGACTTTGGGTCATGGATCATGGATAATACCCAACATGATTTTATGCATGATGTCATGCAATGGATCATGGGTTATGGATCATGCTCCATGGGTATGGGTTATGGACTTTGGTTTTACCCAACAACATTCATTGTACCTAGTCAATGGATCATGGGTTATGGGTTATGGGTCATGGGTCATGGACTTTGGTTTTTACCCATTACAATATATATACAAAGTATATATATATATATATATATATATATATATATACATTTCTATATTATGTAAACACTAGTTGTTATACATATGTGTGGAAAACTAGAAGGGGGTTGAATAGTTTTACCGATTAAAACTTTGTTTTAAACTATTTAGATTGACTTATGTCAATCTATTTAATGTGTGTGTTGGATGATGATAGATAAGCATATAAGTAAGTAATGTAAAGATAAAGAGTAAAAGAACACAAAACCACGACAGGAGTATTTATAATGGTTCGGCTACAAGGACACCCTCCTTGCCCTACTCCACTCCCCGAGTACCCCACTCGAGAGTTCATAAGCACTACACAACACAACCTCCTTAATGTGGCGGAGAAGCCTTCACAACGTCGCCTACACTTTATCTAGTACTTGGCTAGACACCGAGTTATTCCACGAGGTAGAACCAAACCTATCACAACGTCGCCTACACTTTATCCAGTACAAGGCTAGATACCGAGTTCCATTACAAAGGATGAACCACTACCCAACACTACACCACTACACGACTACCCCAAAGGAGATACACTCCTTGTTACAACATCATCAAGGATATCAATATCCTTTAACCCAAACTATCTATCTTGTACATCGATGCACCATATCGAATGTACACCCTTGGCACCTTTCACTAATGCCTTTCACGCGACCCTTCGACACCTTTCACTAATTCCTTCGACACGACCCTTCGGCACCTTTCACTAATGCCTTCAACACGACATTTCGGCACCTTTCACCAATGCCTTCGACACGACCCTTTGGAACCCTTCACTAATGCCTTTAACACAACACTTCTATGAAGGGAGAAAAGAACTATCAACAAGAGATACTTCAGTGATCTTGATGATGACGAAGCTTAGCAACTCATGACCTTGAGCTTGCACGTCTTCAAGAGGTCGTGATCTCGCCTTTAAGAGGAACCTAGAGAATCACACAAACATATAAATACATAGAATTATCCTATGGATCAGAGGTTAGAGATGTTACAATACTAAGAGAGAGTATGTGAAAAAAGGATAATGAGCAAGTGAGAAATGGCTCACTATTTATAGACAAAAATTTCTACTGTCCCGCGGTTCCCACGTATCTCTCTCCAAAGGGATCCAGCTAGTGCAATCCTAGGGATCCGGCTGCTTAGTCAGCTTAAGTCCGGATTTCGGGTTGCAAACCGGGTTATGGGTAATGGGTTATGAACCATGGTTTATTATGGTTACCCAACAAGATGCAATGTATCCAGACATTGGGTCATGGGTCTTGGGTCATGGATCATGTATAACATCCAACATGACTTCATGCATGATGTCATGCAATGGGTCATGGGTTATGGGTCAAGCTCCATGGGATGTGTCATGGACTTTGGGTTTTACCCAACAACATTCATTGAACCTAGTCAATGGATCATGGGTCATGGGTCATGGACTTTGGTTTTTACCCATTACATTACCCATTACAATATATACAAAGTATATATATATGTATTTCCATATTATGTAAACACTAGTTGTTATACATATGCATTTCTATAGGATGTAAACAATATTACTTGTTTAGTGTTTTATATGAAAATGTAAGTGTGTTAGTAAACTATTGGCTCAAACCTTTTACGTATTTTACTTGTTTCGTTAAAATGATTTTACGTTTGTTATCGACAAAACATTAAAAGATCGTAAGATATAAATAAACGTTTTTACGGCTTATTTGTATTAACAATATGTATTTCTATAATATGTAAACAATATTACTTGTTTAGTGTTTATATAAAAATGTCTTTGGTTTTATATAATTAACTTATTTACTAAACATGTTTTGATATGGTTTTAATATGTTTAGTAAAAGTGTGTTAGTAAACTATTGGCTCAAACCTTTTACGTATTTTATTTGTTTCGTTAAAATGATTTTACGTTTGTTATCGACAAAACATTAGAATATCGTAAAATATAAATCAACGTTTTTATGGTTTATTTGTATTAACATGCTCTATCAACTTCTTCTTCTCAGCCTTGAAGTAGGCAGCATGCTCACTATTTTCAAAATTAGACTAAACAGTTGTAGACAAAGAATCTGTCAGATCCTTGACCTGCTTCTTCAACCCTGCAACCTACCTTGTCAGGACAGCCAACTCCTCTGCATGACACTTGGCGACCTCTTCTTCATTAACCTTCAGGGTCTGAAAGGTTTGCTCCTTCTCAGAAGTTACCCCGAAGGACAATTTCTTCTAAGTTCTTGACATGGGCTTCACGACCAGCTTTGTCAACAGTGCAACCTGCGCAAGATCTTCCTCGAGACCCTTCACTCGAGCCTCAGCGACATCGACAAGCTTCTTATTCTTAATGGCTTCAGCCCCAACCCGATAAGCATACCTCGCCCGACATTTGAGAAATACATACTCATTGATAATGTCGCACATACCACGATCAAAGAGATCAAGGCTTGCGAGCAAACTTGGCCTTGCGGGCAGAAGAACAATCGAATCCACAAAAGTCTTGGCAGACCTCAATGAAGTACAAGCATCACCAACATCCAGGCCAGTCTGGAAGACAAGTGGCCCAGTCTTAGAAATTATGGGCAACGTGCTCTGGGAGACGGCTCCAACCTCGCCACTCCCACCACCCTGAGAACCAAATCTGCCAGCACCATGTAGCTTACTCGCTTCACCTGAGGTACCTCATAAAAACAACACACTCAAGACTTAGTCGCATGAAATACTATCTAAATCAGGGTATAAAAACAAAATGGCAATACCATCATCAGCCTGGATGACCTCCGTGGACTTTTTAGAATTCCCCCTTAAAGAAGTCCTTTGCTCAACCACCTCCGTATCATTATCTGAAATAGGATACACGGTAACCAATGGACTTAGAAGAAACCTCACTCCCGCCAACCTCAACATCAGTATGATCCATCTTCTTGTGAACCAAACGGTCAACCAAAGACTCATCATCCTCCGCGTCCTCCATCACATGGTCAACCAAAGGCTTTGAAACCGGTGGCACAGGTAGAGGAGGAGGAGCAACAACATCAAAATCCACCTGGATGACAGGCTCAGAGGCTACAGTCACACCAACATTATTCGCCTATGCAAGAAATGAGGAAACATCTATCACCGTAAGACAAACATCAAATCATGATTAGGTACAAATCAAAGAAATCACAAATGCAAATAGGTGAACACATCAACTCACCCTCACCACCCTGATATAACACAATGCGCCTCTCAACCTCACCATCCCAATTCTGACTTAAACAAACCAGAAACAAGGCACATGCCAACATAATCCTTGAGTAAACACGCAACAAACTCAAACGTTCATTTAGAATCCTATCGTCAAAGGAAACACCGATTGTAACATCCAGATCTGGATTCACACTGTTACTCCACCGCAGATGACGGAGAGATAAAACCTACGCATCAATGGTGATCCATACCTAGTTCTGATGGCAACTAGACAACCCCCTGGGCGTATTCATAATGGTTAGGCACGGCCCCTTGGTCACCCTCCTCTTAAAAGTATACTAAGACCCATAACTCTTTATTTAAAAAATAGGGCGAAAAACTTTTAAATGAGGAGGCAAGTTCATCCCATCACAAGCTATAATAAAGGCATGCAGCCTTTGATACTAAAGAGGATGAATTTGAGCGAAGGCGATATTAAAACAACGATATATTTTAAGAAAAAACGGGTGTAAGGGGAACCTAACATTAGCATGCGTGGCATACTTTAGGTAGAAGGAAGTAACATTGCGGGAAGGGGGATGGTCAACCCTATCATCCGCCGCGGGCACACTTGGTAAATAGGCCTCAATCCACTTGTGATTTTTCAAAAAGTTGTTAAACTTTAGGGTCTTTACCCGATAAGGATTATCGATAACAACACTTTCATTTTGTTTGGACGACATGACAAAAGAAATAAGGACGATACAACACATTATTATTTTTCAAGGAATACGACAAGAATAAGAAAACAAACTAACCTCGCCTCACCATCTTCTTCTGGAAAAAAGTTTTGATAAAGAACACAACTTCAAAGAACAAGGATCTTCAGCAGTTTCAAAGAAATTAAGCGGTTTCTTGAAAATGGGGAGTTTAAAAAGTGTAGCTTTTCATCCCTCAAGCCCTATTTATAGGAGAAGAAAGATAACCACTATTGTAAAACAAGTGGCAACAACCTATTAGGCCAGTAACCTCAATTCAGGTGCGTACTACTCACGACCTTACAAGACGCGCATGCACTAAGTCTCAGAATGAAGTCAGGCATAGTCGAATCGACATATCTGACCCACCGAAATATCGAAGAAAGAGATTTGAAATAATTCCAAAAGGGATTATTTTTACATTTCCCACGCAAGTATAAAATGCAGGCCTTACACTAAACACCTCAAACGTCACTTGGGGAACGCATCCTAAGTCCTAGGTCATCATCACAAGGTAACTCATGAGTCAGACTGGAAAAATCAGCCTGGACATACGGACCCTAGTTTCCTGGCACATGACTGAGAGGGGGGGGGGGCTCGGTTACTTCAAAAGTCTAGCATCATCTCACTTGTACATGACATAATATTAGACTAGGGACTTGATAGCATATCATTATTAGTGGCCTAAGGCCCATTAATAACACGCTCGAATCAAGCCTAAAATAGTTAGCGAAGTCAGTAATAACTAGAACAACAAAAGCCCAGGCCAAACTAGGACTGGAAACTCTACTCAGGTAGCATAGTACATGCACAAACACACAATTACTACAACTGTCGCTAACGGTTAAGATGTACGAGTCTGACATAACACAGTGGGGAACACACAATCAACAAAACAGGTGAGCGGAGAACTCTCGTGTACGAGCATAAGGACGCATGACATCTGTCTTCCTTGTCGGCTCTCGGATGATCAACACTTGGCACTGTGGTAGCCGCTGATCACTCTCGAAGGGTTTATCTCTAAACCCTACAAGCCTCTCTATAAAAGGAGGGTAACACACACTATCACATAAGTTTTCATACACTTGGGCAAATAATGCCTCACAACAGTACAACATGGTTTTTGTTTAAGTGTTACCCGAGCTTCTTGATCTATATCAATCTCATCGGGTCCTTACCATTCAACACAAAAAACCAAACAACAAAACCATTCTCATCTCATCTCTAAACCGATTTACATACTATATGTAAAAAGTCTTCAACTTCATATTTAATGCGGATACGCACTGTTTCTTTAAAAAAAAAGTGTAGATTTGGCAGGGACACCTCAACCCTGTGTACCTTTTGGTACCCACTCACCCTACCCAACAAAGGAATGAGGCCGGTGAAATACCTTTTGGTACTCACTATTTCTTAGTTGTTACCCACTGTCATAAATGGTAAAACATATAGTTCAATTGATCATAATGTTTATTTGTCGAAACAGATACAACATAATATAATTTTTCTACAATGTGAGTGTAAGGAAAATCTTCTACTTCATATTTAATACGGATAAGCATTATTGCTTAGTTGTTACCCATTGTCACAATTGGTAAAACATATAATTCAATTGATCATAATGTTTATTTGTCGAATCAGATACAACATAATATAATTATTCGAATATGATATTATAACTAAAACAACCAATCCTAGAAGTAGTGTTGCAAAAATCAGCTTAGGCGGGAATTAACCGCTCGGATTTTCACTAATCGGTCGTATTAATCGGGTTGGTCAAATCAGTCAACATACCGATTAATCGGATAAAATCGGCCAAATAAGCCATAAATCGACCAAATCGGACAAAAATCGGATAAATCAGTCAACTTGGTTACGAATACAAATCGGTCAAATCAGAAATAAATCGGCCAGATCGAAAAAAATGGGCTAAATTGGCCAAATCGGGCATATAGTTTTAAAATTTTATACTTTTATATATAAAAGATCCAATCCTCTTAATCCCGTCTAACTGGTTAATCGCTAGACAGTACCCAACCGCCCGGCTAGCGCATTGCAATTTTGCAACATTGCCTAGGAGTAAACTATTTTCATACCAATCATCGAGAAATCAAATCATGCATAACCAATTCTCATCGATAAAAACTATAATAAGTCGGTCAAAAGTTTATGGCTATCATAAATAAATGTGAGTTGTCTTAAGTTTAAATCCTGTTAGGTGTAAACAAATATGAAATAATACACTAATTTTCTAAAAAGAAAATTTAATCTATCTAAGCATATGTATTAACAACAATTTCAAAATTACTAAATTAGGTCGTCAGAAAATCAAAAACCATAATTACTTAACTTGTAACTAGTGTGATTTAATGGTAAAAAAAATCAGAGCCAAGTTACTACTTGTACCGCTACTATCATGGTTTTAAAAGACGCGCAAATGCGTGATGCTTGATAATGTCGTCACGCCTTATGCTACGTATTTTTGTAAACTCGATATATATGAAATATGATATAAATATATAAACGCAAAAGCATAGACGAAACTTGGATGAATATGTTGGGAGGGCCGAGTAAATGGTCAAAATTGTGTTTCTTTTAAGCAAATATAAGTAAAACCTCAAAGCCCTCCCCGATCTCCATTAAGGTCCGTCTATGCGCAAAAACTTTGCCTGACCGCTAAGACATAAGTCTTAGTCACGCCGTCACGCCTCGCCTCGCCTCGCCTCGCGTTATTTATAACCTTTGCTACTATTACTATACAAGACAAAAATTATTGAAATTACCTTTTTTTTACACCCACTATTTACCTTGAAATTTTCTTTATTAACAATTTCAATAACAATAAAATCATAAGTAATGATAGTAAAAATCTTGTAGATACTAGTATTATCCTACACGAACCAAGGTAGCAAGGTCCAACTAATTTCAAACAAGCGGTTACATCCCCACGATTATTTGACGCTTGCGTGTTCTCAGCGAAAAAAAATATTCCCCCAATTTAATTCCCAAATTACCCTTTCATTTCTCACTCCCCTATATAAACACAATCATCACACACACACACCCTCACTTAACCACTCCCCTTCCTCTCTCCAAAACCGTCTCATCAATTCTCCCCATTTTCTCTCTAAATCAGTTTTCCAATGTCTGGCAGAGCGCGTGGCGGTCACGGTCCTTCTTCTGGCCCTCCCGGAGGCCGCGGTAGAGGACGCGGCGCACCGCAAGCGTCACCGTCGTCGTCTGCGACGGCAACAGCTAGGCAGTTTGAACAAATGACTATAACGCCGGCACCGGCAATGCAGCAGGCGGTGGCTCCGTCGTCGTCGAAGAAGATTACGGTGCCGCCGAGGCCGGGGTTTGGTAGTATTGGGAGGAAATGTGTGATTCACGCGAATCATTTTAAGGTTGATCTCGGTGATAAAGATCCCTATCAGTATGATGTAAGTCGTTTTGACTGATTATTACTGGTTTTTTACTTTTGTGTGTTTTAACTCTGTGTAAATTAGTGTGTGTTTCTACTGTGTGTAAAATAGTGTGTTTTTACTGTGTGTAAAATAGTGTGTGTTTAACTGTGTAAATTACTCCTAAAAAATAGTTGTGTTTTAACTGTGTGTAAATTATTGTGTGTTTTTACTGTGTGTAAATTAGTGTGTGTTTTTACTGTGTGTAAATTAGTGTGTGTTTTTACTATGTGTTTCAACTGTATGTAAATTAGTTTGTGTTTTAACTGTGTGTAAATTAGTGTGTTTCTACTGTGTGTAAAATAGTGTGTTTTTACTCTGTGTAAATTATTGTGTGTTTTAACTGTGTGTAAATTAGTGTGTGTTTTTACTCTGTAAATTAGTGTGCTAATTTATTGTGTGTAAATTAGTGTGTGTTTTAACTGTGTGTAAATTAGTGTGTGTTTTAACTGTGTAAATTAGAATGTGTAAAATAGTGTGTGTTTCAACTGTGTGTAAAATATTGTGTGTTTAAATCTGTAAATTTACACACATAGTTTACAGACGGTTAAAACACAGCAAATAACACACTAAGTCACACACAGTTGAAGAATATAATTAGCAAACTACTTGATGTGATGAATAACAACTCTGTTTAAATCAATGTGTGTTTTAACTGTGTAAATTAGTGTATGTTTTGACTCTGTAATCTAGTGTGTTAATTGTGTGTTTTCACTGTTTGTATACTGGTGTGTTTTTAAACTGTGCCTAAAGTAGTGCCTGTTGACTTCTAGCTCTGTAAATCAGTCTATTTGTTACTCTCTGTAAGGCAGTGTGTTTTGAAACTCTGTAAATTAGTTGAGAAACTTTGTGTGTAAACTATTGTGCATTTTCACTGTGTTTTTGTACTGTTCACATATGTCAACAATCTATGTGTAGATTTATAAACGTCATAGGTCAATAAGTCTCATACATAAATGCGGATGTGTGTATGTATTGATGGGTAAATATTTGTGTTGACTGTATAGTACAGACTGTTTTAGTCTGAACTTTATTTATTTTATAGCAACATTTAGTTTGTGTTTTCACTGTAAATTAATCTACTCTGTAAAATTAGACTGTAATTTTGTTAATGTCTTACTGATCAGATCTATAATTTTGATGTGAAAATTGTTGATTAGTTGTGGTTTTAGTGTAAATTTAAATATCTCCCCTCATTTTAAATGGAAATTTCATATATACCCAAACATGCATTAAAAACATTGTACATTATGCATTCAATACTTGCACTTTGGGTATATATGAAATTAAAAATGAAAGTAGGGTGATATATGAAATTAATCCATTTAAATAACTCAAATTAACAATAGACTCAACTTTTTTCGTTTAATTTTAATATATAAAATGCTGTTTAGCCTGAGTTTTGCTATGTTTTTACATTAAGTCAGCTTTACTTAAATTTATAGTGTAATTTTGTTATTGGTTAGATTTACAATATTTCTGGTTTTTGTTAAATTTTAACTGAAAACTGGTTTTTGTGGAAGTTGTCTCCAAAATAATGTTTCTACATTTTCTGAAAGTAAGAGCAAATGTATCCATCTGATTTTTTTTTTAAATTTGTTATGATAAACTGTTTTATACGTGTGTTTAGAGTGCAAGTATGCATGTTGAGGTCTGATTGTGTGTGTTGTTGTGGTTTCGTATGCAAATTGTACTCATCTGTGATTAATGGGAATCTAGCTGTTGAATCCGATGAAACATTTGTTTTTTGTTGCTACTCTGGTTATGGTTTATTTGGTCGACGACTCATTCTGGTAAAGATTGGAGTCAATAATATGCTACTCTCTATTTTGCAAAGCATGTTTTGTGTGAAACTATGAAAGGTGAGTGAATAACACGGAGCAACTGTTTGGTCAAAACAATTTTTCTAAAGCAGCAGTACGGTGAAACATTGTGTAAATATTTATGTTGACTTTGTTTTTAGTGTGTTTTAATAATTCACTCAGTTACTTTTGTAGAAGGCTGTTAGCTACTCTGTCTTTGTTTTGTCATTTATAAGTATGCATTGACAACAGTTTTGTGAAGTCTAAATTAAATAATGCTATTTTACACCAAGTGCTTTTTATCCATGAATGGAATTTGTATATTGTTTATTCTGTTTTTGCAAATGTATGTGTTAGTCTCAAGATATGTGATGGTGTGGTTCTGATAGAGGACTAAATAATTGTAGATGTTACAATTTAAGTATAAGCTGATAGTGAGATCCATAAATGGAATTTGTGTGTATTTTGTTTCTGCTAAAGTTATCTATCAGTGTTAGAAGTCTAATAATGAACTTTGTATGTGTTTCCAATTATGGTTTTAGGTGACAATTTCTCCAGAGGTTACTTCAAAAACAAAAAGCAGAGAAATCATGGAGTTTCTCATCAAATCATACAGGGCTTCACACCTTGGAAACTTGATGTTGGCCTATGATGGGAAGAAGAGCGCCTTTGCTGCTGGGCAGCTGCCGTTTGAGTCTAAGGAGTTCGTTGTGAAGATCACTGAGCAGAACGGGTATAATCTATTCTTCAATATTTAATCATTCACTTTTTTCAAAATATGTATTGGCTTGTAATCTTGGTATTATATCATAGGAGGGAAAGAGAGTTTAAGGTAAGCATCAAGTTTGCTGCCAAAAAGGATCTTCACCACCTTAGGCAGTTCTTGCTTGGCCGTCAACAAGATAGCCCACAGGAGACTATTCAAGCTCTGGATGTTGTTCTCAGAGAGTCTGCTTCAAAAACGTAACACATCTTTCTTTACAACTTAGCTGCTATTTTTCTTGTGTCAATGATACATTATTAATGTGATTTAACTATTTATCTCTTGAATTGTAGGCGAGAGATAATTGGGAGATCTTTATTTAGCCCTGAGTTTGGAAAAGGGCCTCTGGGTGATGGCATTGAGTTCTGGAAGGGCTTTTACCAGAGTCTTAGACCAACCCAAATGGGTCTATCTCTAAATATTGGTGTGTTTCTTGACTCTTGTGCTGTATATTTGTGTACATTGTTTGTGATTATCATAGGTGTTGAAAGATATCTGGTTTTCTGACTTTCTTATTTTGCAGATATGTCGGCGAGAGCTTTCTATGAAGAAAAGGTGGTTTCTGATTTTGTTGGTGAGTTCTTGGGACGAGACATATCCAGACCCCTTTCGGACCAAGAACGTATTAAGGTATTCACTTGATGATTAAAGCTTTATATACTTTTGAACTGTCGAGTGAACCAGTAATTTATAAAGAGAATATCTCTATTCCTTTTGGCACTGGATTTAATTTGGAATAATTTAATTTAGAGGTTTATAATTTGGTTTGTTCGTTAATTTAAATGTGTGTAAAACATTTCAGAGTTTCTTATTTGGTACTTAATCAACTTCCACAGGTTAAGAGAGCACTGAGAGGGGTTCGTGTAGACGTTCATCGCAAGGATTACATGAGGCGCTACAAGGTTCAGGCAGTAACAGTTCAGCCAACCAGCCAGTTAAGGTGAGTTTGTAGCCATCATAATGTTACTTTTTGATGTCCAATAGGCAAATCTTAATCACGTCCAAAGAGGCATGAAAGTAAAATAATTGTAACACATCAACTCATTGTTCTTTGGATTCACATGGGTTTTATATCCGTCTAAAGCCTTATTCTTGTTGAATCTTTATAGTTTTGTTGATGAAACTGGTGTTACCAAGACTGTGGTTCAGTACTTTAGAGAAAAATACAATGTTCAGCTTCGCTTTCCTAATCTTCCAGCAATTCAAGCTGGCAATGATGCAAAGCCCATTTATCTGCCAATGGAGGTTTGCTTCATTATCCTTTTTTTAATGCCGTAATCTGTTGTGTATCTGCCTAGCTTTTAAAAAATGTTTCTAGCTGTTAAAAATAAATGCCAACACTGTAGTTGAAACAAGTAGGGTTGGATCAGTTGAAAAACCCCTTGCCTCTCAACCGAGAGGTCAGGGGTTCGATCCTCACTCCCTACAAAAGGCCGGAGGTCCTTTCTATCTTTGGTAGAACTGGAAGCAGCCTCTCTACCTTAGGTAGAGGTAAGGCTGTCTACATCTTAACCTCCCCCATACACCGGAAACGGTATTGGGTACCCATAACCCGTGGAAGACGGTATTGGGCGTTACTTTACTTTTACTGTAGTTGAAACAGATGACTTTTTCCTAATTTGTTTGTGTTGAAAGCTAAAGCTGCATACAGTATTTGTAATAAGTTTCCCAATTAACCTAGTTTTCATAACATCTGTGCTTGTAATTTGTGTGATTGTAGATTTGCCGTATTGCTAAGGGTCAAAGGTATGGGCTAAAGCTCAATGAAAGACAAGTTACTCAGTTTTTGAGGGCCACATGTCAACGTCCACAAGATAGGGAGACAAGTATCACAAAGGTACAAATCTTGACTTGTCGCTAATTAATAATACTATATATTCTATATTTAGTTTTTATCACTTTGTAAATATTTATTTTTTCTTGTTTGTTGTTGCTTGTAGACTTTGAAGAGTAACAACTATAACAATGATGAGCTTGTGAGCAGAGAATTTGGAATGCGTGTGACTGAGCTGCTCACTAAAATTGATGCCCGTGTTTTGCCGCCACCACCTGTAAATTAACACTCAACCTTTGTCTTTCATTTCATTATTATTGTGTTAATTCTGCTGATAATGATATTATTAACGTACTATTCTACTTAACAACATTTCAGCTAAGGTATCATGAGTCAGGACGTTCATCAGAGGTTAATCCTTCTGTTGGTCAATGGAACATGATTGACCTGGTAAATTGCTATTCATAAACCATAGAAAATCATACTGTGATGTTTTATCTTACTCTTTAGTAACACGAATGTTTATTATATGTAGAAAATGATCAATGGTGGAACGGTGAATTACTGGACTATAATTAACTTCTCCAGGCAGAACGAACAGGCTGTTGGCCGCTTTGTTAATGGACTTGTTTCCATGTGTCACTCTAAAGGCATCGTATGTATCTTATACTTTCACTATGTTCCTTTACTTCACATTATTGATGCATAAGGAGTTCATTCTAACTTTTTTTTTTCCACTTTTTTTTTGAAGGTTTTCAATCCTCAGCCTTTGATCAGAATGTGTTCTGCAGCACCCAATAACATAGAAAAAGCTCTAGTTGATCTTCAGTCTCAGTGTTCAGCACAGCTAGCTAAGAGTGCACCTGGTCATCAGCTTCAGATGCTGTTTGTCATTCTCCCTGAAGCTAAAGGAACTTACCGTAAGTTTGGTTTTTTTTTTAAAGTCTTGGCGTGTTGATTTTTTTATGTCTGACTTCTCTTTTCCCACAGCAAGAATCAAACGGGTGTGTGAAACTGAGTTGGGGATTGTTTCCCAGTGTTGCAAACCACAACATGTCCCAAAGATGAGTAATCAGTATTTTGAGAATGTTGCCATGAAGATTAATGTGAAGGTAATTTTTATTTGATATATAAAACATATGCATTGAATATTCCTGTTTGTTCACAAAATAAACTAAATTTTTAAAACCATATTAGGTAGGAGGAAGGAACACCGTATTGTCTGCGACTCTAAATGGTAGGCTTCCGTATGTGACTGATCGGCCAACAATAATCTTTGGAGCCGATGTTACACATCCTTCGCCTGGAGAGGATTCTATTCCTTCGATTGCCGCTGTAAGTTGCAATGTCTACTGTTATAACTTTATTGCATTATTTAGAAGGTAGCAGTTTTGACCCATTTGCCTCTTGTTATCACTTGGTTGCATTATTTAGAAGGTAGCTGTTTTGATCCATTTGATTGCACTTATATGGGTTTGGTTTAACGTTGAATGAGTCAAAAGTGTCATCCAAAGTGCTTGGGTTGAAACACCCCAAATTGAAACAGGCAGAATGTTAAAACTGGCTTGATTAAGTTACTCTAAAACACTTCCAAGTGTCAAAATATGGAATTGACCCATTTTTTCACCTGCCCTCCTTTTAATCATAAGTTACTCTTAAACACATGTCATCAATGTAAGCTTAATCCTACAAGATTAGCTTAGACAAACACTTCCTTTTAATCATAAGTTACTCTTAAACACATGTCATCAATGTAAGCTTAATCCTACAAGATTAGCTTAGACAAACACTTCCTTTCAGAATGAGACAAACTGGCCATAGTTTAATGATAATATCTAAAAGTTCCCAACGTTTTCTGTTGCAGTATCACAAAATGTGATCAACTGGGTTTGTTATATAGTTTTCTTCAAATATGTTGCTTAATATTGTTGTATCTTATACCAAGTGGGGAGGGTAACTGGGTGGACCAGTTCAGACAGGTAAAAAGCCCCCCACAGTGTCTGAATATTTAACTATACGGTAAAAAAAGTTACAAAAGGAATTGTTTGGCCAGCCTAACTGTTTGGACCTACTTAGTTTGACCCATTTGCCATTGCCACGAATGCTATATAATCCGTGCACTGTTTGATTTCTTATAAGGCTGTTTTCTGTATTAATTTACAGGTTGTTGCCTCAATGGACTGGCCACAAGTGACCAAGTACAAGGCACTCGTATCTGCACAGCCACACAGGCAGGAGATTATCCATGACTTGTACACAACCTCAACTGATCCAAAAAGAGGTGTCATTCATGGAGGCCTGATTAGGTAATCAGTTAAACCAGTTTTATATAAAGAGTTTCAATTTAGTCTTGAGATAAGCTTATGATAGCTGGATTCTTATTTTACTCTTTTGCAGGGAACTGTTAATATCGTTTAAGAAGTCAACTGGACACAAGCCTCACCGCATAATATTCTATAGGTAGCATTTCATTTCATATCCTATCCTATCTTTACTGATATATTCTAATTATTTGTTGTGTTAAATCTAAAAAACTTATTGACTGTTACAGAGATGGAGTTAGTGAGGGACAGTTCAATGAGGTGTTGCTAAATGAAATGGACAAGATCCGCAAGGTAGTTCTCCTTTCTACATTTATTATTATAAAACACGTCAAAAGCACATGTTCCCTTTCTAACAAATGCAGTTGGTTGATACATCCAGGCTTGTCTTTCGTTGGAGGAGAACTACATGCCTCCTGTGACATTCATTGTAGTTCAGAAAAGGCACCATACTCGTTTCTTTCCCGTGAGACATGGTGACAGGGCTAGTACTGATAGGAGTGGCAATATTCTTCCAGGTTTGTAAATTTCTAATTTACTAAGTGCTGTTTATGATTTGTTTGCGATTTTCTAATTCTATCTTATTCATTAAATTTGTCAGGAACTGTTGTGGATACCAAGATTTGTCACCCCACTGAGTTTGATTTCTACTTGTGTAGTCATGCGGGTATACAGGTGAACCATTTTAGCTTTTATATTGGGTTCATATTTCTTCTCCCTTTATACAAAGTTCAAGTTGAATTAGTATCATGTTTTTTTACCTGCTAATTTGGTTGGGTTGTATCTTTGCAGGGTACTAGTCGCCCTACTCACTACCATGTTCTCTTTGATGAAAACAAGTTCACTGCGGACGGACTTCAAATGCTAACGAATAGTTTATGCTACACGTAATTAACCAATTCTCTCCTCATTAACTCATTTAACCAGTTTCTTATATAAAATATCTGTAATGAAACTATAATGTTAATGTGCCTTTTCTACTTTCAGGTATCAAAGGTGTACACGATCTGTCTCCATAGGTATACCTTCTGATTCTTGACATCTCAAGACTGTTGAATAGTTTACTTTTTGTATTTCACACTCTAATACATGTGATTTATAAATGGATTTATGTTTTTGCAGTTCCTCCTGCATACTATGCACACTTGGCTGCTTTCCGAGCCCGATACTACATGGAAGGTGATTTGTCCGACAGTGATTCACGTGGAGCTCGTAATACCAGAGACCGTGTGGCTGATGTTCGTCCTCTTCCAGTGATCCATGAGAATGTGAAGAGTGTCATGTTTTACTGCTGATGTGTTGGTTGACTTTATTTTGAACTTCAAAACTTTTGGGTAATTTAACTTTTTATGGGGTTTTTTTTGGTAATTTTATCCCCATCCAGTAGATGATGTGGTGTAAATAACAGTACTATGCCATGCAAAGCTTTACAGCTTTTGCTTATGCCAGATATCTGATGGGTCGGGTGTGGCCTTAGGTTTAGACGACATGCTTATGAGAGCGTGTTGATAACTTTTCTAAAACTATCTTTTGGTGAAGGAGTATAAGTTCTTGGATATGCTATGCCATTATGAGTTGATAACTTTAGTCGTAAATGTTGTTGGATCTCAATAGAGTGAAGCAATTCGAACCAAAAGGGTCAGCTGTTGCAATTCATGATGCTTCTTATGAGAATTTATCGAATAGATGGCTAGATATGGAGTTTTTTGTTTGACCATATTGTCTTGAAAAAAATATTGTACGCAACTATAGCGGGGTGGTGTTGTTTAAGCCTCTCCGTAGGGGTTTGTGAGCTTATAATTATTATACTAAAAAACATTGAACATCAAGCATTTGTGCATATGCTTGAAAACTGAAACGATCTTCATTGACTAGCTCAAATAACATAAATAATCGACAACTCTTGTGACTGTTAACTAGTTGCAACCTATATGATGCGATGATTTGATTTGAATTAGTAAAAGAACATGACAATTTGAGAGTTAAAAACTCAAATACTTGATGCCAGAGAGTTTTGGGTAATGAGCAAAAACTTCAAAACGTGACTGAAACAATGTACAGTCAACACCAGACATTATATAAGCAAATGAATACAGAATACAGATGCTTTGAAAATTCCGTTAGTTGAAAGTGTTGGTCTTGATATTTTTTGTTTGATATGAGCCAGATTGATTGTTGACATCAGTGATGCTGTTGAAGAGTGTCATAATTAACTTAGAGAACTATAATAGTAGTTCTGAATGTATGATTAACATTTCAATGTTTATGATTTACTAAAAGGTAGTAATTGCTAACTAGCTTATTTGTCACTTCAAATAACTTATTAACAATGTTTATTTCAAAAGGACGTGCAACCTTATGATTCTAGTGGCTTTTGGTCGAGTCTAGGAATAATATGATAACGTACAGGACGAAATAATGGTTTGAAGCCCATTAAGAAATCTAATAATTCCGAATTTTTCAAAGAAACCATGGTGCTACGATACCAAGTAGTTGGACGAAATAAACCATATTTGAAATAGAAAAGCCAACTAATTTCGGGTATTTTAAACTATTCGTATTCTTTTCAATCAAAAGTAGTGCTCGAACACCTTGACCCTTGTAAAAGAAATTGACAAGCAGAAGTTTCAAATTTCAATCAAAAGTAGGCTAGAACGTTATTTGAGGTCTCACTTAAAACAATATAAACAGTGTACATGATAGTGATGCTAAGCATGACCCCTCCTCATTGACAAAATTACAGATTGATTCAATGTCAAAGCGAAAGTGTTGGCGAGAATCGGGTGCAATCCCATGAATTATAAGCACCCCTTGATATTAACAGTCGATATTAATATATTGGAAAAAGATAGTAAATTTAGTATGGAGTATACCGACTACTAATCGAGGTTTCAAACATAGCATGGCAAGTATTACCAAACAAATTACCGCAATAACTCATCAAAATGTTGTAAATTAAAGTGATGTTCGATTTATTGTAAATTGTATTTTGCTTAGAAGATTTTATCGAATAGATGGCTAGATATGGATGTGTAAGCGATTTTGAGAGGTTTGCTTACTTATGCTTATAAAGTCAAAATTTGTGTAAGCTTGGCTCATGAGCTTATACGACTCATTGACGACATCAAACAAGTGACAACATAATACAAACGTGATCATGTGGCTATTATGTACCTAAACGTAGGTATAAAAATATAGAACCACCTTAATAAGGATGATAGACAATGTCATAAGTAAGGATGTAAAACATTCTTATAACTTTCTTTAGGGTTTGTGAGCCTATATAATTTTTTTTTGAAAAGCCAAAAAAAACTTTGTGAGAGCGTGTATAAGCTTAGCTTATCAGTTTATATGAAGCATTTGTGCATATAATCAATAACTCTTGTGACCGTTAACTAGTTGTAACTTATCTGATACGATGATTTGATTTGAATTAGAACATGACAATTTTAGATTTCAAAACTGAAATGCTTGATGCAAAGAGTTTTGGGTAATGAGCAAAAACTTCAAAACGAGAATGAAAAATGTAGAGTACAACACGAGACACATTATAAGCAAATGAATACAGCCATACTCTATGCTTTGGAAATTCCTTTAGTTGAAAGAGTTGGTCTTTATATTTTTCTTTTTATATACTTTATTTGTAAGATTGATTATGCAGTTCTGAATATATGATTAACATATCAATGTGTATGATTAATTAAAGAGTAGTATAAAGTACCAAGCTTGTCATAATTAACTTTAAGAACTATAATAGTAGTACTGAATATATGATTAACATATCAATGTTTATGATTATTTAAAAGGTAATTACTAACTTGCTCATTTGTCACTTACACTAAGTTCGCACGACCTTAAGAAGTTCAAGTACAAGTATAATCTCCATTTCATCCTGTAAAGCGAGTTGGTTTTGTCATAACAAGATTTGTTGGAGGAAGGTTAATTTTGTCATAACAAAATTTGTTGGGGACACTTCGGGCTGTTGAAAGTTATCGCCAAAAGCGTGAAAATGTCCCCTCCAATTGCAGTCAATGTTGTAGTGCGTTGACATGTGTCATTTTAAGTTTAGAGCTTATAACTATATGAACTGATGAACAATGTTTATTTCAGAAGTTATAAATACATGAACTGATATAAAGTGGTGATCGTTTCTCATAGACATTTTAATTTTGATGCGAATGTTGAAAATTAAGGACGTGCAACCTTTATGATTCTAGTGGCTTTAGATCGAGTCTAGGAATAATATGATAACGTACATGGAGTTTGTCTTCTTGAATCGGTATCATATTCACATATCATGTCGTAGAAAAATTAGCATTTCTACAAGGTGCTGCATGCCTGCATTTGTGAAATTACTTTTGCAGTTTTGCTACAATTAAAGTAATCGTTTGAAGCCCACTAAAAAATCCCTTAATTCCGAATTTTCCAAAGAAGCCATGGTACTACGGGAACAAGTAGTTGCACGAAATAAACCATACTTTTTTTTATAAAAAAACGACAACTAACTATCTCACAATATACACACCACATACTATCTTACATGTCCTAAGCAATACTTGAACCACAACCATTTGATTGAGGAACTTCTCACACAGCAAGGATGTTGTTGGAACACAAGCCTTTTGGTGAAATAAACCATACTTGAAATAGAAAAGCCAACTAATTTCGTGTATTTTAAACTGTTGGTACTCTTATTCTCAGTATCAAAACCATGAACACCAAAGATCGATTGATATTGAAAGTAGCTCGAACACCATGACCTTTGTAAAAGAAATTGACAAATGGAACTGATGAGGTGATGAATATTTTGACTATTTCAGACCATCATAAAGTTTATAGACAAAAATGTTTTTACTTTTCAAGACAAGCAGAAGTTTCAAATTTAAGTCAAAAGTAGGTTAGAACGTTATTTGAGGTCTCATTTAACATGAATATACTTTCTTGTTTTTTTTGTTTACAAAAAAATGTAAACAGTGTAAATGATAGTGATGCTAAGCCAGAACCCTCCTCATCGACAAAACTACAGATTGATTCAACGTCAAAGCGAAAGTGTTGGTGAGAATCGGGTGCAATCCCATTATTTATAAGCACCCCTTGATATTAACATCGATTGTCTTTCGAAAAAAAAAATGTTTGTGTAATGAGCTTATGTTGAATCCAATGGGTCAACGATCAAGTGATACTTAAACTGTCGATATTAATATATTGGAAAAAGATAGTAAATTTAGGTGTGGAGTTTACCGACTGGTGATCGAGGTTTCAAGCATAGCATGGCAAGTATTACCAAACAAATTACGGCAATAACTCATGAAAATGTTGTAAATTAAAGTGATATACGATTTATTGTAAATTGTATTTCGCATAGAAGATTTTATCGGATAGATGGCTAGATATGGATGTGTAAGCGATTTTGAGAGGTTTGCGTACTAATGCTTATAAAGTAAAAATTTGTGCAAGCTTGGCTCATGAGCTTATACGACCCGTTATTGTCATTGACGACATCAAACAACATAATACAAAAGTGATCATGTGGTTGTTATGTACCTAAACGTAGGTATAAAAAGTATAGAACTACCTTAATAAGGATGATAGACAATGTCAAAAGTAAGGATATAAAACATTCTTCTTATAACTTCGTTTATGAAAAAGTATGTCATTTTTGAGATGGTTCCTATACCTATGCTTAGATACATGACAATTAGCATTAATAACCGATAACGTACTCTTGTGATCTTGATCCCCATTAATACGTTATAGTATACAACGAGCATAATTGCCCGCGCGTTGCTGCGGGGCGGCCGTGTTTATGTTAAAACATTTAGGCAAACTACAACTTAAATTCTTGATATATGTGCAAAACAACACATATAAGTATGACAATTAGCTATGTAGCAACAAAAATTAATATGTTTGTAACCTGATCGTATCTTGCCACTTTCGTGCACATAAAACTGAAATTTATATGTTTTATTTTTGTTTTTTTACAATACTTTCTACTATCGACTCAGAAGTTTGATGATTCCAACTCCATTTACGACACTCTCCATCTCAACATGTGCAACATTTCTCAATGATCCGTGTCATCAATTAAGCATGTTTCGATTCTGCTTCCATTTCTATTTCAAGATTTAACCTTTTCATCAACCCAATATCACCTCCTTTGCTATGATTGAAAAATAAATAAATAAATAAATAAGAATCAAACATTAAAGAAACCCAACTATATAAAGAACCCAATTTTTTTAAAAGAATCATAAAAAATATAAAAATAATAATAATAATTAAAAAAAAATCTCAATTCAAGCATACGAAGCATTTTTAGTAGAAAACAAAGATATTATTACCTCCATCTCAATATTATAGTCCATTTTTCCTTTTTAGTATGTCCCAAAATTATTATCCACTACTAAAATTGTTGTTGAAATTGTTTAAGTTTACTATATTGCCCTCAAGTCGGTATGCTAATTATGGTAGTTTAATCAGATTTTTATCTAATAATCATCTTCCTCCAAGATTTTTATAAAACCATTAATTAGTGCTCTAATCCATATCTTAATCTTTAAGATAGAATACAAACTAAACATACATATGAACCTACCTTGTTGTCCATGCATGCCTACATGATATTATGTAGTTAACTATTTAAGGCCATAGAAAGGGTACTCTGAATATTATTAATTCTATAACATGTCAAGTAGGCCGAAGAAAGCAACCCATGTGTCAAAGGCTCGAACAATAGGAGGTGTGTATGCATCCTAATGAATATATACTATCTGATAATCAGTAAACAACTGGTCATTTCAAAAAGCTTAAAGATGAAATTTATATGTTAACTTTTCAGGTGACATAAATTTTGTTTTAACATGTTGAATTCCCAAGTATTTTTCACTACAAAATAAGCAAACCCAAAACACTACTTTCTCGAGTGCGTATTGATACCAATTATAGCCTTAATAATTAACAAAACTGTTACCAATTGTGCCGCATACCTCAAATGAGAAATGAAATTATATCAGTAGTCGTTGTAATAAAGTTACCTGCAGGCACAATATAAAGAAACCTCACATTCTGTCAAACCTTCTGAAAACATGCATATATATGATCTCACCTTGACAAAATTGATTTTCAAGAACCATCGATCTTCATCATTTGCTTTATTATCCTGAATGGCAGAATCATCTCATGTCATTCATGAGTTATGATTGATAATTAATACAATAAGAACATTCGTGAGCTATTGCTAACAAAAAGAAAATTGACTGGAAACTGTGAGCTACACTTAAATTAAAGAGTCTGAACTAAGCGATGAGTGTTTTATTCTAGATTTTTATCTAATAAAAGTGCAAGCCTTCATGGCCTTGCTGCATCATTTCTACGGTACCAAAAATAACTGAACCTGAGTTTTAAAATTTTAAAAAAAATCTTATAATTAAATACGTTACATCTTAAAATTACCATTTTTTCCTCAAACCTATTTGAGTACTGTTGTAGCTTCATAGGTTCAAAGAAAAAAAACAATATCATTACTCATTGGCCAACCTAACTTGAAACAATCTGCCAACACGCTAAACGTGACCATTTAACCTAACTTGAAACAAACATTTTGTAAAGACTGAGGCTAAACTTGAAACATTTTGAAATTAAACAGTATCATTACACATTGGCCAGTCTAAACTTGAAACAATCTGCCAACATATACACCTAGGCTAAACGGTCACGTTTAGCACCCGTAGCATCAGAATCTTTCGCACACTAAGCCCCCTACATTCGACACGTAAAACTCTACGAAATTGTGAAAAAATGGTGTGACACAGATTTGAAAAGACTGCAGTTTTAAGGGGGGTTTTGGGAGATCTTAGTCGAAAGACTTATGCTAAAGCCCTTTTAAAACACAGATTCCACCATTTTTCAGGAGCCCAAATACCCCTTAAAAGTAAATTCTTGTTGTTCTAATTTCCCAGAAATAATTGTCCATATTGCATCCATTATTGAAACAATTCTAGCATAATAAAACAAATCAAACAAACCTATCAAAATGCATAAATCTTTAACAGACAAAGTAAAAAATACCTGGAAAGGGAAAACTCGACCACCTATTCTTAATTTTCCTGCGCTTCGTAACCAAGCTACGCCCCTTAACAAATCATCATGCCCTACCATAATAAATGTATACAATAACTTAAGATCAAACAGATTGATAAGCACATGAATAACCAATTCCAAACACCCTCCAACCATACTAATGGTTGCCCATCTACTTTTCTGTTTTAGTACCATACAAAAGGCAATATGAAAAAGCCTTTTTAAGCCAAAAGTAAGAATAATCAATACCTCTCTA
Source organism: Chrysanthemum makinoi (assembly GCA_910596185.1). Taxonomy (NCBI): domain Eukaryota; kingdom Viridiplantae; phylum Streptophyta; class Magnoliopsida; order Asterales; family Asteraceae; genus Chrysanthemum; species Chrysanthemum makinoi. The sequence continues at coordinate 259,835,047 of OU343217.1, forward strand.
GTGTCCCTTTTGTGAACCATGAATCCAACTCGACCACCCGACAATGCATTTTCTCTAGTGTCACTTCAAGCATAATAGACTTACCCGACAATGCAACTTGTTCCTCTGCAACTTTCAAATGAGTCAAAAATGGCTTCACTAAAGCTGATGCAAGCTTCTCAGTGTTCCCATTACCCGAAATATACAGCTGACATCTACATAGAGAAGCAAAAAAAAATCAGAAAAGAAAAGACATCTAAGGGAGTGTTTGTGATTGGTCTTACACAGTATAACAATACAAATAACAAATCAGTTAACACTTGAACAAAAAAGAAACTTATAGAAAGAAGATTGATATCTGGAGCAATAATATGGGGATTGTTTCTGACCTAATAACCTCAATTTTGTTGTTGAATGGTGACGGCCTGATCGACATTAACTACTTCCCGGTGATCCTGCTAGTGTCGCTGGCTTCAATTCGTAGCTGGAAATGCAGCCCTCCCCATGAAAAGCATATGTTCTGCAAGAAAGCATGTAATCAGTACCTTATGACCACCAATCAAAGCAAACCATCAAGCGTTAACCTTACTTTTAGCAACATTACCATGCGATAAATTATATAAAATGTAATCGCCCTGAAATCTTCTGTAATCCATTATTGTTCTGCAATACATGTGTCATTGTTAGACAACTTTCCTCATTTGATTCAACTAACTTGTTAAACGTAGTAGGCCTCATGCAACTCTTACTTCATCCTTGATGTTCAAATCATAGGTTGTGCCCTTGTATTCATAGAACTCATATGCTGTAACATCCATTCCAAATTCCAATAACAACCTGCAGTAGATCCGTTTAGCGACTACACAAAACATATTATGCAACATATCGTATTTTTTCGTAGATACAAAACAGAATTACCTTTTCACTATATACCTCGCCGGTTACAATTGAAACCCATGGTGGAAGGATAGTATAGCAGCAGTTTCCCAGTTGAAGCCAATAAGGGGATCAAATGTATGACCACGTTACTATTTTTTTTATTTACCCTCAACATTAACGTCAATCAGTCTGTTTCCACACATACTGAAAAAATGACACATTTTAACCTGATCCCCGTGTTGACCTGCTACCAATTCACTCACTTTTGAAACTCTAAGAATGTAAACGGCTAGGAATGTACTGGAAGTGCCATCTTATATCTAAGTTTTCGTATGAATCTCAAAATTGGTATTTGAGATGTAGAACCAATTTCTTAATAAAAATACATTTCTTTATCTACAAATCATGGTGGACCAATTAATCCAATAAACTGACAAACCAAGCTATAAGAACGTCATATATGTCAATTGAATTGATGCGTTATGTTATTTTTTCTCTTGACTCGTGACCCGACATACTAACTTATCATGTTATATGTCAATTGAATGGATAAAATTATAAATATGCTGAATACATTGATGAAAAAATCAGATAGCAGTCAAACATTTATACAGTTGCGTGTTCAGGAAGAAAAGTTCACAATAAGTTTTTGAGTATGTTTCTTTCACTTTCATGGCCAGCTTAACTTATGTTGCATCATGCATATCCTATGATTTAAGTTTGATAATTTCATCCTGCATTTTTCTTTCTCCAAAAAATATTGTAGGTCACCTATTTCAATATTAGATTTAATCCCCTTCTTCTTCTAAACACCGCAAGGTACTTATATGTGTTTAAGGGGTGTTTGGTTGAGCATTGTTCCCATCCACTAATGAACAAATGGTGGAATTTAATCACAGAATCAAACACACAAAAGTCTAACTTAACCGAACAATCATAAACACAATATTCAAGACACGAAGACATTAGGCATACAAAATATAGAATATGAAATACTCACCATTGTGGATACGTGAGTCTGATGATCTTGTGGTCCTTCTCCAGCAAGTCTCCCTTACAAAATACAAACAGGATCAACCCTAATCTTGATTTACAATAAAAATCAAAACTTCTACAAATTTAAAAAATCGTACCCACGTATGGTAAACACAACTTCTTTTTCCCATTGTTTCCCCATCGTCAACCAAATTCCAACTCCCAATCTTTCATATTTCCTATTACAAAAGAATAAACCCTAATCAAACTAAACCTCTAATACTCTTAAATAGGCACTCAATTTCTGTAAAAACAGATACTAATACTTATAATCAAAACAAAAAGATTGAATCTTTATAATAACAAAAATATGATTAAACCTTGAGATAAGAGACAATTAACAGCTTTATTAGGGTGTACACCGCCGCCTCTGCTTCCCATCAGATATAAGAAACCCGCCTTTTTTTTTGGTTTGATCGAATAATATCATCATCTTTAAATCAAAGATATGAAAAAGATGCACTGTTGAAAAAATGGTGTGTGGGAGGAAGCTTTGAGAAGAGTCGGTGGGTGGAAGTTTTGAGAATAATGTGAGGATGAAGAGTTGTCTAGAACAAATATGTATATAACTGTGTAATAGGTTTAGTTTATACAGATGGCATGTATCTATACAGTGAACAGTAAAACCTCAAACACACGTCCACCAATCTTAACATGCCACATCTTTGTTATGGGTACTGTAGTTTGTATACAAAGTGAAACGGACCAACCAAATGATGCCAACATATCATGTATAGATACTTTTTTGATACACTCATAAAACGGCTGGTAGTAATATATATATAATATGCATTTGACTTTTTGGGTCAAACATGCGTCATTTTATCTTTGACTAACTACAAAGAACAAAACATAACGATATGAAGCCGTGACTATGAGAAAATATACTTGTAAAGATTTGATCGCTTCTCATAGCAAACTTGCAGCTACACTAAAATCACTACACTAGCATGATTTTCATGCGTAACGATAGACAAGTAACCTATATAAAAAAACGTGTAAAACCTTTTAGTTACATTAATTGAAATATGGTTTCTTATAGGGAGTGGATTTACACACTCCTTATTTGATTGGAACACTCACTGTACAAGCATACATAGCACATTGTAAACACTGTACAACTATGTAAATGTTATGCACAATATTGAGTGTTGCAAGCAAAACCTTGAGTGTGCAAATTAATTTCCTTTCTTATATAGTAAAGCGTGTAGATAAATTTTTAGAGAGCGCTAATGTTAGGATTAAATACAAGAACTCTCATTCTTTTTTTTTTTAAAAAAGTTAGTTTAACGGGCGCTTTTAGAGTAAGGTTTAATATCACTATAAAGGGAAATTTTGAGTTTATTTAAGTGAAAATCATATTTAAATTATGATGATTTATAAGTTTAATTAATGTGCATTAAATGCAATTTGAAATCTAAAAAAAAGTTTGCGTTTAATAATGCGGTTTAACCATTGCCTTCGAATACTCGTTAAACAATCCCTTTAAAAATATGCATGCAAAAAGGTGTCATGCATATCTTTTTCGGCAAGAAACTGTTAAAACAACTCTTTCATTGATGCAACATTTGTTTAAACTTTTATTTCTGAAAATAAACAAAAAGATTTCATTTAAGTCTTAAAGAAGTATTGAGAGGTAACCGCTTTTGATATAATAAATAGTTGTGGCCGGTAATCACACCTCTACAATATTAAGCACGATATGCATTTAAGTAATTAACCCACGATCAACCTATACAATATACTTTCTAATATTTAAGAAAACCTATGTTTCTCCTCGTGAAAAACATAAAGCTTTTCAACATCATATTTTACATATTTAACATTACATAGTTTCAAATTTTTTAAATTTTAAAAGAAAGTATGTTTGATTTATATCTTGGAGATATATACTGAAAATAAAAATTGAAAAACATATGCTTGGCCTCCAAGTTTTATATCTTCCTCTGTTTGCACCAGGCCCCCAGTGGATCCCACTGCCCACATACATGGCCAGTTGTCACATATTTATTACCAAAGTTCCAAATATACCCTCTGTTTCATTTCACCTTTTTGTTTTCACTGTAATTATGACTTGCGAGTAAATATTGACCTCGACACACTCACATTTGTTTCGTTAGAACAAAAGACAAGGCCGTATAGAAGCCTTAAAATTTGTATCATTAATAATTATATGTATGCGTAAATATATTTTTCACGAAAAAAATGATACTCTCTCCGTCTCATAATAATTGTTCACTTTGATTTTTTTGAGTTTTTCTTATTTAACTTTGACCATTAATATTTTTATTTGTGTTATATAATACATGATGAAAATTATATCAAATGAAAATATATTTAAACCCCAATCTATTCATATATTTTTCATCAAGTATTATATTACACAAATAAAAATATTTATGGTCAAAGTTAAATAAAAAAGACTTAAAAAAGTTCAAGTAGACAATTATTATGAGACAGAGGTAGTATTTAGATGGGAAAATATTTTAAATGAGTAATATGTTAGAGCGTTTAGATAATTAATTGCATTATATATTATAAAAGGTAACAATTTATATATAATATTACTTAATGAAAGACCTCACTATATAATTTCGTACAAGGTCTTAAAAAAATTCGCCGATTCATGGGACGACCTTGACAAAAGACATGCTTGATATTGTGTTTTAAGAATTAATTATTTGATTATCACCTTTTTTTTAGTCACAAATAATATCATTTATTAGACTTTGAACTTAGTGAAACAGTTTGATGAATGAGTAATACCGGGTAACATGTTACTCATTCTGTTTTAAAGGTGAGTAATTATCTAGCTAATTTTGTATCTCTCAAAATAAGTTTGCATGCTCAAATTACGGTTAATCAAAACATTTGATTAGTTGACAATATACTACTTGTACGTTTATAAAACATTAAAGAAGACACTTATTTTAGATGGAATAAAAGAAATTTAATATTATAATAGACGGGCAAAAGTATCCTAACTTTCCCGATTAAGGTTATCTAAAAGAACAACTTTTTGACTCAAGTGTAGACTTGAATGTAATATTTTCGTGACCGTTTTCATCCATTTTTCAAGTCACCTCTAAAATATATATCTGGTGATGTTTTAACGCCAAAGCTCCTACAAAGACAACGTGATGTATCAATTAATCGAAATAATATTGAGTTATGGATTACGAATTCAGAGACGGACCCAGGATTTTTAAGAGGGTGTTGCACAATTTTTTTCTTTTACGATTATAAGTACTAAAGTTGCCCGATGAAGAATTTATCAGAAAAATAGGGGTTGCACGTGCCAAAAAATGACATATTTTATCAAAAATTTACATTTTGTGACCTAAAATCACACCCGGCTTCCATGTGGGTCCGTCCATGATTACGATTGTTTACACGACATAAAATATCTCGTTACACATGCATGCTTTAATCAAGAAGAAAAAACAAGGCAACCTCATAAACTGTTTTTTTCTATCAAAATTCTTGAATAATCAAATTCTATAAAACACTTATACAAATGTTTATGTAATAGTCACAAGTTAACCTCAAGTTAGTATCTTGTTAAATACAGTAATGCTCTCATTTTGTCACAAACTCACAATACTTATACAACTTTTATTATCTGTTAATTCTTATCACATGATATTTGCATTATGGTAGGAGCATGAAGATAAAAACAAGAAAAGTAAAAAAAAAAAAAAAAAAGCAAATATGTGTGAGGTGGTTTGTGTTAGTGGGTGTGCAACTCTATTTGTTCATGGAGCATCAAATAATCCTGCTGCAAATGTAGTGGTGGTACGTACAACGTATGACCTCATTGTTTCATGTTTTTTGATTTTTTGTCGGCTCACATGATTTGCTCAATCTTTTTCGGACCCGGGTATTGTTTGAATTTTTGTGGGTTCATTACACTTGTGACATGTCTGAGTCAACATTTTTAAAGATAAATACAATAAAAGTTTTCAACTTTTATTTATCACTTTACGATTTTTCGTTAACGTACAATTATTAAACTTTCGAACTAAACGTTAGCCATTTATTAGAGTTTTCACGAAGCCTTAATTTATTTTAACTATGATTTTACACAACTAAATCATAATTACTAAAGTACAACATTTTATACCTAGAGTACAAGTCATTAAAACACGGAATCTAGCTATACTTTAATTTCCATTACAAGCCCTAATATACAACTCTATGATTTTATGTACATGATATATTTTTAAAATATTAATGTACAAGTCTTTTAAGCATATGTACAAGTCTTTAATGCATACAAGCTTAATACTTATATAAATTATATTATAAACCTCAATGTACCTATTTTTAAGCACAAGGTACAAACCTATAATGCACAAGCCTTAAAAATATATTTTCTTTTTAGTAAGTATATCAAAACAATGCTAATGTACAAACAATAATGCACCAAACTTAAGCCTTTACTTTTATTTATTACATGTAAATTAACCTAAACTAGATTTTACCTAAAGTAAATTAGAACCTTAATTATGTAATTACATGACTACACAATAGGTACAACCTAAAAAGCCCTAGGTACTACCCTTCAAGCCTAACGCCCCCTTTAATTACCATGGTTAAAAATGAACTAGATACTTACCCTTTAGTTACTTACACACTACTTGTAATTACCTTAACCACAAGACTCTCCTAGCTCATTCTTGCACCACATCACCTTGTTTCCTTGAAGAGTTACCCTAGTCAAAATTTGTAGGAAGAATGCTTGGCTAAACTATCACCACCTCACGCCATATACATCCCCATTACATATCACCATACAAGCTCCAATGCAACACATCACCTTGTCCCCTCACTTGCTAGACAAGGTGACATAGCACCTTGTGAATTCATGTACTCCCACCACCTATATAAACGTCCCTTTTCCCCTTCTAAATTCTCATCCATCACACACACCATACAATATTTCCCATACTCACATATTTACTAAAAATTCACCCTAAGTAATGAAGCAAAGGAAGGAAGAAGGCTTGTTTTAACTTAGAAATCCATTTGGTCTCCTTTTGTTCTTGTCAAATCCCAAGCATGTAAATCTTTTAAACTCAATTCAATTTCCTTTTAACTTTTAATATCAATTGCATACTCATAAAAAGGATTTTATAAGGAAAATGTAGCAATTTGAATCACTTAAAACGAGTACACGAGTCAAAAGTTATGGTCTGAAGAAGTTGCCAAAAATCTGTCCGAAACTTTCTGTGGACAGAACACTCTGGCACGCGAAACGAGGCATTTCTGGTCCATTTCATGAAAAAGTTAAAGCACGAAAGTTGTCCGGAACGACGTTTTCTTCAAAAACTCAGGAGCACGGGTCTAGAAAACGCATAACGAAGCCAAAATTTAATAAAAATCCCAACAGCTGTTAGGTATATCTTACAAAAACAGCCCAACACCCCCTACTTGCGCCCTATTTATTTACATCATGTCAAAGGTATTAAGGCCAACCAAAGTACCGTTGTAAACAACACCTAGGACACTCTAGAACGCCCCCATAACCCGGTTGAAAAGCCTAGTCGCCATGCTTAAAAACAGCCCTTCATTTTGGCTAAAAGTCCTAAACACCAAAAGCTTCTTACAACGGGTATGTGGGAAAACACGGGATTTTTGATAAATTTGATTAGGAACTATCTTAGAAATATTAGAAATGGGTAAAACAACATTTCACAAGGTCGCATGCAAAAGATATAGAGTTTTATGGTTTAAAAACGAAAATTGCAATTTGGCAAGAATAGCCTAAGTAGCCCTTTTCCGTGATTAATATTTTGCTAATTAAAGGGTTTCAAAGTACGAGGTTTACACCGTTGTAAAGGGCTCGCTACAAAGATTTTAATTCCCCAATAACGTCTTTAAAAGCACTTATAGTCTCTTTTATAATCGACCACAAAGAAGGTGACTCGCGGGAATTTTCATAAATAAGCCTTGTGTACACTTTTCAAAAATTGATTCGTGAGAGTTATAGGATGATGGAAAATAACTTAAAAAGAGATAATAAACATATTACAACGTCCCTATATGACACCGTGAAAGTTAACGAGTTAAAAATGAAATTTTCTTAAAACGCGTCGTGGCCAAGTGGCCATGTTCATGGACTTGTATCTTTCTAATCAAAGAGAACTAGGAAATGAGACTTATACCATTTAGAAGAGCTTACAGCAAAGTGTTTAAAGGGTCAAATGCGATGTAGAAACACTAGCTTGTCTCGTGTAAAATCTGCCCTTGTTTAGCCCTGTTATCGCCCAAAACCAACAAAAGGCACCTAACCCCCCTACTTTGGAAAATCATTGCGACCAAACCGTAAGAGCTTAAGACCTCTAGTTTGAACCATTAAAAATACCACTGGACAAACTCTTGAAGGGATCAAGAACGTAGTAAGAACATTTTAAAGCCTCACTTGTATTTACCCGCACTTTTGTCAATTTAGGCCTAAAACAAGTGAATATTTCTTATAAAATTTCAAGTATAAAAATTGTAATTTTTGAAAGATAAAGTTTTCTTGGGCTAAAAATGTAATTTCTGCAAAGTTAATTATACAAGGGCTGATTTTGTCAATAACCCATAGTTGAGGGTTTAAAGTGTCATTTTTGAAAGTGCAAGGGTAAAAACTATAAACATTTAAAATTGTAAATTATAACATTTTGGAAACATAAAATATTTAACAACTTGAGTTTTGATAAAAATTTATTAACAATCATTCGAGCTATAAAGATAAGTATGATAAGTATTATTAATTTTTGAAGAAACTTCATGTTATTTAATTAATGAATAAAGCATTATCATCGTATAAATTTGAACACGAATACTAAATACATGACATACCAACTCAGGTCGAGAGTCGGAGCAGTTTGTTCATATTACTTAATTTGTTTTCCATCCAGACTACTGTAACATCGAGGTGAGTTTCATAGCCCCTACTTTTATGCGTTTTATACTATTTTTGGGGGAGATACATGCTCAATTACCTATTTTTACTTTCACAAGTATTCTAAACTTTTTCATATTACTGTGAGTCATAGCCCCTCTTTTCCTTATTTTGAACGTTTTGGGGGAGATACATGCTCAAATATTGCTTGATATGTTTACATTTATTTTAAACTCTTACGAATTACTGTGAGTTTCATAGCCCCTACTTTTATGCGTTTTATACTATTTTTGGGGGAGATACATGCTCAATTACCTATTTTTACTTTCACAAGTATTCTAAACTTTTTCATATTACTGTGAGTTCATGGCCCCTACCTTTACTTGTTTTTAAACTGTTTTGGGGGAGATACATGCTCAATTACCTATTTTTACTTTCACAAGTACTCTAAAGCTTTTACATACTACTATGAGTTCATAATCACACTTTATACGTTTTGCTACAAACCTGAACACTAGTACTATCTGTATGCGATCCTGATTGTTATTGCCTAAGTTATACACTATTGCCACTGAAAGTCCCTCATATCATGAACCATTAATCACTTTACAAGTGAACGCGAATATAGTGAATAGATCTATTGGCAGTTGACGCCCATTTGTGTTAACCGGATAGGTAACCAAATGCACTTTATTTGAGAATACTAGGAGAATGGCAAACTCCTACCAGAGGGCATTGTTGCTCACATCATTACTATGATGTCTGTAACTTACGTCATTATTATGACGCGTTCGTGTTAAGGTTTGCGTTCATGTGACTTAAGGCAATATATACTATGTTGCAATGATACAAATGCTGCAAATGCTGCAACTACTGAATTTATCGGTACAACAACATGACCCAACCTTGAAACTTGTGCTCAACTGATTACTAAACAAATGAACTATGGGTGTATAACAACGTAGCCCACTAATTATTTTATCGATATCTGTATTTATTACGATTATCACTCAAACTCAAAACTACTGAACTCAATTGTTTTATCTTTAAACTCTATGAACTCACCAACCTTTGTGTTGACACTTTTTAGCATGTTTATCTCAGGTTTATAATTTACGAGGATGGCATGGAAGGGCACGGATACTCAAGAAGGCTATATTATCATTCGAAAACTTATTTAATAAACTGTAAAACCACTGGGACCTCATTTTGTAAAACTCTGATATTTATATAAATCGAATGATAAATCTTTTAAAACGACTCAATTAGGGTTCGTTTTCTATTGATATAACTGTTGTGCCATGAAGTAACACCCAACTTGAATTCCGCTGCGCATCACGAAATTGGGGGTGTTACATCTTTTTTAGAGTTAAAAAATGTGTTTAAATTATTAGAAGAAACTAGTCTTTCATTAATCAAGTATTTAAAGTTTAAATATCCTATAATAATATAGTTGTACATTAGTAATTACAAGAATTATCATCAAATGTACTAAAGAATAATGATAAGTCATTTGATCTTCTTATAAGAGTTTATGGTTCAAGCTGCACCAGATAAACATTTGATGCAGCTATAAAAAGATTGAAACGATCAACTCGTTATACATTGACTCAATTTCGAGCTAAAGCTACTTTAGTTTAAAGTCAACACTGAAAAACTCGACCACGAAAGTTTGTGGAGTTAATGTGCTTGTGTTATTGAGCTGAGTCGAGATTCAAAGTAGATCCAAAGTACTAATCAATCACTTAATACGTGATCAGATGTGTCCTAACATTTTTTCTTTTTTGTTTATATACAATTTTTTTAAGTTTTAAAGGCAATTTTTTCACATTCTACACCACGTATCTCACGATATATTTGATAAGTGCCTCAAGCAAAGCTAAACCTATAATCTTTAGGTTGATGGGCAACTCACATACCAATAGACCAAAGGCCTTAGGTTTTATATACAATGTGATTTGGTACAAACAAAGATTAAAAGCGTTCATCTATCTTAAAATGTGCTTGCATTGTGCTTGGTGTGCTTGTTAAAAGTAGCAGCAGTAGTGAGCAGTAGCCGTAGGCAATAGCTTTTTTGACATAGTTTCTTAAACAAACATTGGATACTTAGCCTTCCTAAAAATAGCCACAGTTCACCGATATTTTGTAAAACGACCACTGAAAATTAAAATGTTCAATGATCACTACCCAAAAAAGCTTTACACCGCTTGCGTCAAACATACCATAAGTTTAGGTTTGCATTTTTGAGAATTTTTCCCTATATAAGCCAATAGTTTTAACATTAGTCTATCATGTGTGGGTTCTGTTAATAACTTTGTGCTTCTACAAAAACATTTTGTTAGTTAAGATTTAAAATGGCAACCGTTTATCTACAACGGCATTGTCAACATAAGTTCGATGTGAAATAGATAACGTCAAAGTTATAACCTGATAGAGACCTGGGTGAATAGTGACATATAAAACGCATCGCCTCATTTATTTACCCACTCTCGATTTTGTGGTAATTTCCATCATGACTAATGAGCAGCCAAAACAATTGCTTATCCTTTAGTCATTCTATTAATTCTAAGTTTTATTACTCCGTATTTGTTTATAAGATACGAGTACTATGTATCATTAAAATAGTCTTATATACAACAATGCAATAAAAAAAACTGACCTGCACAACCATAAGTAACTAAAGTTTATATTATAATATAAGACAAAAGTTCAATGTAGAACACATCTTTTCTAAAGAACAAATGATTAAATCTCCATCATTCAATCCTTTTAGATCTGATAGTGTAGATGAATCTTTATTAAAAAACGGAGGGGCTGTTTGGTAATTATTCTACTCTACCTAAAAACCACCCTTTACACACTCACACTCACACTTTTTTTTACACAAAAACACTCTTTTTATCTCTCATCAAAATCTGCATTTTCATCAGATCTAAACTATCGCCATTTCCCAAATTCAAGATGTGGAAGTTGTACAAAATGAAACAACAATCTCTTCCAAATCAGAATCCGTGGTGAGTCGATGATGTGGCGGTGCTTTGGTGACGATGATTCGTCGGAGAATGACATAGTTAGATGGTGGGAAAAGCGGCGGTCAAAAGCGAATCTGCAGTCATGGTGTCCGGGACGTCGGATTTATATAGAAAGGATGTAAAATTATTTTGGATCTAAATTATTCTTTAAAATCGTCTTACTGCTGAATTCCATGGCTACATTCGAGTTGGTAATCCAATTATTGCATGAACAACCTTACATAATAAGGTTGCAAAATTTGTTAGCTGCTTGTGTACAAATGAATATGATGGAAAAGCTCATATTCAGTGAAAAAGGTTATATTGATAAATGGTTTGTATAGACAAACATTTGATTATTAATAATGTGAAGCCCACCTATACTAAAGGTCAATGTCTGATACATTGAACTTTCTAATCAAATAATTTATAATCTTTAAGGGTGCGTTTGGTTCAAACTAGGGAATAAGAAAGAAATTATAACACTACATAAAATGTTTCAAGAGAAATATAAGTTTATTTGCTTAGATGAAAAAGAAAGTGAGTAAAGTCAATGACAAAGAAATGTCTGACCCTTACCTATTCTATGAGCAGAGTAAAGTGGCTTTACAAAGCATACTAAAGAATAAAGATTCTTTAATATGCTTGGTAAATGCAACTTTTATTAGTTTATTTTTGTAAGACTTTAACTTTTATTAAATGTAACCCTCCAAAGAATCACATGTGATTTACCGCAAATCACATGCGATTTTACCTTAAATTATTTTTTGAAAGTGAATCACGTGTGATTTACTCATTTTTTAGATTAAAACTGAATCTCACGTAATTTACATTTTTTCATAACATAGCAAAAAAATAAATAACAGAATCACACGTGATTTCAAGAATTTGTTTTATAAAATGAAGGAATAAGTTGATTTGAAATTAAAGATCACATGTGAATTGTTTTTGTAAAATGTGTTGGCTAAAATCACATGTGATTTTTTTAAACAGAATCACGTGTGATTTATACATGAATCACAACAAAAAATAAATCACATGTGATTTTTTTACGAATCGCGTGTGATTTTCCTGTACGGAAATTTTGAAAAAAAAGTTCGTCGAAAGTATATAAAAGTGCATATATATAGAAAGATGATTTAATTCTCATCGCGATGGTGTATATTTCATAGCTTTAAGATTTAACGTTTACAAGATATGTTGTTTTTTTTTAAAAAGGTGGAAAATGGGTTTTTATACAATTACATTTTTACCATTCCTTTGTTAGTTTTTTCTTTCATCTCGTCTATTGGATGAAAAGAACATGAATGCTTGATATCTTATGGTTTATTTTTTAGATTAGATGTGTTTTTAATTGATCTTACCTCTATAGTATAATAGTAGTATATACTTGTCACTTTTCAACTTTCTATTAACAATCATTATACTGCACGTTTTTATATAATTCTACATTATAGCAAAGACTCCAAATTCAAAAATATTTTAAGTGCGGGTAGTAAGGCTAAACAAAGAAGCACTAAACGAACGAATGAGGTCAATTCGATCACTTGAATAATTATGAACAAAGATTTCGTTTGTTCATGTTCTCTAGTCACAAGTCACAACTACTTGGATACCACAATCAATGTTTTAAAAACCGGACCAAATATCAAACCAATTATTCTCGATTATGGTTCTTTCCGGTAATTTACATATTTTTTTGTTTATGTTTTTTCCGGTTGAACTGAAAGAAACGTCAAACCAGTTCCGGTCTGGTTCACTGGTTGAACTGCCTGGTCCGATCCGGTTTTTAAAACATTAACCACAATGCAGTCAAAATCATATTCGTAATGTACTTACTAGAAACATAAGTGCATACAAATTTGTTATATTTGAATATGGTGTTCTAAAATGAATAACAAGAAACACATGTTATTCTAGCTAAAACCAAATAACAAATCATTTATGGGTTTGCAATAACCTAAATAATAGACCAGATTGAAGCATATCCAAAAAGTACTGCAACAAGAATCATATCACATGCTACCCACCCAATTCTCGAATATAGAACTGCATTGTAAGTTATTTGGTACAGATATGAAACTCGTTTTGTCCCTAATAAATCATTGTACAACAACAACGACAATACCGAGTCACACTCATATGCAATATCAAAGACGATATGTTAATGATATAGGCGGTTCTACCCACACTTAAAAATAAGGAAACTCCTTCTTAAAAGAGTTACTGATTATAAAATGTCACAAATTTTGAATTAAAAATCAAACATAATGGAATTTCATGAAACAAGATTAATGTAACTAATAAAAAGAAAAAGCTATAATTTCAACCAAATGAAATTTAAAGAAAACACATAAAGAGTTACTTTAATTTCAAATCATAAATCAAAATTGTATAAGTTTAGGTGAAATGGTCATTATATAGACCACCACTACACATAATCATTCAACATATCACTAAACTAGCCATTAAACTTCATTGACGGTGGTAAAAAAATCACCAAACAAAAAATACAACAATAAAACACAAATATACCATATAATTCACTCACACACACAAAATAGTACACACTAAATGTGCATCATGTTCAATAAAACAGATCAACACACTATTTCTGAAAACCCACCACAACGCGTGGTGATATGACTGTAATGAGGTTTACCCGGAGTGGAATCAGTAATAATGGCTCTCTTACACCCCGTCTAACAAAAAATCAAACATATTCGGTTTGAGCCGAGTGACCAAAAATTAGTGCAAGAATTTGAAAAAAAAAAAAGAAAGAAAAAAAAAGAAAAAGAAAAATCGAAATAGATGGTAAAAACATGGTTATGAAAATAAAGATAAAAGCGAAATACAAGGTAAAAATATCTTGTATCTGTATATAGAGACAAAAAAAAAAGGGTAAAAGTGTCAGCAAAATTCAAAAACCCACATTTCCTTGTATAAAAAGCAAATTTTTAACCATTCCTTACCATTTCTACCCTTAATCTACCTCCTCCTCTATATAAACCCACTCACCACTCTCACCATTTTCACACACACTATTCACACCTCCAAAAACACACACACACACAAAAACGCTCTTTCTCTCTCTAAAAAACAAAAAAACCCAAAAACAAACAAAATGTCTGGTCACGGTGGTCAAACCACCGCACCTCCGCCGGTCAACGCTCCTCCGGTGAAAGAGCTCGAGAAGCTGTCTCTGGTGACACCGGCGCCGCCGTTGATGGTGCCGTTGGTGCCGTCGGCGGCGAAGAAGCTTCGGACTCCGGCGAGGAGTGGGTTCGGGTCGGTTGGGAGGAAGATGGTTATAAAAGCAAACCATTTCTTGGTTGGTGTTGGGAACAAAGACCCTCATCAATATGATGTATGTCTTCCTCTTCTTTTTATGCTTCACTGTGTGTTTTTACACCTTCACTGTGTGTACCTTTTTTTAAACTCTGTTTTACTGTTTGGTCTTCAAAATAATATTTGTGAAATTTACTCTGTTTGTTTTTACACTTTTTACTGTTTTTTTTGTAGTAGTATTTGTTTAACTATGTTTGTTTACACCGTTACTGTGTGTTTTTGTAGTTTATGCTTCACTGTGTGTTTTCTACACCTTCACTGTGTGTTTTTGTAGAAGGTTGTTTATACTATTGTGATCGTGTTTGTATTTGTGAAACTTCCTCTGTTTTATCTGTGTGTTTTTTACATTTTTTACAGTGTGTTTTTGTAGTATTTGTTTAACTATGTGTGTTTACACCGTCACTGTGTGTTTTTGTAGTTTATGCTTAACTGTGTGTTATTTACACCTTCACTGTGTGTTTTTGTAGAAGGTTTATACTATTGAGAGGGTGTTTGTATTTGTGTAGCTTGCTCTGTTTTAACTGTGTATTTTATAATGTGTGTTTACTGTGTGTGTGTTTTTACATAAGGTTTGTCTGTGTATTGTTTGGGTTAAAAACATTTTTATAAAATTTACTCTGTTTTTGACGCGTATTTTGTAGTTTTATGTTTTATTCAGTGTGTGTTTGTTTTGGAAGTTAACACTAATAATGTAGTTTTATGTTTTATTCAGTGCGTATTTTGTAGTTTTAGGTTTAATCTAACACATCTTTTGTACAACAGAGGTTTATGTGGGTTTTAAAAAAAAACTAAAATCTAGTGATGTGTATTTTTTTGGAAACTAATAAATGAGGGTTTTAACACTTTTTTAAAATTTATTTTTAAAATATTTCTTTTCAAAACAATGTATATGTGTTACCATGTGTTTTAGTATGTGAGGGTTTTAGACATTATTTTTGTAAAAATTGAAACAAAAAATGATGTTAAATGGGAGGTTAGTAACTTTGTGCTTGTTAAATGTGTGGCATATGGACGATTTATTCTCTGCTTATTGTGAGGCTTTTGATGCTATTTTGTAAAAAAAATATACCCTGTGTTTTTTTGTTTTTTGTGAGGGTTTTAAACATTTTATTTGCAAAATTTTAACCAAATAGTACTTTTTCAACAGGCGATTCAAGTTTCCTTCAAACTCTGTATTTTAAAGGATTTTAAGCTACTTTGTAGTTAAGCTACTCTGTATAAAACTCTGTTTTGTAGAGTTTAAAGTATGAAGCAAATAATGTTAGTTTTCAATGTATATGATTATCAATTGTTGGTGTGCGAATGGATTTGTAAATTTTCATATAGTGTCTCACCTAATGTACATGTTATAGGTGAAATATTATGTGATAGTCATAGATAATTTGGTTGAGTAATAGTTATTTGAAATGTTAATAAAAGGATAAGTAGATGCGATTTTGTAAAATATAACTCGTAAGTATTATAATGTTTTTGTTTGAATGAATAACCGATTTTGTGTAGTGACTTGTATATTCTGATAGTCTACTTGTCTCTTGGAATTGACTAATTGGTTTTTGCTTATTAAATTTTACTTCAAAGTATGGTGATACCTTATGGAAATATATGTATGTTGCAGATTGCTATTGTTCAGTGTGTTTTTAAGATATCTGTAAATATCGTTTTCTGTAATACCTGATACAATAATGATTACTGGTTTTCTACGAGGTGTATGTTATACATGTGCTAAATTTTGATTGAAAAAACTTGTGTCCGTAGACTTAGTACATATGTGTTGAGTTTTGTTTATTTTGATAACTTGAGTTTGCGTAGTTAATAATCTAATAGGTCTTCTGTGGTTTTCAAAGGGGGTTTTAAGCTGTATTTATATTGGTCTGATATAAGTATTTCGTGTTTCATTTTACATGATCTCAAATATTTAAGTGTGATAAGATTGAAAATTGTTTGTATTAATGAGTGAATTTGTAAAATGTCTATAGTGGTTATGCAAATGTACATGTTAGGTGAAATACTATGTGATAGGCAGAGTGATTTTGATTAGGTAATAATGATTTGAAATGTTGATCAAAGGATATGCAGATGTGATTTTATAAAATGATTATGTAATTATCGTTTCATTTCTTGATTAGATAGTGACTTGTATTTATTTATAGTCTATATGGTGTTTGAAGAAAGTGCTAAAGATATAAATTTTTGATAGTGTACCATATTTGGGATGTTACAGTCTAAGGATAAGTAGATGTGATTTTTTAAAACAGTCATTTCATTTCTGGATGAAAACAAAGATGTTCTTGTTCTAGTACATAACTGATTTTGTGTACTCACTTATATATTTTTATAGTCAACGTCTTTTAATCTTGCGACTAACTAATTGTTTTTTGTTGTTCATTCACTTTCTGTGGACTTATGTATAGAATTAATTTGGGCATAAAAAAATCTGTGTTGTTCAGTATCTTACTCTGTGTTTCATGTATATTGTTCTTTGTGTGTTTAGTTTAGATAAAAAAAGAATGGTGATATCTTGTGGAAATCTATATACGTTGAGGTTTTCCTTTAATTTACAGTTTCTGTTTTACAATGTGTGAGTTCAGTTTGTGTTTTACTCTGTGTTATTAAAATTGTTAGTAATATTTGATACGCTTACTGGTTTTTTCCGTAGGTTTATGAGGTTATTGAAAAAATGTTGTGAATTTATGTATGCTGAGTTTTATTTGTTATGATAACCTGATTTCGCTTGTTAAAGTATGTGTAATTGGTTTTCAAAAAAGGGCTTAATTTGTTTTGAAAATTATTATGTGATAGTGATGGTCATATGCAGTTAGAGGACCAAACAAATCTGTATAGATAGTCTATAGTGTTCTGTTTTTTTATGAAATGGTATGCGGCTCATAATGGAATTTCCATGTGTTAGGTGACAATTGCTCCGGAGGTAACCTCCAAGACCAAGAGCCGAGATATTATGAAGTTTCTTAGTGATTCATACGGTGCTTCCCACTTGGGTAATCTGCTGCTAGCGTATGATGGGAAGAAGAGTGCATTTGCTGCTGGGCCTTTGCCGTTTTATTCAAAAGAGTTTGTTGTTAAGCTCGCTGAACAGAATGGGTACACTTTGATTTTCACTATCTTGTGTTTAATAATTGTGTTTTCAGAAATGTTTTCGTTTGTAATTTTGGTTTTGTATTTTAGGCGAGAACGTGAGTTTAAAGTAACCATCAAGTTTGCTGCAAGAAAAGAGCTTGTTCATTTGAGGCAGTTCTTGGCTGGGAGACAACATGATAATCCCCAGGAGACAATTCAAGCTCTCGATGTGGTTCTGCGAGAGTCTGCTTCTAAAGAGTAATTAACATAACTTTGTTTGCGTTTTAGCAGTTTTTTCTTTATGTCATTGACACATTCTTAATGTGATGATTCTTACTATATCTTATGAACTGCAGCCGTGAGATAGTTGGAAGATCTTTGTTCCACACTGATTTTGGAAGAGGTCCTCTTGGTGATGGGATCGAGTACTGGAAAGGTTTTTATCAGAGCCTTCGACCCACACAGATGGGACTGTCACTCAATATTGGTGCGTTTCTTGACTTTTCTGCTTTATATTTATGTTCATTGACTTGCATTGTTTAGTTTGTTGATAATCTTCTTATATAAGTATCTTATGTTGTAGATATGTCAGCAAGGGCTTTTTATGAGCCCAAGTTGTTATCGGAGTTTGTTGGTGAGTTCCTGGGATCAAGAGACATGTCAAGACCTCTGTCTGACCAAGAAAGGATTAAGGTAACTGTTTGTCACTCCTTTGAATTTATCATTAGCTTATGTTGACTACAGTTTGTCTATCCCTTTTGTTATTTACATGGGTGAGAAAAAGATCATAGGTTCTTATCTGATATTTTCTAAATCTCAGGTGAAGAGAGCTCTCAAAGGAGTTAGGGTGGAGGTTCGCCGTCAGGATTACAAGAGACGGTATAAGGTTCAAGGTTTAACGGCTCAACCGATTAGCCAGCTGAAGTAAGTTTGTTTTGTAGTTAGTGTTACGTTTTACTCTTACTGTTTGAAATCAATTAAAACTCAGAATTACTTTTTACTATAGGCATTGAAAGTAGACTTTGAACTTTAAAGGCAAGTAAAATGCTTGTACACAGATTAATTTTAAAAAAGTATATGGAACAGTTTTGTTGAGAAAAAAAAATATGTTGAGCAATTAAATGGTTGCTCTTGTGTTGTTTTTTATGTTCTCTCAATAAGTTAGAGAACTTCTTGTACTCGTGATCCTCTTCTTTATATCCGGCTTATCCTTTTACTTGTTAATTTTTTAGTTTTATTGATGAGACGGGAGCCACCAAAACTGTAGTTCAGTACTTCCGAGAGAAATACAATGTTCAGCTGCATTTTCCAGCTCTTCCTGCTATTCAAGCTGGCACCGATGCCAAGCCTACTTATCTTCCAATGGAGGTATCTGCTTTATACTTTTGTTGTTTGAAAACTTCTTAAACCTCTTATAATTGCTAAAATTTCAAAGAAAACACTTTACTAAGCAAACATGAACTATTCTGAGTCTTTTATTTGTAAAATTAAGGTAAATGATTATCATTTTTTTGGAAGTTTTTCAAGAGGATGTTTATTTTGAAAGCAAAAGCTGATCACGATAATTATAATCCATTTTCAAGTCAGCTCCTTTGCACTTTTGTTGATGGAAAAACTTCTTATATTTATACTATTACTCTTTGTCTGCATATAAAATCTCTTTTGCTGTATCAAAAGAAAACATTATCATTGGTAAACATGAACATTTATGACTTATGAGTATTGTACCTGTATCACAACTAATTCATTGGAAATTTGCTTGTTTCGATGTGTGTAATTGTAGATCTGTTGGGTCACTCCTGGTCAAAGATATGCTCTAAAGCTGAATGAAAGACAAGTGACTCAGTTCCTAAGGGCAACTTGCCAGCGGCCAAAAGATAGGGAGGATAGCATTGATAATGTATGAATTTTGACATTTCATGAACTAATACTGTATAACGTTTTCAATTTTATCATTTCAATATAAATACTTTCTGCTTACTTGTTCGTTGGTGTTTGCAGACAATGAAAAAAAACAAGTACAACAAGGACCCTCTAGTAAGCAAGGATTTTGAAATGAATGTAACAGAGCTGCTCACCTCCATTGAGGCCCGAGTTTTACCGCCGCCACCTGTAAGTTCACACTCTTTGACTCTTTAAGTAGCATTTAATTCGTGTAATATCATTTCTGCTGATGTCCATATTAACTTGCTCTTTGGTTCCATTTTCAGCTGCGTTATCATGAGTCAGGGCGTACATCTGAGGTTAATCCATCTGTTGGTCAGTGATCTGGTAAATTTCTCTTCATTAGCTATTTTAAAGTTTTTAATATAGTCTGCTGTTCTATCTGACTTTTTAAAAATGACTGATATTTTATTCTATTACAGAAAGTGATCAATGGTGGAACTGTTAACTATTGGGCCATAATTAACTTTTCAAGGCACAACGAACAGGCAGTTGGCCCTTTGTTCATGGACTTGTTTCCATGTGTCAGACTAAAGGCATCGTATGTATCTTATACTTTCACTATGTTCCTTTATTTCACCATATTAATGTATAAGTAGATCATTCTAATATTTTTTCACTTTCTGTCAAAGGTTTTCAATCCCCAACCACTGATTCCAATGCGTTCAGCCATTCCCCACAACATTGAGAAAGCTCTTGTTGATCTCCAGTCTCAGGCTTCAGCACAGCTAGCACGAGTTGCACCTGGACATCCTTTGCAGATGCTGTTTGTGATACTTCCTGAAACTAAAGGAACTTACCGTAAGTTCGATTTTTTAGATACCTAAAAGTAAGTGTGTGATAGTCTACAGACATATTTGTGGCTGACATTTGAAACTTTTTTCTTTCTCAGCAAGGATCAAACGGGTATGTGAAACTGCGTTGGGAATTGTGTCTCAGTGCTGTAAGCCACAACATGTCATGAAGATGAGTGGCCAATATCTTGAGAATGTTGCACTGAAGATCAATGTGAAAGTAAGTTCTTTTCCATGCAAAACAACTCTCATTATGGTTTTATTGTCTACCACATTTACTAATTATGTTAAACCATATCAGGTTGGTGGGAGGAACACCGTCTTGGCTGCAACTCTGAATGGTAGGCTTCCTTATGTCACTGATCGGCCAACCATAATCTTTGGTGCCGACGTTACTCATCCCCAGCCTGGAGAGGATTCTAGCCCTTCGATTGCCGCCGTAAGTTGCTATGCCTACTCTAATCACTTTATTGCATTATGTAGAAGGAAGCCGTTTTGACCCATTTGCCTAATGTTATTACTTGATTGTATAATTTAGAAGTTAGCAGTTTTGACCCATTTGATTGCACTGATATGGGTTTAGTTTAACTTTAAAATGAGTCAAATGTGTCATCCAAAGTGCTTGGGTTTAGTTTGACGTTGACTAGGTCAAATAGGTCGAAAGTCTCTCAAACTTTCTTTAAAAGTTTAAATAATACATGATGTTTATAATCTGAATTAGTACACTGTTTTGAAGTTTTTAAGAAAGTTAAAAAAATCTGACGAAATGTTATTGGGCTAGCCTAATTCGACCTGTTTGAAGTCATAGTGATATCTGACCACTTTGACGCGTAACATGACCCACCCATTTTGACCCCTTTTTGTATTCAGGATGTTCGTAAAAGTTTAAATTCTTTATTATCGTACAGGTCGTTGCTTCGATGGACTGGCCACAGGTGACAAAGTACAAGGCCCTCGTATCTGCACAGCCTCATAGGCAAGAAATTATTCAGGACTTGTACACAACCCGTACTGATCCTAAGAGAGGTGTCATTCATGGAGGATTGATCAGGTAATGAGTTAACCCCTCATAAGGAATTATTAGTTAAGGATAAAGGGATTCATGTCATTTCTATATATTTTTCTCACCTTTTACTTGGTTCTGCAGGGAGCTTTTGATATCCTTCAAGAAGGCAACTGGACATAAGCCACACCGCCTAATATTCTACAGGTGTGCAACTCATTACATTTCCTATCTTTCTGCTACCCTTAAATTTGTTTCTTATTCTGTCATCATGATGATTCTAATACGCCACTGGTATTACAGAGATGGAGTTAGCGAGGGTCAATTCAGCGAGGTGTTGCTTAATGAGATGGACAAGATCCGCAAGGTACTTTTCTTTCCTGTTTTAGAGCTTTTAAGCTTTGTTTGTTCCCCCTTTTAAAAAATAATGTTGATGTTTCAGGCGTGCATTTCGTTGGAGGAGAACTACATGCCTCCTGTGACGTTCATTGTGGTTCAGAAAAGGCACCATACTCGTTTCTTTCCTGTGAGGCATGGTGATAGGGGTAGCACTGATAGGAGTGGCAATATCCTTCCAGGTTATTATATATTTTTTTTGCTAGCTGTTGTAATACATACTGATAACTGTTTTTATTTATTTATTATTTTTTTATTTTTATTATTATTTTTTTTTTATAAATCTTTGTAATGGATTAAATTTTCAGGTACTGTGGTGGATACTAAGATTTGTCATCCTTCTGAGTTTGATTTCTATCTCTGCAGTCATGCTGGCATTCAGGTGAACCCTTTTTACTCTATAGTTTTTTCGTATTTCTCCTTTGCAATGTGAGTTTGTCAAGTAAAATAAGTCTCCGTCTTTTGGCTAATCTAATTTGGTTGTCTCTTTGCAGGGAACGAGTCGCCCCACTCACTACCATGTTCTCTATGATGAGAACAAGTTCACTGCTGATGGCTTGCAGATGCTCACAAACAGCTTATGCTACACGTAATACAACTACTAACCCTGTCATCATTTCATAAGTTTCTAAAAAACTTACTTTGTCATAAACCTAACTTAATTGCATTTCAACTTTCAGGTATGCTAGGTGCACCCGCTCCGTCTCCATTGGTATGCCCTATACTTCTGTATTCATCTTTCCATCTTTTTATCAGACATTATCGACTGTCTCAAACTCTTAGAGTTTGTATTTCATACATCATTCCTAACTGAAACTTGTGTTTGCAGTTCCACCCGCATACTATGCTCATCTAGCTGCATTCAGAGCTCGGTCATACATGGAGGGGGATCAGTCAGACACCAGTTCGCGTGGTCAGCGTGCAACAAGAGATCGTGTGGCTGAAGTGCGTCCTCTTCCCGTTATTCATGACAATGTGAAGAGCGTTATGTTCTACTGTTAGATTGGTGTGATGGCGTTTTTGAGCCTTAAAAGTTTTGGGGTATTTTTGGTGTATGTGGTTATTCAGACTTTTAAGTTATGGTTTAGATATATGGTAGACATTGCCAAGCAAAGCCTTAGTGCTTTTGTTTGTGCCTGAGTTTTTGATGGTTAAGTTATGGTGGTAAACTCATATATGCCATGCTTGTCATGAGCATGATGCTAGTTTTTGAACAATGACAAGTTATCTTATATCCTTTTTATGTTATCTGGAACACCTGAATGACTAAAATAATCTATTACTTTAACTTTCTGTTGCCTAAAACAATCAACTTGCTTATTACTTAGATGCCTAATAAAATGTCTCACATGTAATATAACTGTCCTTGTTTTGTTTAGTTTAAGTTGGAGCTTTTGTGTGCCACTGAATGTCTGCTCTGTTAGTAGTTGTTTATAAGTTAAAAAGGTTTTGTTCATTAAAGTAATTTCTTTGGCTCAACACTCGTGGTGACATTTTTGTGCCTCCATAAATATAATGGATGAGAACAAATAGATAGAGAACTACCTTGAGGACCTGAATACGAAGTGGTGAGAAAGTGACGAGAGTGTACGGTGATATGGCGATGAGGTGACCTTGTTGATGCTCTAATGAATGAGCTAGGTCGTACATTGCTTGTAGGTCATGTCCGGATAGACGCACCAACACCAAACAGCCTGAAAAGCACACTGCTATATTTCCTCTATTTGCGGACTACACATACACTAGTTAAAGGCTTATTATAAAATTGTTGATCAGTTCTTTTATATTGACTACTACTAATGATGTACTAAAATATAAAATGAAACATACATATGAGGCTGGACAACAAAAAGTTACTTATATTATTCGGTATATAGTTCTAACAACTATTGTATTTCATGTGTGTTAACTTATAAAGAACTTTTTGGAAATTGTTAAGTTGACTGTACACATGGTGATGCAATTTCTCCTAAACTGAAATTAAACAAAATTAGTTCTACTATATTGTATAATCAGCTTATGTAATCCATTTTTAAATGGTCGTTCGCCATCCAGAAAAGTGCACGGGATGAGGGTTTCCCGACCGATCTAAACCTTTAGAAGAATACATTGTGAAAGATTGTATATATTTATGACCCATTTGGAAGATGATTGTTGCCAACATTCTTTATGCTTCAAGATCATTATTTTCACAAATAACCTTTGTTCACTCGCTACTAAAAAAAAAAGTTTTGACTTTATGTAATATCGTATTGCATTGTCGTTAACTCCGTCATCATGGAGAGATTAGGGTCGTCTCGTTGATTTCAGATGGCAAAAATCGGTGGCCCTTTGCCATAACTATAATTAAGTAGGCCCTATTAAACAAACATATGTTGGGTATATGTTTTCCGAAAAGCAAATTGTATATAAAAAACGGCTTAGCAAGGAACTAGGCCTATGCAATCAATAGATTACAGAGTTTGAATATGACGTTATAAGGGTTATTGAACCACTATATCTCACTGATACGCGCCAATTTGGAAACCACTTATAAGCTTGGAACCATCAGTGGAAACCACTGCTAATCATCAGTGGAAACCAGTGATAAGCCAAAAGTTAGTTATAACTTTTGGCGGGAAAATCTGTTTACTCCTTCCTCCTATTTCTCCTTCCTCCCTTTGTATAAATACCCATTTACATTCTTTGTTGTAATTCATTCACTGAAAAGACTTGTAATATTTCTCTCTCTAATTTTGTTACTTCAAAAGTGAATCAAGAACTCAAATACGAAATCATTTCTTCTTATGCGATCCCCTGTTTGTTTTCATCAACAACTACATTTCATAACTGATTTCTGGTTGTTACAATCTCGTACATATCAAGTGGTATCAGAGCCCTTTCTTGGCACCAGATAATATTCAAGATTGTTAAACCGACATTCTTGATTTCCGGTTATCTTCTCCGGCGTAATTCCGACAAGAAACAAGATTTTCCGGCAAAGAAATTAGTCACCACTAATTTCACCTATTCTATTACATCAGATTAGTGCCAAACATTTGTACGATCACAAGGCTAGCCCATTAGTGGTTAAATTCTCTAGCCTTGAACAAGGCGATCGAAGCATTTGGTTTGGGTAATCAAGAATAGGACCATTAGTTGTTATTCCATTGTAGATGAGCAATAACATTCTTGGTGAGATGGTGAACACAAGAACCACAGTTAGTAATCAAGATTCTTCAATGGAATCACTCCAACAAACTGTTAGTGATTTGCAAAGAACTATGGCGGTTGATGGCTGAAATGCAAAGAATGAGGAATGGTGAGGGTACAGGTTCGGGAATCATGGTAACAATGGTAGAAATAGTGGAATGAGATGACTACACAATATGGTAGGTTGTCTAAATTTGAGTTTCCAAGATTCAATGAGGATGATGCAAAGGGTTGGATATTTCGGTGTAGGCAGTTCTTTTGTCTTGATAATGTAGATGATGAATTGAAAGTGGGAATTGCTGCAATGCATGTGTATGACAAGGCCTTGGTGTGGCATCAGCAGTTCATTCATGCGATTTGGTGAAAATAGTTCTTGGGAGGTGTATGAGAAACAAGCCTTGCAAAGATTTGGTTCATGCTTTGAAGATCCAATGATGGATTTGAAGAATTTGAAACAAACTGGTAGTGTGCAACAGTATCAAGATTTGTTTGAAGATTTGGTGAATAAGGTGGAGTTGAGTGAAGAATATGCCATCAGTTTGTTCATTGGAGGTTTGAAGGATGAAATTGGAATGCCCATTAGAATGTTTAAGTTGTCAACATTGATGGATGTGTATAGTCAGACCAAGAAATAAGAAGCCACTAATGCTGCATTAAAGCCAAGGTATAATTTCCAATCTCCTATGAGATCTGTTACTACTGGTTATCTCAATAAGGATAAGGGTATTCTACCAAAACCAGTTAATAGACCTATGGCTTTGCACACCCAAAAGAACACCATATGGTGAGAATAGACCCTTTAAGACATTGACTCAAAAAGAATTGGAGGATAAGAGGGCTAAGAATCTTTGTTTTTACTGTGACCAAAAATATGTGCCTGGACACAAATGTAGTGGTCAATTGCATTCATTAGAAGTGGTGTTGGATGAGGAAATTGAGTTTGTGGAAGAAGAATTGGCTAATGATGAAATGGGTCATTTGGGGAATTATGATCAGACTTTTGAAATTGATCATAATAATGAAATGGTGGCTCAAATCTCATTGAATGCACTCACTGGTGTGTACAATTATCAAAAAATGAGGGTTAAGGGTATGGTAGGCAAACAAGGGGTGCATGTGCTTGTGGATTGTGGAAGTACACATAATTTCATTGATTTGCAGACTGTCAAAAAGTTGGGTTGTAAGACTAAAACTATGTGCCCTTTGCAAGTGTCTGTGGCTAATGGTCAAGCTATGACTAGTACTTTGATGTGTTGTGGTTTATCTGTGGTCATGAGAGAAGAAACTTATATGATTGATGCTATGGTACTACCTTTAGGAGGTTGTGAAGTGGTGTTGGGAATACAGTGGTTGTCTACTTTGGGGGAAATTATGTTCAATTTTGAGAAATTAACCATGAGGTTCTATGTGGGCAATAAGAAGGTGTTGTTAAGAGGCTCTCAACAAGCTACACTTCAATGGATGCAACCTAGAGAACGAAACGAGTGCTATGTTGAATTCTATGACACTGTAGTGTACTACGTCCGTGTCATTCAGTAGTATGGTGGGGACAAGTATGATTGAGTCACATAGGATTGATGAAATTTTGAATGACTTTAAAGGTGTGTTTGAAGTTCCTACTTGGTTTACCACCAAAAGATCACATGATCATCACATTCCTCTCATGCCAAACACCCTCCGGTTAACATCAGACCCTATAGGCATCCTCCTAGCCAAAAGATGCCATTGAACGAGATGGTACAAGAGTTATTGGATCTTGGTGTTATCGAGATCTAGTCAAAGTTCTTTCTCCTCTCCTATAGTCATGGTTAAAAGAAGGATGGCGGTTGGAGAATGTGTGTTGACTATAGACAATTGAATAAGAATCTTACGTCAAAGACAAATTTCCCATACCAATGATTGAGGAATTGATAGATGAATTACATGGATCGATGGTGTTTTCAAAGCTTGATTTAAGGTCCTGGTATCACCAAATCAGAATGAAGGAGGAAGACATTCATAAGACGCATTGAAACTCATGATGGTCACTATGAGTTTTTAGTGATGCCATTTGGACTCACAAATGCTCCTTCCACATTTCAATCACTAATGAATGAGATCTTTAAACCCTATTTGAGGAAGTTCACATTGGTTTTCTTTGATGACATCTTGGTTTATAGCAAGTCAATTGAAGAACACATTGTACACCTGAAAATGATTTTGCAGACTATCTTGGGCTCACACCTTGTTTGCAAAAGGAGTAAGTGCACTGCGGTGTCGGGTGGAGTATTTGGGTCATATCATCAGCGATAAAGGGGTTGCAACAGATCCTTCTAAGATCGAGGCTATGAAAGATTGGCCTACACCCAAGAATGTGAAGCAACTGAGAGGATTTTGGGACTCACAGCTAATAGGAGGTTCATTAAGGGGTATGGAATCGTGATAAGCCATTAACGCATTATTGAAGAATAACTCTTTTGAGTGGTCGACATAGCTCAAGCTTTTGAGCAATTGAAGTTAGCCATGATACAAGCACCGTCTTTGGGGTTGCCAAACTTTGAGAAAGAATTCACGTGGAACCGATGCATGTGGAACGGTATTGGTGTTGTGTTGTTGCAAGATGGTCATCCATTGGCATACGGTAAGGCCTTATCTCTCAGACATCAAGCTTTGTCCACTTATGAAAAAGAATTTTTAGCTGTCATTTTGGCATTGGAGAAGTGGAAGGGTTACTTAATGGGTAGACATTTTAAGATCAAGACCGACCACCGACCTCAAATACTTGTTGGATCAAAGGCTTACTACTCCTTTCCAAGTTAAATGGTTGCCTAAATTGCTTGGGTATGATTATGAAATTGTCTATAAGAAGGCGGTGAAAATGTGGTAGCTGATGCTTTGTCTAGGAAGGAAATGCAGGGTCAATTATTGGCAATGATAGCTACTAATGTGACTCTGGACTTCTCAAAAGTGAAAGAAAGTTGGGTGACAGATGAGAAGTTGGCCAAATTAATAAAGCAGTTTGAAGATCCTAATTTTCAATCAACAAAGTACACTTGGTCTAATGGCCGCTTAAGAAGGAAAGGTAGGTTGGTGGTGGGAGGTAATGAGGTATTGAGAAAGAAAATCTTCTCACAAATTCACAATGAATCAGCTTGGTGGACATTACGTGTTCAAGTGAAGTGCGAAGATGAGTTCTATTTGTTATTGGAAGGGAATGAGAAAAGTGGTCAAACAATGGATCGAGGAATGTGATGTGTCAAAGGCAAAAGCCCGATCTTAGTGCCTATCCAGGTCTTTTGCAGCCTTTGCCTATACCCGCTTAGAGTATGGAGTGATATATCCATGGACTTTGTGGAAGGACGCCAAAATCTCATGGGAAGATCGTTATATTAAGTGGTGGTGGTGGGCTCGATAAATATGCTCACTTTATTTCCTTCAAAGATCCTTTCACAATGCATTAAGTGGCACAAGTGTTCTTAGATAACATCTACAAGTTACATGGTTTGCCAAATACCATTGTAAGTGACAGAGACAGAGTGTTCCTAAGTGCTTTTGGCAATCATTGTTCGGGCTTTGAAAGTTAAACGCAAATGTCAATGTACAGCCTACCATCCACAATCGGATGGACAAACGAAAGTGGTGAATAGGTGTGGAGTGCTACCCTGAGATGTATGTCTGGGGAGAAACCAAAAGAGTGGACACAATGGCTTTCAATGGCAGAGTTTTGGTATAACACAAATTTCCACACCGCTATCCGCACACCCCATTTGAAGTGTTATATGGTCAAACACCACCCATCCACATGCCTTATTTGCCAGGGGAAAGTACTATTGAAACTGTGGATAGAACAATGCAAGCAAGAGAACAGGTGGTTAACATGCTTAAATTTCATCTGAAGAGAGCACAAGATAGGATGAAAAGCTTGGCGGATAAACACAGAATCGATAGAAATTTTGAAGAAGGTGTTTGGGTCTATTTGAAACTGCAACCATACAGGCAAGTACAGACTAGACAAAGTCCCTATAACAAACTCTGCACCTAAGTACTATGGTCCTTTCAAGATCATAGAGAAGATTGGCAATGTGGCCTATAAATTGCAAATTCAAGTGGTAGTCAAATCCATCCAGTATTTCATGTGTCCCAACTTAAGCTTTGCAAAGGGGTGGTTAATAAGCACGGTACTCTTCCCATGTGTGACAATGAAGGGCTCCTATCGCTGTTACCGTGAAAATCATTGGCGAGAGATTGGGAAAGGTTAGCAATAGAGCTGGTGTTTATGTGTTAGTACAATGGTCAAATGGCAGTGAAGAAGAGGCAACTTGGGAACTATATCTGAATTACTTGAAGAAGTACCCTGGGTTTGATCAAGAGGAAGCAACTGAAGGTGCTATTTGACTGTGGAAAGTCAAATGTTAAGGAGAAGGGATTTGATACGCCCCAATTTGGAAACCACTGATAAGCTTGGAACCATCAGTGGAAACCACTGCTAATCATCAGTGGAAACTGATCGATAAGCCAAAAGTTAGTTATAACTTTTGGCGGGAAAATCTGTTTAATCCTTCCTCCTATTTATCCTTCCTCCCTTTGTATAAATACCCATTTACATTCTTTGTTGCAATTCATTCACTGAAAAGACTTATAATATTTCTCTCTCTAATTCTGTTACTTCAAAAGTGAATCAAGAACTCAAATACGAAATCATTTCTTCTTATGTGATCCCCTGTTTGTTTTCATCAACAACTACATTTCATAACTAATTTCTGGTTGTTACAATCTGATGAATCAAGAAAAGGAAATAAGCTTGATTTTGATGAATATTAAGTCTTTTCTTGGCCGTTTGGAGACTAACCACGTTGTTCCGATGCCGCATGTAAAAAAGTAAAAGTTTAATATTTGACATAAAAAATAAAAGCTTGAAATAGATGATCAATTAATGAACTTTAAATAAGTTTTAACATGTTATTGAAAATTTTTGCTCATTATATTTGTTTGATATGTTATAGCATCATTTAGATCAATTGTATATCGTTCTTACGTTTAACTAACTTAACAATTAGTAACACTAGTAAAGTTTTAAGGCCGTGCAATGCATGGCCCAGAAAAGCTAACGTCTGTTTCTAAATGAGGGTCGTTATAACCTTTATGTTGTACCGATATTTCAAATGGGTAGAGAAAACAAAGAGTCATGCACATATTGATTATAGGATTTGTTGCAAAGCACGACCCAATGATCTCAATTCTCAAGTAAATCATGATATACTAACAATAACGATCATATAACACAGAAAAATATAAAGCAATCACATACAAAAGAGTGAAATTTTGTTACGGAGTACTTATATTAAAATAGTAGTTAACAACTGAAAATTGGTTAGCTAAAAAATGTATGCACATATGCACGGTATACAAAGCGTCGTTGATATATTCTTTGACTCCTACTACCAACTTTGAAGATATGACATGATCATTTACTGTACCATATCTTCATTCGTTATTGTGTCAACTTTGCTCATCAGCAAATATTATGGGTGGGGTTATTGGAACGGTGGCTATATTTTTAGATTGACCCCCCTTATTTTTATTTTTTATTTATTTATTTATTTTTTTTTATAATTTTGTTTATATCAAAAAGCTATAAACCTGAAAATGCGGAACAGTAAATATAAAGTTTAATAAGTCAAACGCTTAAAACTGTCAGAAATACATAACAGAAACTGACAAATAACTGTGTTGTACTGAAAAAAGTGGGGGACAAGGGTTCCAATAGTACAACCCATAAACAAAACTTGACCAAATCTATGACTGTTGAGTGTTGATCACTCAATATATTGAAGAGTCAAAATTTCTTCATTAGTGACTTTTTTTTACAAGGACTTGCTAAAAATCATTTTTATATTACATATTTTATAAAGAGAAATTTTTAAATCATTTTTATATTACATATTTTATAAAGAGAATTTTTTTTTGCATATTATAAATGAAAAGTGATTGGCACACTCACAAATTTGATTTGGACACTCAATATACAAACAGTTAAAACAGTTTATATTTACATTATAACTATTTAATGCATGTTTTAGAGTGTCCAAATTAAATATGAGAGTGTGCAAATCATCTTCCATTATAAATCTATAAGAAAATCAAAACTTTATATTATGCAAGCCCAACCAAATAAAAGCATAAAATAAAGTAGCCTGTATATATATTTAATTCTTAATTGACTCTTGAATTGATCATGCATGAGATATGCTAAAAGCTTAAAATGAAAATAATGTACGTCACTAACAACATAAAAAAACCATTCTCGATAAGGATTTTTTATATTTATTACAATAAAACAATTACCAATCCGGAGGAGTGGATTTCAAAACCAGACAAAATGCTAGTTAGAGCATGGGGTGTCGAGTGTGTTGTTCCTCGTCGTTTCCAACGTGACTACTCGCCACTTTTTTTTTCTCCTCGCCACGACACCATGGTGATTCGCCACTTTGGGTTTCGCCAGTCCAACGACGAAGAAAACGACAATTTCAAATTCTTACCGTTTCTTTACCAACGGTTACAACTCTTTTATTTATTTTTATTTTCTTTTCAAATTCAAAAACATTTACCAACTCTATAAATATAAACCAACATCTACACAAAAATATTCAAACTTCTCAAACACAATTCAACTTCAAAATCCACATTCTCTTTACGCAAGATTATTATGGCTTGCCATCTCCCGCATTCCGCTAGTGATATGCAAACGTACGTGCAAAATCAATGCAATAACGACGATGAGGCTAGAAAAGACGCTATTATACGTGTCATCCAATTGTTTGAGCATGGGAGGACGGAGAAGCTGCAGATGAGAGAAAACTACAAGAGTTGCAACGACATCAGCACTGAACGAAAAGGTGTGATCGAGAAATTTCTGAAGGAGGAAGCCCGCAGAGATGACGAAATTAATGACAAGTTGTGGCGGTGTGTTCAAAGGGTAACGAACAACATCAACACCAAAGTCAATTGGAGCTATCGGGTGAACAAACATGATGATGCATGAATCTCCGGTAGACGAGGAAGCTTTGTCTCGCCTCGAGGATTATATACCTCCGCGTATGATTACGCTTAACGAGGAGTATTGAGATTAGGATTTAGGATTTATGTATT
Organism: Chrysanthemum makinoi; assembly: GCA_910596185.1. Lineage (NCBI taxonomy): Eukaryota > Viridiplantae > Streptophyta > Magnoliopsida > Asterales > Asteraceae > Chrysanthemum > Chrysanthemum makinoi. The sequence continues at coordinate 259,867,723 of OU343217.1, forward strand.
TTCCGTATGGTTTATTTTATTATCGTAAGTTTTTTTTATTTTTTCGTATGTTTTTTTTTTATTTTATTTTCCGTATTGTAGTTTTATTTTTATTTAAGTGAATGAAATGAAATTTATTTTGTTTGAAAAATATGGAAAAGAAAAAAAAGGGTGGGTGGAGCCCAAATGAAGAGAAGTGAGTAAGTTGTGATTGGGGTTTTTTTTTAAATGAGTGTGTTGGAGTGATGTGGAGGTGATGTGGCATACGTGAGGCTCAAATGAAGAGAAGTGGGTTGCCCACGACACCCCATGCTCTGATGTTTATTTATATTTTGTGGCTCTCTTGTTGTTTTTTTTATCTTTCTTGTTGCTTTGTAGACTTTGATTTTTGTCTTGGAGCCATTGTTAATAATAGGGGTGTTCACGGGATGGTTCAGTTCGGTTAGTTAGAAGATTTAAATTATCCATCGCGAGGCGGGTATGTCATTTTACTATCCGCAATCAAACCGTTCTAGGTGGGTAACCGGACAGGCGGGGTACCCGAAATGAGTGGTTACCCGCGGTTCGGGTCACGGGTAATCATTTTTCGACATTTAAAAGAATTTAATAGTATGAATAATAACATCATCAGATCATCTAGAACGTAAAATGTCATTTTCGTAAAATTAAATAACAACGAATAGATTAAATTCATATTGAAGTTATTCCATCACATTAATTGCATTCAAATAAATATACATATAGATTATTACGATAACGTCAATCAATTTTCACACATAGATATTTAGTAAAAGTTTATAATAGGAGTAAAAAATTCATTGTACAATAAAAGTAGTGCAATGATATAATCACTATTTGTATGGTCATTTGGATATTTAGTTAAAAATCTTCATATATATTATACACGGTTCGGTTCGGTTAACCGCGAATATCTAAAAATAAAAACCCAAACCGAACCTTGATAAGCAGGTTTTTTTGGTTTCGGTTATTTTTTGTTTCAGTTTCTTCGGTTTCGGGTTTTTTCGATTTCGGATTGAGCGGTTCGGCTCGGTTTATCGGGTTTTTTGAACACCCCTAGTTAATAATATGAGCCTTCAAAAGAAAAATTACAAATTGCACTTAAGTGCCACTTCCATTCCACTACATTTCACACCAGCTGCTACCTTCGTGGTCTCATGATCAAAAAAAGAATGTCATTCTAAAAGTTTGTAGTGCTTATTATTCTTGATAGTTGATTATTGTTGGCTAACAAAGCTCCTAACTTTTGTATCATTTTATTTTTTGGATGGAAAAATTGCATTACTCACTATGATAGAAAATTGTAAAAGAAAAATGATTAAACCATCATGAATTCTAGCAAATTGCTACATGATAAGAATATTAAGTATGATTCATCTTTTCATCACTTCTTTGAATTTTCCTTAAGCACCTCCTCGGTTTACAACTTTCCTCTACCACTTCCTCCATCACTTCTTTCAATCAACTATCATCTATAACATGGATTAAAAAAACACCATGCCAAGATATGATCACATAGATGTAAAAATAAATACATGTATGACATTCAAACGTAATAACGAGATTGTACAAGCTAGAGACAGTGTTAGATTTAGAAAGAAGTGAAAGACTTACTAATCATGAAACCTGCAAAACAAAAATTCAACAAGTATAAACAAGATGTTTTAGTGAAAATTGATAGAGAGAAGAAAAAAGAGAATGATATGGTAAGAAATTTTTTGGTTTGGAAGAGTTGTTAAACTTTATTAATATAGGGGATGGGAGATTGGGAGATGTGAGTTTATTATTTTTTTCTTTTTTAATATTTTCTTTGAGGTGACGAGATGTAATTTTTGCAAGGGCTTACTTGTCAACTTTTGGAAGCATGAAGAAGGCCTACGTGTAAATTTTTGGGGCTTCAAGAGTAAAAAAAGGCTTCCTCATTTATATTAAAGGTAGAAATTTTGTCATTTTACCTATCATTTAATTAAATAAGCAGAATTTGTCAAACACTAAAAAAAACTGTTCATATGCTTATCTATTTTTTTTATAATCAGTATTAAATCCAAACACTATATTTAGAAGCCTTTTTTTAGTTAGCATAAAAGCCTTTTTTTAAGTAGAAGAAGAAAACAAAAACAACAATCCCAAAAACCTTCTTAAATCAATAGCTCCAAGAGAGAGAGAACAAATATCCAAAAAATAGAACCGATGAGATACCATAAAAACTTAGTAGTAAAATTATGTGTTCATGAAAAAAAAAAAACGAAGTTCTATAAACCAACTCAATATAAGAGCATCGTATAGTGCCGAGTTGCCGGGCCACCTCAACAATTCACTTTTCACACACCCCAAATACCCCTTCACTAATAACTCAAGCCATTTCACTCATTTTGAGACCCATCATACCTACGTAAGATATGAACTCACAACAAAACTTAATTTAAGGAAGAAAAAAAAGTGAAATGGCACAACGCCAAGGAACTGGCTTGGCAAATGGCACGAGGGAGAGCGGTATGGTAACACCGAAATGGCTCAAGCCATTTCCTTTCCACATAGAAATGGCGTGGTGGCAAATGGCACGGGTCGAAGATGATGAAGGCGCCAATGAGGTGTGACAGTTTGAGACCATCATATGTGTGCATCATGAGCCTAGTCAAGTTTCAAATATTTTACACATGCGGGTCAAGTAAGTGTAATGTACTACTCCTTATGAAGTTTATAGAGCAAAATGTTTCTTAAGACACCCATATTCAATAAGTATCTTTTCGTGCTTAGATAAATATAAATATCATGGGATTAAGAATTGTTGGTACTAACAAGATTAATTGTAAGAACTATAAAAGTAGTTATTCGGTTATATAATAGGGGGAGCAGATGCAAGCTTTTTCTTTCAATAGCCGGCCAAATGACTACAGGATCATCGGTCTACTCTACCTCAATTCACCATTTCGAACCTTATACAGAAGGTTTTTCCGTACCAGCTCCTTCTACCTATACCGCAGTTGAAGCACCTAAAGGAGAATTTGGTGTCTTTCTGGTCAGTAATGGAAGCAATCGTCCCTACCATATGAATAGGTTTCAATATTTTTGAAACTCTTGAAAAGATGTTATTAGTTGATTCAACACACATAAATAGCTCATTTGTCACCTCAACTAAGTTGGATCTCAAGCGATTTAATTCTTGTATTCGCCATTTAATAGGCTTCATTGGCCTACAAAAATGTTCTAATCATAAGTGCATCGTCCATAAATAGTGAGTTGGTCTTGCTATGAGGTTAATGTTCTTGTACCACCCCGTTACCATATACGACATGCTTGTTGAATTTATGGGTCAAACATGAGTCATTTTAAGTAAGAGCTAACGAATTTACTACTAACGAATATAGTTGACACATTAGACATTCTGTTAAAATGGTACAGAACAATATCAATAATCACCCAACCAACCACCCCTTGGTGATAATCTTTTATTATAACGATAAACACAATAGGTTAGTCCCCAACACGGATGCTAACCAATACAAATACAAAGAAAGATTATTGTCCCTCTAATAGGTGCAACAATATAATACAAATACTCACACACTAAAACCAAACCAAAGATCAAGATGATCTACACTAAGTTTACAATAGTAAACTACCCAGAAAACCAAACGAAACCCAGATGAATATCAATAGACTTGTGTGTGAAACATGAGAGAAATATCGAGAGAGAGTGTTGAATGAAACCCTAGCAGATATGATCTTTATATAGCCTGAGATGTTACAATCTCAACCCTGCACAAATAAACTTAACAAACAACACCCAAACTATTAAGTGTTAGATAATAAGAGTAAAAATGTTACATAATATACCCCTAAGGTTCAACTGCTTGTCAAAGAGATATTTAATCTTTCAACATCCCTCAAACTGATGAACCCGCAAACGATTAACCATACCAAGATTTCTAACCATAACACCATGTCAATGCACCCAAGGGCCTTAGTCAATACATCAGCTTAACTTTTGAGTCAACTTTAACGCTTTAATCAAACCAGATGCAACCTTTTCTCTCACAAGATGCACATCAATATCAAAGTGTTTAGTTTTTTCATGCATAACTGGATTAGCAGCAATTTGTATAGCGTACCTTGTTATCACAAAATAACTCAACTAGTAACAACTGCTCAAGAACACCCAAGTCTTTAAAACTTTAAGAATCCACATAACCTCACATGTAGTAGAAGCCATGATTCAGACTCACCAAATTAAGACTTAGAAAGAGTGACTTGTTTCTACTCTTCCAAGAAACCAAGTTACCATTTACAAAACACAAGATCCGAAACCGACTTTCTAGTCACAGGACATTTAGCCCAATCGAATCAATATGCGTAAACTTTAAAACTTTGATTATTCTTACTAAAATGTAGACCATTACCAGGTGCAAGCTTAAGGTATTTTAACAGTCTTAAGCCAATATCAAAATGAGATTTTAAAGGAGAATGCATATATTGACTCAAGCAAAGGCACAACATAAGAAATATCGTGTCTAGTCATAGTAAGATATATCAACTTCCCAACAAGTTTCTGATAACTAGTGATATTTTTCAACCGCTATCATCACTAGTTTCTTTATGATTTAAAACAATATTCTCGTGCAAAGGAGTTAACACAGGTCTACAACCAAGTAAGCCATAATCATTTAACAGCTCAAGACAATATTTCCTTTGGTTTAAACACAAACCATTATCAGTTTTTAAAACTTCAATTCCAAGAAAATATTTTAATTCTCCTAAGTCTTTGATTTTAAACTTATTTTTCGTAAAAGTTTTAAAACCTCAACCTCATTTTCATTATTACCGTGATCACCGATCATCAACATAAACAAGTAAATACAAGACAAAACTTCCCTTGGTTTTAACAAACAAGGAATGATCATTTTTAGATCAGACAAACCAGCCTCAAACAAGGCTTTAGACAACTTAAGATTCCATTGTCTTGGAGCCTGTTTTAGACCATAAAGAGATTTTTTAACCCTAAACTTTATTATTATTTTCTCGAAACAAACCGTGTGGAGGCAACATATAAACCTCTTCATTTAAGTCACCATATAGAAAAGCATTGTTGATATCCATTTGAAATATTTTCCAATCATTTTGAACAAAGAATGCTCAACAAACACCTAACAGCATCCATTTTGACCACAGACTAAAAGTCTCATCATAATCAAAACCATATTTTTGATCAGAACCTTTAGCCACAACTCTAGCTTTATATCTTTCAATCTCTCCATTAGATTTCAACTTAAGTTTCCAAACCCATTTAGACCCAATAGGAATTCTTCCTTCAGGAAGATCAACTTCTTCCCAAGTATCATTTTCATATAAAGCAACTAACTCATCATTCATAGCATTTTTCCAATTTATGTCCTGTGAAGCTTCCTCATAAGAAGAAGGTTCACATGACTTATTCATATTAGCAACAAAACAGCAATTATCAGAACTTAACCAAGTATGATTAGCATACTTATTTAGACCATACTTAATTTTAGAATCAAGCACATAATCATTCAGTTTAGTAGGCAATTTAGAAGATCTACTAGACCTCCTATAACTAGTAGTTCCTTCCTCGGCTTGACTTTGAACAACATTTTGAAAACTAGGCACATCTCTGCTTCGAAGATAACATTTCCCTCGAATTATTATTATCATCTACAGAGTTGCAAAACTAGGCATATCTCGGTTGCCGTGGTGAATCAATTAAGAATCTGTTCTCAAACAATATCCTGATCAACATCCACTACCCTACCAGACTCACCTAGATTACCTTCTCTACCTACAGATGTTACATCTATATCCTCTGCTTCATCATTAGGAGAGGGACTAGGAGTTTTGTTTTTGACTCAAAATTATCAAAAAAATTTAAAGTGTTAACATCAAGAGGATCATTTGAAGAACCAGACTGTTTCATTTTATATGGAAAAATAGTCTCATAAAACTTAACATCTCTTGAGTATAAACTGATCTATTTTCCAGACTTAACAATTTGTAAGCTTTCTTTCCACTTGCATAACCAAGCAAAACACATTTTTTAGATTTTTGAGAAAACTTATCAGACTCTTTTAAAATAGTAGCATAACAAAGACACCCAAAACTCCTAAGATGTGCCAAACTAGGTTCTCTTCCATAAACCAAAGAAAAGGAGATTTACCATTTAAAACATAGGAAGGCAACCTGTTAATCAAATAAGTAGCGCTTAAAACACAATCGACCAAAACACAAGAGGAATTCCCCAAACATAAGGCTTCTAGCTACATTAAGCAAGATGCCTATGTTTCCTTCTCTAAAGAATACCATTCTGTTGAGGGGTATATGCTACACTAGTTTGATGAATAATACCCATTGTATCAAAAAATTCACCCATTTTATTATTAACAAACTCAGCACCATTATCGATCGACAATTTTAATTTTTTTATTAAACTGAGTCAAAACCATCTTAAAGAAATTTTGAAACATCTCAAAAACCTCATGTTTTCCTTTTAGCATATACACCAAACAGATCTACTCAGAGTCATCAACAATAGTCAAAAAATATCTCAAACCTTCCCTCGCTAATCACCTTATAAGGCCCCCATACATCAAGATGTATAAGTTCACCAAAAACAGATGTTTTATGTTCACTTAGAGGAAATGGATCCCTTGTTTGTTTAGCCTTATGACAAACATCACAAGGTGCTCCATGATCAATATTAGTTAATTTTAAAGAACCTTTTAAAAGTTTCAAAACTGGATTAGCAGGATGTCCCAATCTACTATGCCAAACATCTTTAGAAACAAAACAACTAAAACACTCACTATTAGACACAAAAGCAGAGGAAACTTCAGACTTATCAAACAAATACAAACCACCGACTCACTACCTACCCCAAAGACCCTCTATGATTCAAATCAATATAGCATTTAGTCTCATCAAAACCAACTCTCAACTTACTATCTTTAATCAACTTATTAATGCATATAAGACTAACACAATATTCAAGAACAACAAGCACATCAAACAAAACCACATTATCATTAAGTTTTAAGTTACCAACATGAGTAACTTTAGCAAGAGTACCATTTGATGTCCCACGTAATTTTCAAATCGATATATCAACCAAATTATGCATATTAAGAGGACTATTAGTTAAATGTCGATTAGCCCCGTAATCAATTATCCATCCAAGATGGTAATTGACCCCATTCAACTTAATATTAGCACCAAAAAATCTATAAAAATGTTGATTAAAGAAAACACGCAGAAAAAGAACAAGAATCTCTACCGCCATATTAGCATGAGCAGAGGATCCTCGTTTATCATTCAACAAGGCTTAACAACTTCATAACCGTTCATTACTCGAGACATACTTCCGCAACAATTCTTAGAGCCATTATTAACAACAGAGGCACTTCTAATATCATTGCTTTTATTAAAGTTATTAGGTGTTTCAAATTAGGATTCTTTTAAAACCGGAGGATAACCAATAACTTCAAAACATCTATCAACAATATGACCTTTCAAACCACAATGAGTACAAAGCAAACTATCATAATTTCCCATTATTAGACCCGAATTGTTATTATTACTATTTTTCTCCAACTAGTATTCTTATTATCATAAGTCTTAGAAACAAGCGAGACCTGAGCCTTCTCGGTTTAACAGTTGTGGTTGGAATCCCTCTATGGGATTCTTCCCTTGATACAATGACAAAAGCATCTTTGACTTCAGGAAGGATTTCCCTAGTCAAAGAGTACTCTTATGGGTTGATAAATGTCATCAAGACCCATAAGGAATTGCATCAATTTTAACAACTTCCCATGATCAACAAGTTCTTGTCTAGCCTCACAAACACAATCAGGCAACTTAGTAAGAATATCAAACTCTCTCCACAAAGAATTCAACTTATGATAATACTCGATACGTAAACCACCCTGTTAACATTATTAATCTTTTGAAACATTAAAACCACATAACCATCAAGTCTATCATATGTATCTTTTAAATCTCTCCAAACAACAAGTAAGCATTATCGAAAAAACATGTCCAAGATACACATCTTGAGTTAAAGAACTCAAGATCCAATTAAGCACCACAGCATTACACCTGGCCCCACTGGCTTCCAGAAGGGACTTGCAAAGATAAGCAGTTCTAAGAAAAGTACCATCAAGAAACCCCATCTTATTTTTAATTTGCATAGCAAGTTTTATAGCACTAGCCCAAACTCTATAGTTCTCTACACCAACCAATTTAATACTAACAACAGATGCACAATTAGAATCATTAGGATGCAAATGCAGAGGATTACTCTGATCAAGACTACTAATCATGATAGCCATAATGACAGAAAATGAAACAAAACTACAAACAAAACAAACAAACAATCAAAAACATTAAACAGATATACCAAGAAACTACAATAACTACCAAACATAGACTAAACCAAGATCAAACAGATATACCAAGAAACAACAATAACTACTAAACATAAACTAAACCAAGGACACACACCTGTGGACTAACTTAGCCCAAGTCAAGAAGGGATTGACTGTGAGCAGGTATTCACACCTCTCAAGGAGGCAGATCAAGAAGTTAGTCAATCCGTTTACACCCACTAAACTCAGAACTAGTCACTCCTAAAGGAAAAGAAAATAAACCTTACAGTGTGTAAAAGATGAAACCAAAGAAATGAAAAGAATCAATCAATAGCCCAAGAACCACAAGATTCCCAGAATACAAGAAACCCCCAAATTAGAAAATTAGGGTTTCTTCAATTCGTACCAAGAAACCAACAATCCAACTTCCAAAACCACCAAAAACACCTTCAATCCAAGCAAGAACCACAATAACCAAAAAACCCCCAAAAATTAGGGTTTCAAGAAAAAACCCTAAATAACCAATCGAGCTCACAACCCGTCAATTAATCCAAGAATCACCAAGAGATCAAGCAAATTATCAACCTAGAGCTCTGATACCATGTTAAAATGGTACAAAACAATATCAATAATCACCCAACCAACCACCCCTTGGTGATAATCTTTTATTATAACGATAAACACAATAGGTTAGTCCCCAACACGGATGCTAACCAATACAAATACAAAGAAAGATTGTTGTCCCTCTAATAGGTGCAACAATATGATACAAATACTCACACACTAAAACCAAACCAAAGATCAAGATGATCTACACTAAGTTTACAATAGTAAACTACCCAGAAAACCAAACGAAACCCAGATGAATATCAATAGACTTGTGTGTGAAACATGAGAGAAATATCGAGAGAGAGTGTTGAATGAAACCCTAGCAGATATGATCTTTATATAGCCTGAGATGTTACAATCTCAACCCTGCACAAATAAACTTAACAAACAACACCCAAACTATTAAGTGTTAGATAATAAGAGTAAAAATGTTACATAATATACCCCTGAAGGTTCAACTGTTTGTCAAAGAGATATTTAATCTTTCAACACATTCTATGTTTAATGCAACTAGTGAAAATGCATATGCAACCTTATTGATATGCTTACCTTTTTATAGACTACAAGTAACTAGAAAGGCAGCATAAAGCGACGATTTATAGCGACAAATAATTATACTTATGAGATTGTGATTGTAGTTTGACCTTTGATGCAAAACGAACGGGTTCAATCTGTAGTCATTTCAAGAAAAAAATTTATGAGTTAAAACTCACAAATGAAGAATGATAGTAAAAATCTAAGGCTTAAACAATATTTTAAAAAATTAAAATTGATACAACATGCAATAAAAATTGCCATTTAGTTGATTGACCAAGTTGACATTGTAAAAATTTGCCATTTAATAACGTATGCCAATTGTATAATTTTTTTTACTCGCGTGATACACCAATCGTTGTATGTTTGGCAAAAATAGATTGTGTTGGTGCTGTTGTTGATGCTGGTACTGGTATTGTTGCTGAAAAAGATTATAAAAAATATTTTTATGTTTCTACATGAAGTAACTTTTTATTTTCCGAGATTATAAAAGATTATTTTTTTTAATAATCTCTTATAAGTTTTGTCTGACAAACAAAAATTATTTTTTAAATAGCTTATTTAACAAAAAAAAAAAAAAAAAAAATACATAAACTCGTGTGTCAAACATGGAGGATTGTTATATTTCAAATAGACAATCAACGTTAAGTATAACTTCCATATATAATATACCAAAAATTCTCTTATTAACCATGTTTGTTTGAAATTAGTGGCATTTAAAGTGATATTAAATTGCATTAAGTTGTAAGTTTTTCAAAATTCAAAAAGGGGCATTCACCTTTTATAATTATTAAAGATAATGAGTTTTGTTATTACTGAAGTCGACTTTAATTTACTTATAAAAAAAGACTGTCGACAAAGGGCCTATGCCTTTTAGTCTTGCTTGCTCGTCTTTGAAGCAAGTGAATAAGCAAAGAAACTAAGAGCACAAGGTATGGGAAATATCAATAACACGTTATTGGTATGACACCTCAACGCCACCTCATACACCTTCCAATAACACACTAATAACTAAAACAATATCCCTCATAACACATTACTAACATGTTATTGGGTCTCACAGAATACCCCACTAACTCACAATTAATAAAAAAATAACACAAAAAAAGCTAATGGCGTGAGCCATTTGAGTGGCTCAAATTCCTTTTGGCTCAACTTTCACATATTGCTTGGTATCATTTGGCACGCCAATAGTTTAAATTTGGGTTCATTTGGCGTGTTACATCATCCGATACCGCCTGCTCTAAGCAATAAGTAGATAAGAACATTATATGAGGTATGAGGTCTGATTCAACGCATAAATTTTGTTTCTATGTTTACCTTAGTACGTTACTAGAAAGTATAAATTTGGTGACGACAATCTTAAAACCACCTCACCGGCCAAATTACCAATCGTCTCGATGCCAAATGATGCGAGTGAATTACCAATCGTCTCGATGCCAAATGATGCGAGTGTTTGGGAGAATCATATGCAATACCATGAATGAGTACCCCTCGTTAATGAGCCAAAAATGTGTTTTGAAATATATATACAAAAGAAAATTAGTTACGAGGCGTGTAGGTACTCTTGAGTTCGAAGAATCAAATTGTTAAGTGATACTACAAAGAAGTTACTAAAGTTTGCGAAAAAGTTATCATAAGTTACCAAAGTTTCAAAATTGTCATCTAAATTACTCAAGTTCACGAGTTTATTAAATGAACCCCCTAAAATATTACACTCTTGTTACTCCCAAGGTGGGTAACTAGTTGATAACCCGTATCCCATGTCCACGGAGACCTGACACATATTCCACCTCAAAGAAGTTACAAAAGTTTTAAAAAAGAAAATTTTCAGTTTTAAAACTGTCATCCAAGTTGCTCAAGTTCATAGGTTTTTGTTTTTTTTTGTTTTTTTTTTAATTGTAATTTCAAAGTAAGATTTTTTTTTGTCTATGTCTTGTATGTGTTTGATTATGCAAGTTAATTTAAATAAATGTGTATGTTTTAGTTATTGTGGGGTGTGGTATTGGTTGGATGAAGGACACAAAAAGGAGATTGAAAAAAAGACATTCATACTCTCTTAACCGTCAAGCACTCCCTCTACAAGTATATAATTTTAACGAATCAAGTTTATGTCAATTCAAATTAAGGTTAAAGTTATAAAAAAAATGTGAATAAAAAAAATATACCCACTAAAAATGTAAAAATATTAATAATAAATAAATAAATAGTTAAAAAAAATATTTCATTTTGAAAATAAAGCTGAGTTTTTAATTGATATGGGACACATGTCAATAAAGTATGTGGTTCTCTAACTTTTGTAAATAACGAGGAACCCGCTGATGCGTAAATGGGATTGGCTTCAAAGGACTTACTTTGTAGCGAAACTTAAACCTTAGGGACTAATTTTGCCAAGTTGCTATAGTTAGCAATTAATTCTACAGACTTACTTTAAACGCCTCTTAAACCTTAGGGACTATTTTTGCCGATTGCTATAGATAGCAATTAATGCCAGACTAATTTTGTAACGCCACTTTAAACATCGTGACTATTTCAAGTTGGGAAAGTTTGCATTTAATGTTGGCTTGTTCGCTTTCTTCCCGATGTTTAGTATATATGATAACTAGTGTGGAAACCCACACGATGCAATGGGATTGCTTTGTAGCCGGAATTTGGATAGGGACTATTTTTGCCAAATTGCTATAAAGGACTCTACTTGCAACACTTTAAACCTTAGGGACTATTTTTGCCAACTTGGACTTACTTTGCAACGACACTTAAACCTCAGGAACTATTTTTGCCAACTTGTGAAAGTTATATTAATGTTTGCATTGCAAACACTGTTGCTCGTCTAATAGTTATATTAATAATAATAATGAGATGGATGGTTAAGATAAGACTTTTTTATCTTAACTTTCAATGGGACCAAAGTTGTAAATGCATTATAATATACTGAGTAGATCATGCTAGGCAAATGCAATGGTTACTTTGAAATAAAATTTTCGAAAAAATGTATTTTAGTTTATTATGTTCTTTTAACAATAAATTTACGATAATGAATTTCGCATGATAGGTCGCGTCTGGGCTCAACCGCTGGCCCCTGTTCACGGGCTCGGAGCTCGCTTGGCCTGTATGCCTTCGTCGGCCAGTCATTTGGGTCTGCTGTCGCTCGGGCTTGAATATTTGTATAATGTGCTTTATTATTTGTAGTAGTGAAATTTAATGCATGAATTGTGTTTAATTTGGTTGTACAATATGCTTGATAATTTGTATTTCTTATGTAAGAGATGTTTTAATAATTGTATTAATTATATTTATTGACCGCTTAAATAATTGACTACATTAAATAGCATTAATGTGGTGTTTTGCACTACGCTTGCCTTGTCAGATGCCGAAAATTATGTGCATTAAAGTGTTGTACAATATGTTTCGTTTCTTGTAAGTTGTAGTCATTATAGTCATTAATAACATTGACTACTTTAATAGTATTAATGTTGTAAGTCTGAACATGAGTGTGAAAATTAACTCATGCTTATTTTATTGTACACTATGTTTATTTTGTTGTAAATCTGAAAATTGGTTGTAGCAATTGTACATTGTGCTTAAATGGTTGTAATTTTTTGTGAATGTGTGTTTTTAATAGCATTAATGTTGTTTGATAGTATTTTGGTCTTAAAATGACACAACGCTTTATTTTGTTGTACAATATGCTTACTTTGTTGTAATTCTGAAAATTGGGTGCATTAAAGTGTTGTAAACCATGCTTAACATTTTGTACGTCTTAAAATTAAGAATGATGTGCCTTCATGCATTATATGTAGTATACATTATAGGTAAAAATATAAAAAGACATATTTTTCCTTTTATATCATGTCACATGGTAAAGTTAACAGTCAGTTTTAGTTTTAGTGCCAAAGGACCAAACCCGTTATGGGTTAAAACCATATGCGAACTTTTTCTGAAGTTGAGTTACTTAGATGACATTTTGAAACTTTAGTAACTTAGACAAACTTTTTATCAAACTTTAGTGACTTTTTTTATATTAACCCAAATATAAACTACTATCAGGTAAGATTTGACCAGTTATCATAGTTTACAAATAAGAAAATAACAAATTTAATCGGTTGCAACAACTTGAGTAACTTAGATAATAGTTTTGTAACTTTAGTAACTTAGAACGATTTTTTGGTAAAATTCTGTAACTTTTTTCTATATTAACCTTTATTTTAAAGAAAAACAAAAAAATAATACAAGAAATAAAATTGTCAATACTACTCACGTATTGTACGTTTCTTATTTATTCTAATGAATTTTTCTTATCATATAACACAAATATAAACGAAAAGCATAAAGTAAAATGTGCCTATGACTATAAAACCTATTTTTGGTTATTTGGTCGACTTGTTTTTAACTTTTAAGTTGATCAAGTCTTAAATTTACACACAAGCACACCTTAGGATTTTAAAACATGGACAACTTCATTTATCTTGATTTGATCAACGATTATACCTAATACCTTTTTTTAGCATTCATATAATTCTGTGGTTGAATATTAATAGTTTGTCTATTGAGAAAATAACGTTATTTTCAATCCTGATCTTAGCTTACGATCTTAATGATGAAAGCGAGCTTAAATAGAATCCCCATTTTAACAATATGTGAGTGACTTTTTTCTAACAAATGTAATTAATCTTTACTTATTTGAGTGAGAAAAACAAAACGTCACGTAAATTTTATTTTAACTTCAAAATATTCTCATACCTTAAAACTGAAAATTTTAAAGGTAAAAATCATGAAATAGTAATCAACTTTCAATTTTGTTCTAATTTAGTCACTGCAACTTTCTTTTGATTATAAAATAATAATCAAATTTGAAAGGTGTTCCATTTTAGTCACTCAAACTTTCAATAATGTTCTATTATTATGTAATTTTTATATTTGGGTGACTAAAACGAAACATCTTTCAAACTTGGTTATTATTTTATGACATATATCTCTTTCCACATGTGTATAAGTTGGTTGTACATTAAGTTGGTTGGGGTTAGTAAAATTCAAAGGGTGGGTATTTATTGTTAAGGTACAACCAAACAATGCACATATTGAATATCTTAAGGATAGTTTTTTTGAACAATTACACAATAATGGAACAATATCAAAACTTGGATAATTTTTGTGATTAATTTAAAGTTTGAGTGACTTAATTGGAACAGTTATCAAACTTTGTTACTATTAGGCAATATTTCCCAATTTTGATATGCATAGCACCCAAATTAGTCAGACACGGTTAGCACGAATGAATACAGGAGTTGAGATCAATATAGAACTCATATTTGTCATAGAACAAATGAACCAATCATAACCCTCCATTTTTTATCTAAATTAATACAAAATCATTTTCCACCCTTTTTTTTAAAACAACATATCTTACAAACGGTAAATCTTCAAAATATAATATTGTCAATGGAAGCAATTATTTATGATATGCACTTTTACATTTTTACAAACATTTTTTTCAAAAAAATTCCTCCGAAAAATCATATATGATTTTTAAGAATCATATATGATTTTAAAAAAATCATGTATGATTCGATTTTATTAATCATATATGATTTTTACAATCATATATGATTCTCAAAAATCATATGTGATTTGTTCGAATCATATATGATTTTCACAAATCATATATGATTTTGTTGACCAAATTTTGAAAAAAATTGTTAAAAATATATAAGTAGTGTATATCTATGAAAGATAATTTAATTTCGCCACGATGGTATAACTTTTATCGCTAAGAATGAGATTAACCGGTTTGCTAGATATTTAATTTTTAAAAAAGGTGAAAGTTTATCATAATAAAAACGAATCATATATTATTGATTGGATCTATGGTAAATTTTGGTTCTATATTGAACTTTTGTCACTTTTCACATATTTATCCTTTTTCATTTTATTTATATTTATTTTATTTTATTTGGAAAAGCACTTTCACATATTTATCTTAATTCCAAATTTACCCTCACTTTCATATCATATTTTCACTTTTAGAATTTTGAGTGAAAATAAACCTCCAAACAAATTGTTTTTAGAGTAAACTGCAAATTATGTCCTAAAATTTGCCACTTTTGCGAGAAATGTCTCTTTTTATAAAAAACACTTTGCGAGCTGTGTACCTAATGTTTGGGGGTTTTTTTTGCATGAAATGCCCCTTTAGCGTTACTGTAGTTGTAAATCCCATTTTTTTGCTAACGCTCGTTAGTGGTCATGTGAAATGACTAGTTTACGCACCTTATATTCAATAAATTATGTTCCACCCGTTGGCCTTCTTTCCCGCCAAGCACAACTTCGTTCTACTTGACAATTTCAGTATTCATAAACCCAAATTCACAAAAACAAGTTGTTAATACAAATAAGCTGTAAAAACGTTTATTTATATTTTACGATCTTCTAATGTTTTTCCGATAAAAAACGTAAACTCATTTTAACGAAACAAATAAAATACGTAAATGGTTTGAGCCAATAGTTTACTAACACACTTACGTTTTCATATAAAACACTAAACAAGTAATAGTGCTTTCATGGTTTAGTAATGCATATGTACAACAACTATTGTTTACATAATGGGTAGATATATACATACTTAGTATTTATTATAATGGGTATAAGTCTAAGTGTTTGACCCATTGACTAAATACATTGAATGTAGTTGGGTAAAACCCAAAGTCTATGACCCATACCCATGGAGCATGATGCATAACCCATGACCCATTGCATGACATCATGCATAAGTTATAATGGGTATTATCAATGACCCATGGAGCTAACCCATGACCCATTGACTAGATGCATTACATCTTCTAGATACATTGTATCTATTTGGATACCCATGGATCAAAACCTACAACCCATGATCCATGATCCATGACCCACAACCCATCTAGGGGGAGCGCCCTACGGATCCCTAGTAATGACTAGACGGATCCTCAAGTTAGGGATCCGGAACAGCTTGCATGTTTTGTCTATAAATAGTGAGCCATTTCTTCATTATAACTCACCCCTTTCACACACGTTCTCTCTTAGTGTTGTGATGCAGGTTTTACTGACCAGGTTTTAATATTTATAATTACTCGTTATACCTATGGTCTACCCTAATGCACTAATGGGCAAAGGTAATTCATCGTCGTAGTGTAGTATTCAGTAAAACCGAGGTCGTCCCAAGAGCTATGTGAGAGGATTATAACTTAAGTCTATGTCACATTTTAATTGTTTTAAGATTGAAATAATCAAACTAACTAATAAAACAAGGAAATAAAGGAAAGCAGATAAAGGCAAGAGATGCGATCAATGGAAGAGAGTGGGCTAACCTAGTTAATCCCCTCTAGTATTATATACGCCTACTTACTTCCAATTACTTGGGGTCAAAGTTGAGAGGAAGATTTGGTCAATTCGGCCTCTAACCTATCGCAAAGACGCCACCACGTAGAGAAGTCGTGTCCCTCATAAGTCCTCGTTGTTCCCTGGTCCCCTAATCCGAAATATTAAGCATCACATGCTAGACTTATAATAGTGAGTGCCCAGCCATTAGGAACTTAGACACTCACCCCCTAATTCTTAAGTTCATCCAAACGGTAGGTGATCAGTTGGTCAAATTGCACAAGTAGAAAGTGGTCACATTGGTCATATCTTACCCTTCCCGCCTCATTCTACTCACCTAGGGTCAGTTGGTCATATCTCCTAGGCAACTAGCCTCTACCGCCATTCAAAACTACCGAAACAATGGTAGCTACCAATAAACTATGCATGCATACACTTAGAAATAATTATACGGAAGTAATATAAACGTAAATAAAACAATTAAGGAATCATAACAATGGAAATATAGGGTAGGTGTGCTCAGTCTAGATTAATCCAGTTATGTAATGAAAAACATGTCAAAATTTATTAATGAAACATTTTTCATCAAAAACTAGAAAAATAAGGGCAAGTAAAATCAAGCGGGAGTCTATGTCTAATCCCTTCCCCACTTGGGTCATAATTTAAGCATATAAATGAAAGATAAGAAGGGTTAGAATGGAACAAAAACTCGGATTTGCTTGCATGATCGAAGACACACTTAACAAACGCGTTTCCGCTTTGAGATTTATGAGCAAACTTTAATAACTGAATTCACTTAAGACAACCAAACGATCATACTAGAAAAACAACAAGTAAAAAAGAAAGTGAAAACCTAACTCACTTTCAGGAATCACTTGGCTGCATTTAGCATATGCAACAAGTTTTTTAAACCACTTGGTGTCCCAAGTGGACGAGTGTAGTCTCGTGAGGGTTTACATGGAACACACCCACAAAGTTCATTTAATACTAATACAAGGTTATTGTGTTATTATAGAAAGAATTTGAACAATAGAGAATTACGTCAGAACCCCAATAAAAGAGTTACGCCGTAATTGTGGCAAACCCTGCGTGGTACGCTACAAAGAGGGTAGCTACGGCGTAACCATAGCATGGGATTATGCCGCAAGTAGTTGGTAATGCTCTCTGAGAGAATCGCTATTAGTGATATGTTATTACGGCGTAATCATTGGGATGAGTTACGCCAGAATCTGATGGACATGTCGTGTCCCCGCTTATGTTACTGATGCAATCTACTCATTCTTTCAAAATGGTTAAAACACACAAACCCAACTACACTAATAAAATAAAAAAAGAAAAGATAGGCATGGGGTGCCTCCCACGGCACTTGTTTTGTTCGAGTCACGAGCTTGACTCACCCCTTATTTACTACGAAAGGGTGTTCCCTTCACTTGAAATCAAGTGTAGGTGAAAATAGCAATAAACATCACGAGGGTGTGAATTTGCTATGGGATGGGGAAATGATAAGTTATAATCATACCCCAAAGGAGATGTCATTTCCTCCATACCTTACCCGCTTTTAGTTGATGGCACTAATGATTGGTTCACCTCGGACGCTGGCCATCAATTGGCTCGTGATGTCTCCTCGTAATCACTGAAGTGTCCAAGATCTTGTCCTCTAATTCCTTTGCAAGATCAACTAAAATTGACTCAGTAGCCGAAGCTACATAGCCATCATCGGGTGATGCGACAAGAGAGTTTTGTGAGGTCAAGGGTTGGGCCATTACATCCATGTTTTCAGCAACCTGTATAGGAAAACTAGCATGATTGTTAGTAATAAAAGAAGAGTTAGAAGTGTTACCATTTTGCGTTGTATTTGATTCCACATTAGCTTGTGGCATTGCTTCATCATCTTGTAAGCTCCATGCTTCCATCTTCTTTAATTGATAATTGCTTGTTTCTTCATCTCTCACAACCTTCAAACGTCCTGGAAATGGGATAGGTGGGACATAAGGTCTGATATAAGGAACTGGCTCGTTGTTGACTTCTTTCATCTTTCCCACTGTTGCTTTGATAGTTCCAACCGCATTCTTATTACTTTCCAGAACCTTTTGGTTTAATTCTTCAAGCTTAGCCTCCAAACTTCTCCTCTTGGTGTCAAGGTTTTTTAAATTTAAGTCCGCGTCCTCCTTGAATTTCCTAATCCATTCATCATTTGAGTCGTGCATCCTTTTTAGATTATCCGAGAATTTATTGACGACTTCTTCGAATGACTCAATATACCGGACCTGCTTATATTCTTCGCGTTCTTCAAGGATAGAATGCTCTTGTATAGCATGAATGTTTTCCTTAACCATATTCATATCACATCCAAGTCTATCAAGCTGCTTGGTGATGTCGTCATCCAAGCTGTTGCTATTTATGGCCCAAGTGGTTGCTCCATCATACAAATTTCGTGAATGGTCAGCCATCATTTCAATTGATCTAAGGGCTTGTGCATGTGGCATTATAGGATTAGGTCCTTGAGAGTCGAGCATTTGGCGGGACGAGATGTTTAAACCTTTGTAGAAAATAAGGACCATTTGATGGTTGCCATATCATGCGCTGGGCATCCGTAAAGAAGGTCATTAAATCTTTCCCAGCTTCATCTAGCGCTTCATTCATCTTCTGTCTGAAACTCCTTATTTCTTCCATCTTCTTGGCAATCTTTGAAGGAGGATAATATCTTCTAATAAATGCTTTCTCCAAAAGATTCCATGTATTAATCGACCCAGCAGGAAGCATCTTCATCCATCTTCCTCGCACGGTGAGTGTAATTAGGAACACTCTAAGCATTAATGCATCTTGAGTGACTCCTATAGTGTGGAAAAGATCTGCGATCTCCAATACTCTTCGCACATGCAGGTGGGCATCTTCATCATTAGTTCCCGAAAAGCTTTTGTCCAATTCCTCATGAACTGGCAAATGATCTCAAAGTCGATGTCATTATTCAATTCGGGGCATACCACGCCCGATCTTTGGTTATCTCGAGTCAACACAATATATTCTTCCATAGTGAGCATGTCAAAATCTGAATCTTCCATATCCTGAAATATCAAAAACAAACAAAAGCGAAAAAAAGAGAAAAAGAAAACTAAAAATAAAAGAAAATAAAAGAAAAACTTAAATTAAAATCTTAAATAGCTCAAGAATAGCGCGCCTAAAAACTTGATGCACGCTTTTACCCACCGTGTTTTAATATTTATAATTACTCGTTATACCTATGGTCTACCCTAATGCACTAACGGGCAAATCTTGGTCATGTGTAGTGTAGTATTCGGTAAAACCGAGGTCGTCCCAAGAGCTACGTGGATTGGAAATTAACTTAAGTCTATGTCACGATTTTAATTGTTTTTAATATTGAAATAAAACTAACTAATAAAACAAGGAAATAAAGGAAAGCAGATAAAGGCAAGAGATGCGGTCAATGAAGGAGAGTGGTGCTAACCTAGTTAATCCCCCTAGCTAATTATGTCTACGTCTACTTACTTCCAATTACTTCGTGGGTCAAAGTCGAGAGGACAAAGATTTGGTCAATTCGCCCTAACCTATCAAGAAAGATGCCACCACGTGAGAGAAGTCGTGTCCCCTCATAAGTCCAGTTGTTCCCGGTCCCCTAAGCCGAGTCATTAAGTACCGCTACATGCTAGACTTATAATAGTGAGTGCCCGGCCGTTAGAAACTTAGACACTTACCCCCTAATTCTTAAGTTCATCCAAACGGTAGGTGATCAGTTGGTCAAATCGCACAAGTAGAAAGGGTCGTCAGTTGGTCATATCTTACCCTTCCCGTCTCAGTCTACTCACCTAGGGTCAATTGGTCATATCTCCTAGGAAACTAGCCTCTACCGCCATTCAAAACTACCGAAACAAGGGTAGCTACCAATAAACTACGCATGCATACACTTAGAAATAATTATACGGAAGTAATATAAACGTAAACAAAACAATTAAGGAATCATAACAAGGCCAGGGTGCTTAGCCAAACATATAATAAATCATACCAACAAAAATGAATAAATCATGAATTGAATTGAAGATAATGTTTGATACAAATTACTTGATGTAGAGATAATAATGATAATGATTGCGAGTGAATTCTTCCTTCAAAACCGCCGGACCGCTGGAAAATGCCCCGAGTGGTGCCCTAATCGATCCCTAGGAGAGGGGTGAAGAGAGATGCTTAAAAATGCAGATTTAGGGCTGTATTTATAGGCCCCGACATGGTTACGGTGTAACCTTAAGTGCAAACTATGCCTTAACCAATGTCGGCGCAAATAAAATCGGCTTTCGAACAATAACGTCGTAACTAACATATTTAGTTACGCCGTAACTAGAAGTTACGCCGTAATCTAAATATGAAATATTTATTTCATACTTTTTCATGTCAAACTAATATATCGAAACTTTAATACTTGTTGACGCTTTTAGTCCCTCATCGCTCTTGTTACTTTAATAACAAGTCCTTGTACTTAATAAACTTCGAATTAACTTGCCGCTTTTAATCCCTGGACCTCGAAACTTTGCGCCCAAGTAATTAATTACGGCGTAACTAATCATCGGCTTACGCCGTAATCCTTCGTCATCTCATACTTATCCGATCCGAAATTATCTCTCACTGTTACTAAATTTCCATGTTACCGTAACCTTCATAAAATAATTACAACGTAACAATAAGAGTTGGTTACGCCGTATCCTTCAAAGCTCATATTTACGCCGTAACCTTATTAGCTAGTTACGTCGTAATCTTCACATAGAATCCAAAGGCTCACGTAACTCCATCTTCAGAACATATACTTGGCCTTTTTTTCACATCTTTTCGGCTCCAACGCCTCATTTATCCTGAAATGCAAATATGAATGAATATGAACGAATTAAGTACCATATTAATACAAATGAGGCCATAAACACAGGAATTTGATATATAAAATATCTGGCTAATTTGATGTTATCATGTTGTAAACTCTCTAACCTCATATCCAAAGGATCTTTCTGTGTAGTTTTGTTTTTGTGTGATTCTCTAGGTTCCTCCTAAAGGCGAGATTACCACATCTTGAAGTCGAGCAACCTCAAGTCCATTGGTTGCCAAGATTCGTCATCATCAAGACTACTGATGGTATCTTGTTAATAGTTCTTTCCGTTCTCATTAAAAGCGTTGTGTCAAAGACATAGTTGAAAGATGTCTAAATGGTCAAGACGAAAGCATTAGTGAAAGGTGCCAAAGAGTCGTATCGAAGGCATTAGTGAAAGGTGCCGAAGATCCGTGTCAAAGGCATTAGTGAAGAGTGCCGAAAGTCCGTGTTGAAGGCATTAGTGAAGGATGCCTAGAAGTCGTGTCAAAGGCATTAGTGAAAGGTGCCTAGGGTGTACATTTGATATGGTGTGTCGATGTACAAAATAGATTAGTATTGGGTCAAAGGATATTGATATCCTTGTTGATATTGTCATAAGGAGTGGATCTCCTTTGGAATAGGTGTTGTGTAGTGTTGGGTAGCAGTTCCTCCTTTGTAATGGAACTCGGTATCTAGCCTTGTATCGGATAAAGTGTAGGCGATGTTGTGATAGGTTTGGTTCTACCTTATATAAGAACCCGGTGTCTAGCCTTGTATCGATAAAGAGTAGGTGACGCTTGGCAGAAGGCTTCTCCGCCACAAGGAGTTTGTGTTGTGTAGTGATTACTAACTCTCGAGTAGGTGACTCGGGGAGTGGAGTAGGGCAAGGAAGGTGTCCTTGTAGCCGAACCACTATAAATACTCACGTTGTGGTTTTGTGCCTATTACTCTTTATATTTGCTTTATTTATTTATATGCTTATATATCAACATCCAACAAACACGTTTAAATAGATTAACATAAGTCGATCTAAAAAGTTTAAAACCAAGTTTTAATTGGTAAAACTATTCAACCCCCTTCTAGTTTTCCACACAAGTTCTGAAACACAAATTCACAAAGATTCGATTATACTTCTTCAAACAAAATGGACAAATTCATTACCTGCAACAACCCCCACCATCCCTGCAACAACCCCCTCCGTCCATGCAACAACCACCACCAAAGCCGTCACACACCTTGGAAAACCTAGTTTCATCACACAACCCTAAAAGGTCGGTTAGGATAGTACTTGGTCGTGCTGGTAATGTTCAAGTAACGAAATGTCGTAAACAAGCATATATTAACGAAGGTGGGCAGGAGTGTGTAATTTCGACACAAGAGTATATTAGGAAAGTTGTTGAGGATATGGGTGAGGATGAGGATTTTACATGTGGGTCATGGCTTAGCGCAATTAAGTTTGTGAATGCTAATGGGGGGTTGTGATTGGATGTTTAGGTGATATCAATAGCTTTATCAATAATGGAAAGTTGATCAAGTTGTTGCAATAATCAAGTCGTGTACTCCAAATGCCATTGGCGATTTTACAGTAACTCTCAAAGATCTCTTAGATTCAATATCTGGTTTAATACATCACAAAATCCTTAAAGAGGAGTGTAACAATTCACATTTTCAGGATTTCTATCTATTCTCAAATTTTTACTATTCATCTCGAGAAATTACTATTCACTTTCACTATTCATCCCGTTAAATTTTTATTTCACATTCTCGTAAGATAAATTATTTTAGTAATGACCAGAGTTCACAATCGTAGATCATTTTCGCAAACGTTATTAAGAAAACATCGTTTTAAAGTTTCATTTTGGTCGGAACACCATTTCAACATCCCACGCATAACGAAAATCAACTCGGACAATTTTCCTCACATCAGCTTAATTTTTAGATCACTCAAAATTAATTAGAGAATTTTTAAGATTTTTTTTAAATGTTACCTAATAAACCCTGAGCCGTATGAAACTAAACTTACGTTTTAAACAAATCTACGTAGACCTAGACTTAACCATTCCTGCATGGTATTTTCTAAGATGTTTAGAAACTTTTACATTTTTGGAAAAGTCAAACATATTTCCCTCTGTTAATACAAATAAGCCGTAAAAACGTTTATTTATATTTTACGATCTTCTAATGTTTTGTCGATAACAAAAGTAAAATCATTTTAACGAAACAAATAGAGTACGTAAATAGTTTGAGTTAATAGTTTTCTAACACACTTACGCTTTCACATAAAACACTAAAACAAGTATAAGTGATTTTATGATTTAGATACATATGTACAACAACTAGTGTTTACATATTGGGTTAAACATATACTTAAACTAAGTATACTAAAATGGGTAAAAACTAAGTGTATACTAAATGGGTAAAATACTAGCAAATGGTTTTGACCCACAACCCATGGTTTTATATATACCACTTAACCAAGTTCATTGTATCTAGAAAGAAAACCATGGATCAACCCATAACCCATGACCCATGACCCATAACCAAAAATACCCATGGGCAAAGAGGAGCGGACCACGGATCCCTAGCTTTGTGCTAGCCGGATCCCTTATGGTAGGGATCCGTGGGATCCGGGGAAACAGTAGGATTTTTCCTCTATAAATAGTGAGTCATTTCTTCATTGTTTCTCACCCCCTTTCAATATACTTTCTCCCCTGAGTTAAATCTCACTAACCTTAGATCCAAGAGATCTACGTTTGTAGTTTTGTTTTTGTGATCTTTTAGGTTCCTCTTAAAGGCAAGATCACCACCTTTGAAGTCGAGCAAGCTCAAGTCCATGAGTTGTCATGCTTCCTCATCATCAAGGCTACTGAAATCTTCTTGTTGATGATTCCCTTCTTTCTTCAAAGAAGTGTAGTGTTGAAGACATTAGTGAAAGATGTCTTAAGAGTCAAGACGAAGATATTAGTGAAGGGTATCTATCGTCTATAGTATAAAGCACTTGTGGTAGGTGCTTGGAAGTCAAGACTAAGAAGCATTAGTGAAATGTGCTTAGAAGTCAAGACAAAGAAGCATTAGTGAAAGGTGCTTAGAAGTGAAGACACAAGACATTAGTGAAAGGTGTCTTGTAGATCTAGTCAAAGGCATTAGTGAAAGGTGCCTTAGATGTACATTCGATATGGTGTGTTTCGATGTACAAGATAGAATAGTTTTAGATCCAAGGATATTGATATCCTTGATGATGTTGTAAAGGAGTAGATCTCCTTTGGGATTAGTCGTTGGTGTAGTGTGGTAGTAGTTCCTCCATTTCAATGGAACTAGGTGCTTAGCCTAGTACCTAATAAAGGGTAGGCGACGTTGTGAAGGTGTAGTTCACCTAAGGTGTGAAAGAACTAGGTACTTAGCCTAGTACCTAATAAAGGGTAGGCGACGCTTGCCAGAAGGTGTAGTTCACCTAAGGTGTGAAAGAACTCGGTGGTTAGCCTAGCACCGAGGGTAGGCGACGTTGTGTTAGGTGTGGTTCGCCTTGGTGTGAAAGAACTCGGTATTTAGCTTTGTACCGAAAAATATTAGCGACGTTGTGAAGGCTTCTCCGCCATAAGGAGATTGGTGTAGTGATTACTGAACTCGAGTAGGTGACTCGGGGAGTGGAGTAGGACAAGAAAGGTGACCTTGTAGCCGAACCACTATAAATACTTGCGTTGTGGTTTTTGTGCTTCTTACTCTAATCTTTTCATTACTTATCTTTACATGCTTGTTTATCAACATCCAACACACACATCCAAATAGATTGACATAAGTCGATCTAAATATTTAAAAGGAAGTTTTAATTGGTAAAACTATTCAACCCCCCATTCTAGTTTTCCACAATTGGCATCAGAGCTTCGTTACCATGTTTGTTGAAGTATATTGTACTTTAAAAACTTGATACGATCCATTGATAATAAAAAACTACAAAGAAGGTCTTTCATAAAAACAAACACCATGTCTTTTAAAACTATATGTTTGGATGTTGATTTGATAACAACATTTGTTTCTTATTTATTTTTAATTGCACTAATCTTCTTTGTCATGTTGATTAGTCAAAGCTCATACCCACCAAGCTTTAGGAGTCGCTTGGTAACAAGAATACCTTCCTTAAGAAGGTATCTTAAAGGAGCAGGAATCGTCTAAGTGACATTTGTTATGTCATTTGTAAAGACATTCCTAAGTACGCTAGAGGTATGATTTTCCTTTTACTTTGCTTGATAATTAAGTATACCTATTTAGGTATTTATGTGATTATCTTTTGTGCTTATACATGTTTTACATGAAGCTTCATTAGGAAGCCTTTTTCATACATACGTGTTTTATTTCTCGTCTAAAAATAGTGGTATATAAAACTTATGTTTTGTTTCTTTTAAATCCAATAATAAAACAAAACACGAATTTCAAAAATTCCTCCTTCCCTATAAAACCCCACCGCCGCCATTCTACCAAATTCTCACTTTTTCAAAATCTTCCAATTTCAAAAATCTTCCCTCATTCAAAAATTTCATCTTCCTCCTCACTCCATCTCAACCAAAACCAAGAAAGATCCGTCTTCAACATGGTTTACATCGCACTCGTGCTCATCGCCATAACACTCACCGCACTTGTGTTCCCTATGATGAAGTTCACATACGGAGACATTTACTTTGTGTTATTAATCTATATTGGGATCATATACCCAATCCTTTGTATCATCCTTAGTATTGAAATGCAATATTATTAATAATCTAGTTTATCTAGGTTGTTGTTATCATAATGTGTTTGTCACTTATTTTTATCTATATGTTTTATATTCTTTTATGATACATTAGAAGTCATGTATGCATGCTAAAAGAAAATGTAGGTTAAAACATATATCTTGGAATAAAATTATGAGATTCAAAAATCTATGAGTTTTCATATAATCTGTTCTTTTAATTACAGATCTACGGATCCGGAAGTTATACTAGCCGGATCCATTTTGAAAAGGAACCGTGGATCCGTCCCATGGAAACAGCTTTTTCATGCAAATCAAAAACCTCTTCTAAGAGTAATACTCCACTTGTATGTCAAAACCATAAGTGAGTTAAGTGTATTTCCTGTTAAAAACCATTGTTAATAAAAATCTAGTAAAAACATTAGATTAACATACGTTGACCAAAAACATTTCCTTTTATTAACTTGTCATTTCTATAGGTTCAACTATGACGCATGAATATGAGTTTGATTTTTCACTCATTAGCGTCTACACTTAACATCTCTCTCGAACCCAACACGCCTGGTAATCATGTCCGTGGGTTCAATAATCTCGAAAACCGTCACTTCCACGAAGGACGTATTGTAGACACCTCTCTACAATTCGAAGAAGGTATCAATACCTCCTTCCGAGCCATAGGACTAGAATGTCTTCTTGAAATCAACGAGAAAATATGTCCAAGGTTCATAATGGAATTCTTCCATCAAGTCGAACTCGTTCATAACGAGGATCGCTCTCTATCTCTTTGGTTTTATATCAAAACCAAAAGTTCACTCTAACCCTTGGGCATTTTGCTCACATCCTCCGGATTCCAAATCATGGACAATGTGCCTTCACCGAAGATTGGTCTCTTGATTCTCTCTTCAACTTTCGTGAAGAAAATAGTTCATATTGTTCACACATACCATCTCCGGAAGATTTAAATCGCATAATATGCAAAACTCGACCATATTACTCCGATCCAAACATTATCTTTACAAGGGATATCCGAGAAGAGTACAAGCCTCTTGCACTCATCCTACGTGAAAATGTTTGGAGTCTTAGGGCAAATCGAGAAATCCTTCCCGCTTGTTGTGCTCACATGTTGTAATGTTTGCTAACACAACAACCATACAATCTCGCCTACTTCTTCAGAAGGCTTAATTGTGCAAATCTTCAAGGCTCCAAGAATAAACTCATCCCTTATGGAATGTTCTTGACACGCTTCTATCATAATGTTATGCACTTCCATCCTCAATTTCAAAGTCCGTTGTATGTACCTGTGAACAAGATGATGGAACCGCTAAACATATCTCTCATGAAGACTTTCTTCATTCTTGATTCCACCAACACTCATCAATCACATAATGATCCTCCTAGTGAAAACACTCAAGGAAACCAATAGTATTCCAAAATAGGATCAAATCTCTTGTACTAGTGCTTTATCAATGTAATCCAATTTCCTTCATGAAATAAAACATTTGATATCTTAGTATTTAGAAATTTCTTTAGACTATCCTTGAGATATAATGCATTGTCAAGATCATTGCATACCTTTAGTAAAGGTCCTGCTGAGCAGATGAGCGGATCCCAAAAATTACACTAGACGGATCCCTACTCTTAGGGAACCGTGGGATCCGTCGAACAGAAAATGCAATTACAAGTATTGTATTTCAAACACATTCTTAGAACAACTTACACTAAGCTAAACATAGTGTCTTAAGGCAAATTAAGTCCTTATCAAGATAGGTTAATCTTTCCCATTCATACATAACTCACCGAGGTTACACTCTAAAAACGCTTGTAGATCTACCATTTCGTTTTAATCCATTACTCTTCCGCTCTTAAACTCACACCTTATTCTCTACTTGATCCCTCACATCTAGTCTTAGAAATCTTTCAATTATGGCAAAATTGATCATAAATCATCCTCACCTCCAAATTGATCAAATTTGATCAAAATCTAGTTTTCTCATCTTAAAGCTTCTAGGATATTTTCCAAAACACTATCCTAAGACACAACCTGATCTCTAGGATCATCTAGCTTCAATTGACATTCTAAATCTTTAGTGTCATCATTGTTCATCCATTGGTACTCTTGAAAGTTCCAAATCCTTCCACAAAAGACAATCATTAGCTACATCATTCATTACCTTCAAGTACTCAAGCATCCCTTCATTTAAAAACACTTAGAAGAACTGAAACACTCAAGATGATATAGGTCTTAGATCTTAGAAACATCATTTCCAATCTTTCATAGCTCTGAGAGCGGATCCCTAGGATTAGCCTAGACAGATCCCTCTGAGGAGGGAACCGTGGGATCCGTATGACAGTATAGGTCAAATCTTGATAAAACAATCATTTCAACTCATCTTCCTAACTCAAACACTCCATCTCATCTTAAATGAGTTCCTAGATCAGTACAACCTCTTAAGTTGACTCTTGTGCATGTCAATCATCACATTCCAATGAATCCTAGTGGCTTGAAGCTTAAATGCACTTGCCAAATCTCTTAGTTTATAAACCACCTTATTAGGACCTCCATAGTAATCACTTTCATCCCAACTTTCAGCTCTTGCAAACTCTTGAAATCATCTCATCATGAGGAAAACCCCAAGTAGTAACTTATCCACCAAAGAACCACCCATGAAAAGAGCTCGTGTTATACACGAAATTTCCTCAACCGAATCATCTCCGGTCAAGCCAACAAATGATAGAATCCTTCATCATCCAATCAAGCCAATTTCTAAAAGGTTAGTACCCACAAAACTACCTTTGCCAAACACCACCATACCTCCTAGGCCAAACAATATCATCTCCACAAAACCATCACCATTGGTTCCTAGAGCTATTTCATTTACATCCCCACTATCATCACCACACCTCTACAATTTAGAGGACTTGCCTCCTAGGTCGCTCATCCGCTCCACGACAACATACTCCTTATTAGGAGGAATAATGGTTCAAAATCAAGGTGTTGAGTCAACACTTGCTCGCTTCCTTCTCGTTTCATCATATAATCCCATTTGGATTATGACAAATCATCACAATCAACCACCCGACCATATTGAAGTTGACACCTCTCTACCACCACCATCATTCTTGGTTGAGTCATTCTTAAATGCACCTCCACCAATCCCTCCATCGCTTGAAGCTCCACAAGCCGCTTCACTTGATCCTTCGAATCAAGCCATTTCATTTCATCCACCACCACTACCTAGCCATGGCAAAGATTGCTATCATTGTCAACATGTTGAAAGTTTGATACATGAAGTACGAAGACCAACGTTTCATGTTTTATCATCTCCTCGAATGTTTCGACGAGATTAAACCTAAACAAAACTGAGCTAGAAGATTATAGTGGTGTCTTAGCTTCAAGCGCGTTAGGGATCTAGAAATTCCTAGTCATGTATTGTCTATTGTCTTGTTTTTCAAGTCATGTATATCATAACTCTTGTTTATTAAATGGAATTACATGCTACTTGCTATATTTCTGAGTATGTGAGTATACTATATAATCCATATCTCTTTTTAGTATTAACATTTATTGTTATACCAATCTTTGCCGACTTTATTCATCACGGATCCCTGATTTAGTTTAGACGGATCCCTACTAGAGGAACCGCGGATCCGTGAGACAGAGAGCTTTCTTTCTACTAACTTGAATCACATTTGCAGGAAATTGTGAATTATACTTGATTTCTAACCTTTGTTTTGTAGTTATTCAATTTACATATGAAGACTTTGACATCAAAGCTAGGGGAGCTTAATGTCAAAGCAATACATTGCAAATTACTTGCAATACTAGGTTTACATTTCAGACATCCCTTGCAACAATTGCAATCATCAAGGGGAGCACATTCGTCTCGAGAGACGATATCTTTGCAAACTTATTTGCAAACAAACTAGATTAGTATCATTTACTTGACGCCTTTTATAGGGATGGACTCGTCAAAGGGGAGTAAAAGACGAGATCCTTTCCCGTTATTTGCTCTCTATCTCTTTTTTACTTTTAATTCTTTCACATGTTTTTCTTAAAACAAAAACACTTTTTTGTTTCGACAAAAAGGGGGAGAAGAAAGTAAAAACTACAAATTCAAATTTTACGAATTTTAGCTTTTTCCTTAAAATAATTTTATGTTTTGTCATCAACAAAAGGGGAGATTGTTAATACAAATAAGCCGTAAAAACGTTTATTTATATTTTACGATCTTCTAATGTTTTGTCGATAACAAAAGTAAAATCATTTTAACGAAACAAATAGAGTACGTAAATAGTTTGAGTTAATAGTTTTCTAACACACTTACGCTTTCACATAAAACACTAAAACAAGTGTAAGTGATTTTATGATTTAGATACATATGTACAACAACTAGTGTTTACATATTGGGTTAAACATATACTTGAACTAAGTATACTAAAATGGGTAAAAACTAAGTGTATACTAAATGGGTAAAATACTAGCAAATGGTTTTGACCCACAACCCATGGTTTTATATATACCACTTAACCAAGTTCATTGTATCTAGAAAGAAAACCATGGATCAACCCATAACCCATGACCCATGACCCATAACCAAAAATACCCATGGGCAAAGAGGAGCGGACCACGGATCCCTAGCTTTGTGCTAGCCGGATCCCTTGTGGTAGGGATCCGTGGGATCCGGGGAACAAGAGGATTTTTCCTCTATAAATAGTGAGCCATTTCTTCATTATTTCTCATCCCTTTTCAATATACTTTCTCCTCTAAGTTAAATCTCACTAACCTTAGATCCAAGAGATCTATGTTTGTAGTTTTGTTTTGTGTGATCTTTAGGTTCCTCTTAAAGGCAAGATCACCACCTTTGAAGTCGAGCAAGCTCAAGTCCATGAGTTGCCATGCTTCCTCATCATCAAGGCTATGAAGTCTTCTTGTTTATGATTCCCTTCTTTCTTCAAAGAAGTGTAGTGTTGAAGACATTAGTGAAAGATGTCTTAAGAGTCAAGACAAAGATATTAGTGAAGGGTATCTATCGTCTATAGTATAAAGCACTTGTGGTAGGTGCTTGGAAGTCAAGACTAAGAAGCATTAGTGAAAGGTGCTTAGAAGTCAAGACAAAGAAGCATTAGTGAAAGGTGCTTAGAAGTGAAGACACAAGACATTAGTGAAAGGTGTCTTGTAGATCTAGTCAAAGGCATTAGTGAAAGGTGCCTTAGATGTACATTCGATATGGTGTGTTTCGATGTACAAGATAGACTAGTTTTAGATCCAAGGATATTGATATCCTTGATGATGTTGTAAAGGAGTAGATCTCCTTTGGGATTAGTCGTTGGTGTAGTGTGGTAGTAGTTCCTCCATTGCAATGGAACTAGGTGCTTAGCCTAGTACCAATATAGGGTAGGCTTATGCCATGAAGGTTTAGTTCACCTAAGGTGTGAAAGAACTAGGTACTTAGCCTAGTACCTAATAAAGAGTAGGCGACGTTGTGAAGGTGTAGTTCACCTAAGGTGTGAAAGAACTCGGTGGTTAGCCTAGCACGTATAAAGGGTAGGCGACGTTGTGTTAGGTGTGGTTCACCTTGGTGTGAAAGAACTCGGTATTTAGCTTTGTACCGGAAAAAGATTAAGCGACGTTGTGAAGGCTTCTCCGCCATAAGGAGATTGGTGTAGTGATTAAGAACTCTCGAGTAGGTGACTCGGGGAGTGGATTAGGGCATGGAAGGTGACCTTGTAGCCGAACCACTATAAATACTTGCGTTGTGGTTTTTGTGCTTCTTACTCTAATCTTTTCATTACTTATCTTTACATGCTTGTTTATCAACATCCAACACACACATCCAAATAGATTGACATAAGTCAATATAAATATTTAAAAGGAAGTTTTAATTGGTAAAACTATTCAACCCCCCCTTCTAGTTTTCCACACCCTCCTCCTTTGACCATAAAGAAATTAAGCTTGTACGTTCTACATTTTTGCTTAAATCGCGTAACTTTTAAACTTCAATATTAAGTTATCCCACATATGACGAAAACCACATTTTGACATCTCATATCACTTTTAGACTAATTTTAGTCTACTTTAAATAAATTCACGGTCATTTCCATGAAATTTCGTTCTTTTCGATATAAATTGCTTAATTACGCGCTTTTTTACGTAATTCCAGTTTTAAGCAGCGTTTTTGCACCCAATGAGACTTATCACCCATTTTATATTTTTAGATGGAGTATAATGATGAGTTTAATCATTCCTATAAGTTTCATATTTTACGATACTCGGCTTTACGCTTTTATGGCTTAACGGCTTACAGCTAGCCGCATTAACTAAAACTCACTTCCGAACCAAGATAATACCAAAAATATCCACCTAAGTCATCTTATCTCTTCATGGCCGACCTTAGGGGGGGGGGCGAGTCATCATTTTGGTGGCATCATCCTAACCATGGTTCATTTAGATCATTACATGTGTCCTAACTTAACCATGGTTAATATTTAACCTAATATATGGTTAACCAAACTTACCCTCCTATAAATAGCATGTGAAATACATCCTAAACACCCTCATAAACTGAATTGGGTCGTTCATATCATCAAACCGTTATATCTTCCATAATTTGATCTTTAAACTCCAAGTTTATGCAAAGAAGTTTCAAGTAGTAAGTTACTACATCAAATCTCTAGAAAGTTTAAGTGATCTTCTTGAGTTTAAATCCACACAAGTCACTTAGTACTTCATCACCAACTCTTCAAGATTGCAAGGGTGTCAAGGTGTAGAAATCTAGCTCAATCCAAAGTCTTAAGTGAACAATCAAAGTCCTATCCTTACTAAGTTACTCCTTTCTTAAGTGAAAGCCAAAAGTTGTAAGCAACTTATCACCACCATCATCTCATCTTTATTATTCATAATCTTAACTATTTCATGCTATATATATAGTTACTATGTTGATTCATGATGTACATATACTCAATCACATGTTTTAATTTACATATTGTCATAAAAGTAACAAACAAGTAAACTAGTCATATTCTACACATTTGAGACCATTAAAATCAGTAACATATGGACTTTCTAACTTAAATACTATACATGATAAAAAGGTAAACATAGCAACTTGAATCACCCGAAATGGACAAACGAGTCAAAAGTTATAGTCAAAAGAAGTTAGCGAAACCAAAATGCCAAAACTGCCATATTGAAACTGTTTTAGATCTGGTCGTTGTAAAAGTAGTACTTCTGGTCCGAATCATCAAAAAGTTAAAACACGAAAGTTGTCCTGAACGACGTTTTCCTTTCGTAATCAAAGAAGCTCGAACCTTGAAAACGCTTAAATAGGCCATTATCTTTCAAAAACAGAAACTGCCCTTTTTATGGTCTCGCAACTACACTTTTGTCACAACTAAAAGCAAACCAAGAGGCCTAATGGCCATAAGCCAAGACCACGGCTACGGCTAAGGTCAAAGCTGAGTCTCAAGACCATGGTAGTCAAGACCAAAGTCATGGCAAGGCCATGGCTAAAGCCTCAAGGCTTATTTACCCAAGATCGTTAACTAAGGTAATCATATTTATGAAACGACGAGAACTTGTAAAAACATGATAAACTTATTTATATAACAATCTTCACTCAAAACATATGTTGTATCTACTAAGTGCTACAATAGTAGGGAGCTTCATGTGAGAGGTTTCATTTGAGTAAAACGTATCGACAGGTTTGCTGGATTTACCATATAAAGTGTCCTAACTCCTCAAACGCTTTGCGATGACCTCAATTATGATGGCCGAACAGAGTAATGCGATATCTATAAACTAAAATGCCACAACTAGACCATTTCTATAAACGACATACACAAACACCATGTACTACATCATGATCAACATAGAGACATATATAGGATGGTTTATGTTTTCCTAAACATTATTCCAAACCTAAGTCGTAACATTCTATTTTAGGTTACTCGTAGAAGTTCTCACGGCATATCCATCATTCTCATTATACATTTGATATCATTTACTCTGAGGTGAGTTCATAGCCCCATTTTCTATTACTTAATTGTTTTACAAACCCTTGGGGGAGATACATGCTTTATTTTAAACCGAACACATTGCTTTCAAAATGTACACTTATCTGATTGTTTTATTAGCAGTAAGTTACCGCATTTGCCAAACTTAAGTCCCTTAATCATGAATCATTAATCACTAGTGAGAGTGGGCGCGAATATTGTGAATAGATCTATTGGGATTGATTTAATCCCCGTTTGTGTTGACCGGGTAGGCAAACAAACGCACTATATTTGAGTAACATTGGTAAAAATGTAATTTTACGATAGGGGCACTTGACATTTTCTCCAATTAATTTGGAACACGTTAACGCCTTGATTGCATGATGCTTAGTCTAATAATAAATGTTTTGGTTTTCAAACCATTGGTGTGAATTTATAACTCACACTACAAACATAATGTGTTCAACCATCAAACAAACTCTATGAATTTCACTCAACCTTTCTGCTTGACAGTTAAGCATGTATTTCGTGTCCATAATGTCTAAGCCGCACGGAAGAGCGAGGACTAGATCAAGAAGGCTATAAATATTTTATCATTTACAAAACATCAAGGACTTTATATTGATGTACTTTGTAAACAATGGAACCAACTGGGACCTATTTTGTAAACCCTGATATATTTAAATAATTTGAATGATAAATCCTTTTTAAAACGACTCCATTAGAGTTCGTTTTATATTGTTATGATCATGTGCCATGAAGTAACATCCAGTTTGAATTCGATGCGTACACGAAATTGGGGGTGTTACAGATTGGTAACAGAGCCACAGTTATAGAGAAACATGTCTAATTGAGACTTAAACTATAACTACTTTTACAAATAAAAACATTTTATAGCCATCCGTTCTCTGTGCCTTCCATCCTCCAGACGATTATGTGACTTTTAGGCATTTTAAGCTATACAAACATACTAGTATATTGATATATACACTTAACATATTTTCAATCATTTTAGCTAAACTATAGACTAAACATATATGCGTATGCCTATTCTAAGGCATTACGGCACAATCATATTTTCCCAATCTCCCAATCATGCATCTACTCATACATTTTAGGATTACGAAACTCTATCCAAGACATTGTAACTGATTACAATGGTCTTTCTTACTTCCCAGACATTGTGAGATACAATGGTCTCATTCATTTTTCAAGACACTGTGAGATACAAAGGTCTCTATTATACTCGCATTTGGCAAAATCCTACAATTGGTCTCTATTACATTCTCTACAAATGTAAATCCTACAGATTGGTCTCATTTATTTTCTCAAGACATTGTGGGTTACACAATGGTCTCTCTATCATTTCTCAAGACATTGTGGGTTACACAATGGTCTCTCCATCTTTTCTCAAGACATTGTGAGTTACACAATGGTGTCTTCATCATTTCTCAAGACATTGTGGGTTACACAATGATCTCTCTATCATTTCTCAAGACATTGTGAGTTACACAATGATCTCTCCATCATTTCTTAGACATTGTGAGTTGCACAATGGTCTCTATTATTTCCTAGAAATTGTGAGTTACACAATTGTCTCAACTATTTCTCAGACATTGTGAGTTGCACAATGGTCTCAACTACTCCTCAGATATTGTAAATTACACAATAGACTCTAGAAATTATCTTATAAAACCTTATGTGATATTGTTTTACATGAAACCCGTCACAGTTTATGAATTTCCCTAATGGAAATACAAGAAATGGGATTTCTAAAGGACAAACTGACTCATCATCTACAAAAAGCTGAAGTTCAGCAACTTTTTCTACATTCATAAAAATTCTCTTCTACCTTCATTGTTAAAGGTTCGTAGTCAGGTTCGTGAGTCTAGCCAAGTATGGACTATTTTAGAATTACTTAAGATTTCCTTTCCACACGTATCTACCCATACTATATTCTATGCAATGGAATGTGAAAACATAGGTTACAAGTCTTTTATGGCCAGCACTTGCAACTGGATGGTTTGATATCGCCTTTGCTTAGTGGACAATTTCTCAAAAGCTATAGACATATCACAAGTATACCTAATTTAGGTATTTGGAAAATTTATCGAACCTCGGCTATATATAGTCTAGTCACCTATATTTAACCTAGGGATAGTGGAACATAGTCTGACTAACTATGTTCGACTTAAAATTTTCAAACACTGAGAATAGTTATACAAGTGTATATTCAGGTAATTTCCTCCTTAAACTCGATAAACCACCGTAATTCATTAAAAAGATCTAGAGGACGATAGTGTCTTACCACTCAGCAAAATCTTAACATCTTATTTATGCTACCTAATTTCATTCTTGAAATTTTCATACATGAGATAATCCGAACTACTATCTTGGATAGTCATCAAATCTTCTCGTCATTTCTCAGAAGTACTAGCCTGATTAGGTTTCAAGGATATCATTCCGCCATAATCCTTTAAAATTCATTTTTGATTTTAAAGCAAACTTGACATCTCTACCTAAGAATAATGGTAAGCGTACGCTACACTCTTCTAATCGTCAACGTATCACATCATTATCTGAACCCCATTGAAATTCAATATGTAAAACTTCATGTTAGATATAAGATTTCACAAACACATTAAACCATAATCATATGGGGCGTTAACTTGAGTTTAGAGAGAGAAAGTTCTAGTGAGAGAAAGGAAGAGAGTTGGGAACTATGTGAAACAAAGAAAAATGGTATTGAAGCTCCAACCCTCTACCTTGGGAGGTAGAGGGTATTTATAGTTTCTTACAAACAAACGCCACCTCACGGGCGTGGATCGGCATACAGGGGTAAAGACCCGCCCATCCTCCACTCTGGTGTTACTTAACTAAATACTACTTAACATAAAAGTACTATGACTACGAGCTTTCTAACGATTACATATAATTGAGGTGACCGACTCTTTAATACCTGGAATTTCTAATTCCTAACAGCTTTCCCTAAGGGAGGTCATCTCAAACACACATTAAAATTACATTGAATACAAACAGATTTTACATTGAGATTGTTCTTGGATTCTTGTCCATGTTCTTTGTTCTGTAGCTCGTAGTCTTTGATTCTTCATAATTGCATGTTTGGATAATCCGAGGGGAGGTCTTTAACTAATCCACGCATGATCTTTGAGTTTGAGCCACTTTGAGATCATCACCACATTAAATCTCTCGACTCAACCTTTGTGGTGTTGGTAATTAGTGAGGTTGTGACTTATGGACCGACATGCTCACATTTCGATCATGATTTATTCTTATCGAGTAGCGGAAGCTGTTGATTCATGATATTGGCAGCAGTAGCGAAGCATGGAGTGAAAATATCGAGTCATTGATGCACCAATCATGATTTCTTTAGATATGACCGTGAGCATGCGCTATGGATTGACGCTCCATTCGACCATCAACGCAAACGTCGGTGTACCGCATAAGACAGTTAGAAATAAAGCGCACAAAAGTGTCTTTGATCACTTTCGATGAATTGAGGTACACGCCCACGTTCCCCCTCGTTGATCAATACAAGTAATCGCCTCAGTGATCGTATAATTCAAGAATTTCCTTGACAGGTTTCAGCAATAGCTCAGCTTCTAGCCGCTTCAAACCGAGCGCCTCAAAGAAGACAACACGGAGTGAGTGAACCAAATGAATAGAGATTCATTGATTAATGAAAAGAGATTTGAAAAACAATCGTGTATCGCTCAATAGAAATTGTTTTTGCAATACAAAGAAGTTTTAGTGAAAAATCATTTATCAATCATAAACACCTTTTGATTTGAAATAGTTATACACGGTCGATGTGCTTAGAGAAAAGAGTTTTAAGCACACCAACCAGTTTTCAAAGGCATCCGGCCAATCCATTTTCTTGGACCTGGGTTGATTCAAATTTGAATCTCTCCACTGATGAGGTCCATATGACACATTCAAGTCTTGGCAATACCACAAGGATAGTGCGTAGGACTCATAAGATATAATCTCACATTCCACATTGTGTGAAATAGTAAGTCTTCAAGAAATAAGTGTCCTAAAGAGATTAATTGACGATCTCGTGGCTCTAGACTCAATTTGTGCATATTTGGTTCCTATGCCTGAGACTAGGGGAGAGGTCTCCTTCTTCAATACCAACTATCTCTAAGAGAAAGTCGATAGATTATGTTGGTTCCTCGTGAGAATGAAACAAGCCCTTTTAAGAGGAACTTGAGTAGCTTGGGAAGTTTAGTCGCACACTGGGTCCATGACGTATTGTCTTCAATACCGGTTACCTTAGTAACCACCGCATATGAATTGAACCCGGCCCTTTACTAAGGTTGAATAAATGGAGGGCTATTTTTTTCACCCTTTTATCATTCAATTCTTTTCATTCTTCAACCTATTCAAGCTTACCGAGACTTCATGACTAGAACCTTGTTGGGTTTATTCCAAAGACTAGCTACCTCAATCCACTCTTCCCATATTCTCAAATTTCTCCTTTTTTCATCATACCTAAGGACTTCTACACTATCTAGTGGATTGTCCTGTGGTAGATCCCTCTCGTTCGGGCGGATCATGGGACCTCAACCTAACCTTATCATCCTTATATCACCATACATAAAGTAAAGTTGGTCGTCTTTTTGGTATCGTTCATCAGCCATAGAAACCAAATGAAAACCATTTGAAAATCAATCAAGATACTTGTGATATAGAATCAAAGCATTTTGTATCTTGATTGTTTTTGATATTTTAGAATGCTCCCTCAACATATGCATATAAATTTAGAATTTGTTTAGCACATGGAGGCAAGAGATCTTTGAAATCGTTAGATTGAGAATGAAAGGTCCAATCTTTTGATTAACATTTTCTAAAATGATCATCAACACTTCCTAATCAATTTGAGTAGATAAAACATTTTAAGGAAGGATGGGGTTTTCCGAAGTTTGTTTACTCCTCAATATGTGCATAGATGTTTGAGAATGTTTTGCACATGTTAGAAAAGATCGCACATTGAGATAAATTGATCACGTTTCAAATATTTGTGGTTTAAGATAGATGCTCCCTCAACGTGCATGGAAAATTTGAAATCGCTTGTCACTTGCGGGAGGCAATCATACTAATCACTTATGAAACCATGTATCGAATTATCGGGCTTAAATCCAATTTAAATCACAAATTCTCCCCCGATCACAATTATCAAATCATTTGAGAATCGCGTGATCTCAAAGAGATTTAAATTGTTTTTGAAAGCTTTTTAAGGAGAATTATGACTTGATTTTGAAAAAACGCTTTAACCGATAAGGATCGAATTTAGAGACTTTAGACTCCAAAGATTTAAACATGCTTGAATATCTTTTGAAAACAAACCATTGTTTGAAAAAATACACTTTTTAATTAAAAATCATTTTCCCTCAATCAATGACATAGTTGTTGATTGAGAGATAGATAGTTTTAGCAATCGCTTTAGTACAAATGATTTTCTAAATTGAGCCCAGTAATTTGACAAAGCAATTGCGTTTTCATTGGATAGTGAGAATTTTTTATAGAATCAGCATGAGATACTAAAAACAAGATAAAGTATGGCTCGTTTCTTTCTTTTCAACACGGGTTATTGGCCTCGAAATGACAATAAACCACCATTTTTCTTCTCATTTTTTTAATGAAAAACAATGTACATTCGATGAACATCTAAAGACCCGTGACATTCTTTGAATATCAACACAAAGTCCATTATATGATATGAATCGAGAAAACATGACAAAATGACAATATTTTTGAGGATTTTTCGAATTTTCACATTTTTATGGATTTTGAAAGTTTTATAATTTTCTATTTGATTTTAGAAGGTTTTTGTAGAAAACTAGAAGGGGGGTTGAATAGTTTACCAATTAAAAACTTTGTTTTGAAACTTATTGTAAAGATCAATTGATATTGATCTTAGATATGTTAATGAAATATGCAAGCAATATGTAAGGAGTAAATAAGGAAAGAAATGATCAAACCACAACAAGTTGTTTATAGTGGTTCGGTCTACAAGGACTCTTTTTCCTTGCCCTACTCCACCCCTCGAGTCTCACACTCGAGAGTTTAACTTCACTAGTCAACAAGCTCCTTTCACCGGCGGAGAAAACCTTTACACTTCGCTTACACTATTTCCGACACTAAGCTAGATGTCGAGTTCTTTCCAAGGGTACAACCACTCCCACACACAACGTATTTTGAGGACTAAAATACTAACCACTCACACTCACAAGATTATGATGGTTTAATACAACAATGAAGTATGAATCAACACAAGATCATACAACACTAAACAAACAAGACTTCCAACTTCTCGTTTGAAGCTTGAATGTGACTTGATCTTCTTTGCTACAAAAGAGATCACTAATATGATATGAAACTGAGTTAGAAAGGTTAGAGAAGATATGTATGCGAGTATGTTAGAAAGGGATGAGAAACTACTTGGCTTGGCATTGCTATTTATAGCCAAAGTGGACGGAGCGCTCCACGGACCGCGGAACCCTTAAAAGGGTTCCGCCTGTCACATTTTGGTACCGCCGTCCTGACAATCAAGATATCAAATCTTTGCTAAAGTCAACTCTATCTAAGTGAGATTGTGCAAGATATGAAGAGTACAAATCCACACAAAATATCTAATGAAATCTTCCAATGATTTCCATGATGCATCACATGATGTCATATGTTGTATTTCTATTTTAGAAATATGCAAGTACTTAAGTAGTGTTTGGTTTTAAGAACCTAACACATTCTAAAACTACTATCATACATAATAATTAGAGTTATATCAAGATGTTACTAATCATAAATGTAAATGCTTGAATGATGAATATATTGTTTGAAAAGCTTGTTTTAATATCTATTAAACTTGACAAGCTTTAAGCTTTTATACAAATTAAATTTACTTTTGTCGTTAACAAAACTTAGGTAAAGATCAAAAATATAAATAACGTTTAATGACGATATTTGTATTAACAATCTCCCCTTTTGTTGAGGACAAAATATAAATTTTATTTTTATAAAAGATACAAAGTTTGTGCAAGAGTTATAAAAATATTAGTTTTAGAACTTGAAAGGAGAATGATAATGCAAGTGTATGATGTTTGACTATTATGAAAGTCAAAGTATTCACTAGTTGATGCATGATGTTGACTTTTTTCAGAAAGTCAAAGTATGCAGTTGACTTTTTAAGAAAAGTCAAAATATAATCAAGTTCTATATTTTTTCCCCCTTTTTGTCTCAACAAAAAGAAGAGGCGATGCGGAATGTAATGAGCCCGCCATTATCTCCCCTTGATCAAAGCTCCCCCTAAATTGGGTGCTTAATGGGAAGATACATGGATTGTGAAATAAAGCTACAAAAAAAAATGTTAGTAATAATGATCATTTACAAGCATTTCCAAACACTATGTAAAAGCACCAACACTATAATAAAAACACTATTCATTAGTTAAAATTTTCATGAATAAAGATCATGAAATGGGAACACAATGATGTGTTTAAGTACAAGAATAAAAGAAAAGAAAATTATCCTAAGAAGAGAAAACTAGAAATGCTAAACTATGACCATCCTAATTTGATGGTGGATGAGAAAGAGCGCTTGAGGCGCAAGGATGTGATTGATGATGAACCTCATTTCTTCTTGAAAGTCAAGGACCATAACCCGGGTCCTATCAACGGTTTGGGCCGTTTGCTCACAAGTTGAGCAACCATGCCTAGGGGGTAGTATGTTTGGGGAGGTTGTGGTGGTGGAATGGTAGATGTGTTGGTGTTGGTGGAAATGTTTGGGGTGGTCATGATGGAGGCAAGCAAAGCACTTTGCATTTGCATTGTCTCACTCAAGTGAGAGTCCACCATGCCTTTGAATTGGTGGAGGTTGTGGAGTTCGGCTTGAATCTCCTCTCTAGTGGGATTGGCATCCCACATGCACTCCTCAATGTCCTCAAGATGAGGGACATTGATGTGGTGAGTGAATGATCCCCATACAAAGGACCATGAATGTCTTTGTGAATGGGGTGGAAGAGAAGAGGTTTAGGCCCTAATGGGGTGTTTGGGTCAAAGGATGACCGAGGTGACTCATGAGCCATCCGCTCAATGGAGCCAAATGATGGCAATGGTGGTGGATGATTTGGCCTAGGAGGCAAGTCATCCAAGTCCTCAAAGAAAGGATTTGGTGAAGTAGGTGGAGTGGAAAATAACTCCATAGGAATGAGAGTTGGAGACCTTGGTGAAGGTGGTGAGGGTGTTTTGGATGTTTGGATGGGTGCCGGTGGAGGTGAAGTTGGTGTTTTTGTTGGTGGTGGAGTGGTGATCACAATGTGTGATTGAGTAGGTGTGGCTAAGGTAAGGTTTGTATCATCTCGGATGGGAGATGAGATTGTGAGTGGAGAAGACTCGGATGAGGAGCTAAGGTGAACGAAGCAACAAGGCCTCACACTAATTCTAGCGGTCTTCTTGCAAGGTTTTGGAGATGATTTTGTCATTTTTGACTTTGGTTTGTCTTTGCTAGATGATAGTAAGAATGAAGAAGGTGTGAGGATGATCATGGTAAAACCTCTCAATTTATAGAAGTGAAAAATCATGGAGAGATGTGTTTGATTTGATGTTAAGCCATTGAAGAGATGAGGTTCCTAATGATTTGGAAGTGGGTTGAATGCTAGTCATATCACCCAAGTCAAGCCATTCAAGAGAGATGGAGTGAAGAAGAAAAGATTTGCAATAAATGTGTTCTAGTGAGTGGAATTTCCTAATATTCGGATCACCCACGGATTTGAAGGTACCAAAAATTTGGTTCCTTCCTTTATGCAAAAGGGCTCCTTGGGTGGATTTTTCAAATTTTTGAATTTTGGTGGGAAATGGATTTCTTATATTCCTAAGTGAATTATACTAGTTCTAATAAGAGTATAAACAATTTAGGATTGATTTATAAGCATTGGATGGTAGTTTGGAATCACGAAATAGTCGAAATTCAGAAATTTACCGAAGGATCCACGCACCAAAACTTACGGCCGGGAACCCTAAAAAGTGGTCAC
Organism: Chrysanthemum makinoi; assembly: GCA_910596185.1. Taxonomy (NCBI): domain Eukaryota; kingdom Viridiplantae; phylum Streptophyta; class Magnoliopsida; order Asterales; family Asteraceae; genus Chrysanthemum; species Chrysanthemum makinoi. The sequence goes on from OU343217.1 coordinate 259,911,204, forward strand.
GGCCCTCATCCTACTATGCACGGGCGCGGTAGGTACCAAATTTACATAACGCAGACGGTACCAAATTTAGGTGTTTGGGGACTTTTCGAAACCCGAAATTCTTTTCTCAAAACATGTTATACTAAACATTTCTAGTTAGGAAAAGCAAATAACATATATATAAACATAGTGGAGCATGTATTTTGAGCAAGGCTTTTGATTTTCACATTATAGTGAAAATGAGTAAAATTTGATAGCATACTTGCGCTATCCCCCTGCATGAAATTGTTAGCATTCACCATTGTTTTAGGTTATATTATCATCCTACATAATAAAAACAACTAAATTGTATCAAACATTAATGATAATGCATTGTTCCAAACGCCTCCTAAAAGTACCCTTATTTATCCAACTTCTTGTAAATCTTGTTCATCATCCTACCAAGGCACTTGAACATTCCCTTAGTTTGCTTGAACTCTGCAGATTCATTCTCTATTTCGGGAAGAGACGCATAATACTCATGAGGCGGAAGACGAGAGCTTGGAAGACCATCCCCGGAGCTATTTGATGATGATGATGATGGAGTTGGAGGTTTTGCTCTCTTGCCTTTTGTCTTAGCAACTCGTGCATCACTCAAAGGTACAAAGATGTGAGGGATGAGCTCATAGTGAAGGTGCATCCCTTTTGGTGTTGGTGGAATTGGTGCAAAGTTTCTATAGAGACGGGTGAGGAGCATCCCGTATGGAAGAGCAACCGATCCTTGAGTTGGAATATCAATCATTCTCCTAGCTATGTAGTAGGCTAAATTGAATGGTTGACGGTTGGACAAGTTGTAGAGCATATGACAAAGGCAAGCGTTAATGTGATCCCTATTTCCTATGGTGCTAATGACGTTGGCTCTAAGTAGCTCCTCCCATTTCTTAAATTTGGGCTTAAGTTCATTTAGCTCCATTCCATATGGATCTCGGTTTACTTCTTTTCCCTTTCGGGTAACTCGGGTTGTATCACCTTTGGATTAAAAAGGTGTTCACGGATGACATCCTTGTCGGCCAAACGGGTTTGGTAGGGTAGAGAGCGGTCATTGATAGCATCAAGAGCGGTGAGTGACCATTTATCCGTGTAGAGACAAGTTCCTCGGTTGGGAATTCCTAGCACTTGAGCAAAGTTGGCTAAGGTGATGGTGTAGTCGTTTTGATTAATTCTAAACCTAAGACAAAATTCATCATCGTCTTCATCACTAAAGCCGGTCACACTAGCATAGAATTCTAACACAAACCTAGGACAAATTGGTTCATCGATGTCAAGAAGACAATCGAATTTGAATGGCGGCTAGTTCTTCACAGAGATTTGTGTTTTCAAGGAAGGATGAGTGAATGGTTCTACCCTCATGGAAATACCTTGATTCTAGACCCCTAAATATTTCTACTTGTTCCTTGGTAAGTCCTTTGGTTTTGTGGTGTTTGGGAATGTAGTTAAGGGTGTCTTTGTGATCATAGAATCTTGAGGCTACCATGGTTATTCCTAAGGACAAGAGTTAATATGTTAAAAATGAGAATAAGTTTTAACGTTTTGGTTCTAGTGTGTGCCTATATGAAAACAATTTGGAGTTGCGGTTATCTCAACTCATTTTATGCACAAAGATGGTTTTAGTGGGGTGTTTGGCAAATACCATGAGATAACCCAAATGCTCCTAATTCAATGTGGCTTCATTTGAATATACCCGGAATGCATATTAGTTATGCAATACCTTTAGTATTCAAGAGCATGCAAGTGATGAAAATTTAACGTTTCTATTTGTATTAGCAATGAAAAAATTGTTTTCCTACAAGTGAGAAGCTTTTCAAAACTTTTGACATGGGGTGTTTGGTTGTTTGAATAGGGCCTTATATTCATTATCTATCAATTTGTGGGAAGCATGATTTGTTTATGCAATATGATAATGTAGTACCTAATTTCAATGACTAGTTATGCAATTTGCCAATTGAATTCATATTTGGTATAAAATTTGCATAAAAAGCATAAAACCCCATGTAATGATTTGTGATAGTTTTGTGCATAAATAAGAATCCTAGACTTTAATTAAGAGATGAAATGTAGTTAGGATACTTACAATGATGTTATCTTCTGTGATTAGTGAGTTGGAAGATGACAATAATGAGCTTGGTTTAAGTTTTACACGTTTTGGTAAAGTGGGTTTTGAGGAAGAGGATGATTTGTATATAGCGTTTAGCTTCAGAGATACCACGACCGACGGCACCAAAAATTTGGTTCCGTCTTTGTTGTCGCTTGGGTGTCGCGGGCTATGATGCAGTGTACAAGACAAATTTTTTTACTTTTGACTATTCTAATGTTTTGGGCTATGTTTATCCTACATGTTTGGTTCCATTAACCCTAAACCAAGTCTAAGAAGATTAAAAGGTTCTCGTTAAGAGGCTTAGTTACTTAGATGCCGCAATGTTGTCTTTCGAGGAGGATACTTTCGATTGAAATGTTTCCTTTTTGAACATTGTCGCGAAGAAAGTGATGGCGGATGATTCGCTGGAGGTTTAGGGTGTGTGTGTATGGATAAAACCACAATATCGATCACAAAAATAAATCCACAAGTAATGATTTAAAATCCCTTTAGGAAAAAGCTTAATGAATCAAAACCCGCGAGTGATAGTGATAATGGATCAATCCGAACTGAGTCGCTTCCCAACGAGGTGTGGAATGGGCAACGCCATCATTGGTTTGTTATTAAAATGCTCGATAAGTTTTGGATTTTTGATTATATTAAAACTAATGGGAGTTGGGGAAAACAATTAAGGGAAATTACACTCACGAAATCCTAAATACGCCAATTATACTTAAAACGCATTAAAAAGAAAACGAATAAAAAGCAACTACGCCTAATCTAAGTCCTAAAAATAATCTAAAATTACTTTCTAACTAAAATGATATTAGAAAATTATCTAAGAATTAAAACTATTTTTTTATGATTTTTCTGGAATTTATTTGAATTAAAAAACTAATTTAAACTAATTTAAATTCTAAAAATTACAAATTAAACTAGGAAAAATTTGGAAAAATATTTTTTTGGCTTTATATATTTTTCTAAATCTAAGAAAAATGAAAATTTATTTTTTTGAAACTTTTCTAATTTAATTGTAATAAAAGCTATTTAAAAAGTCCTAAAAATAGATTTAAATAGAGAAAATATCAAACAAAGACTAAAAATTATGAAAAATTCAGGAGTAATTCTAAAATAATATTCTAAATCTATGAAAATATAAAACTATGGTTTATGTGTGTGAAGATTTAGAAGTCGATGTTAAAAGTGCTTAAAAAATAAGCACTAGCAGGATAAGCTATAAGCTACAAAAGAGCACTAAATAAAACAAAGAGCTACAATAAGCTAAAAATACTCTAAGGCAACTTATTGCAACTACTTCTAACCTCTAATAAGCAATCTACCAAGTTTGATGCAAGTTAACAACTCAAGCTAATCACCCTCACCTTCTATCTTTGGTGCTTTTGAGGTGCAAGCTTATACAATAAGCTAAATCGAAAACCAATTCTTGAGAACTCTAGACCACCAACCAGAGATCAACTAGACCAAATTATAGCTCCTAACTATCTATTATGACCCCTGTGCAAGAGCTTAAAAGTATATGTGTACACACTTTAATGATGGGTGTGAAGCGATGGAAAACTAGCTTAATGCACCTAAATCACAAAATTCCACAAAATTAGTTTTTCAAACTTGACCAAATTAAGATAATTATTATCCCAAAGTATCACTTAATATGAACCAAAACTGAATCAATGAAAATTCTACAAAGTTTTGTAAAAAACCACTTTTCCACCTTTTGACTTTTGACAGAATTCTTGCAAAGTTGACTAATATGAGTTTTGAATCCAATTGATGAACTGATTATGATGTTATATGATTAAATAGAGCTGATGCAAGCTAACTTATCTAATTCTAAACCTAAATGCTAGATCTAACCAACTAATTCTAACAGAAATGAGAATGAAGGCAGTTAATAAGTGATTTTGACTATAAGTGGGTATAGATGCAAAACTATGACTAAAGTGACATTAATATATCTATTCAAGACTAAAACCACTAATTTCAACTACTGAAATGTCCTAAAACTCAGATGGAATGCATGATCCAAACACTACTTATGTGACAGATTTGATGCTTAACAAACTAAATCACTGATTTGATCCACTACAATGATTACTCTAGATCCAATATGCAAAATCTCTCAATAAAGCAATCAACACACCTAAAACTACTTTGATCTAGATGCAATATAAGACTAAAAATTATGTGAGATTATGAAGTTTAAAATGAAAAGTTAAGCAACAAGCTATAATATGACTAAAGCTACTCTAATAAGCTATGATATGACTAAATAAGCAACATCTAAGAATTTAAGCAAGTTAACACATATCTACACTACTTGAACATGAAATGCAACTTTTAGGCTAAAAATATAAGAGAACTCCAACTCGCATCTCACCAATTTGAGGAGCAGATCACTTATTTAAATGTCACATACAGCTCTAGCTTATTAATAAGCTTAGAGTAATAGTCCTCCTCTGACCATCCATTGCAAAATACTTCCTATGCTTTCCATAATTGCATACAAAGGTATTTTAATGACCTGATTTTGAGGAATTGAGTGCGCAGAATTGAGTAGTAGCTTAAATCCAAATTCTATATTAAGCTATAGTAGAACTTAAGAGAGCTTATTGAGAAAAAAAACACAAACCTGACAATTTCTTTTAATAAAAGATTTGAGACATTTTTTTATTTTTGGAAGTATTTTTCTTATTTTTTTGTGATTTTTTGTTTGAAAGAAAGAATGCCGAAAACAATTTGATATAAGCTTAATGAGCCAACAATAAAAGCTATCTTTGAAATTAACAAAACAAAGGATTGAGATTAATTAAGACAAAAGCTAAAATTACTTGATTTCATAAAATATGAGATTACAATAGAACTGAAATTTAGAAATACATAAAATGAAAATTTAAACATTAATAAGCTACTACTACTACTTTCAAATTCTACATACAGACAAGTGAAATAAGAGGGCCTTATATAGGCGCAGCTTGAGGCCAAGGAAGGATCTTAGAACTTGCAATTTGTGCTTCTTTTGAGTCGCCTTTTAGCCCTTAGATCATCCCTAATGATCCCACTTGATCTCAACCCTTGGATTACAAATGCTGGCATAACTTCCGACCAATCAAAGGAGTGGATTGGAAATTTTGCACGGGATTGGATGACCGGTAGGCACACATGTCGTGTGTCTTGGAATAGACGGAATTACCCTTAATTGGTTTAATTTGGCTTTATTGGGAAGAGGGTATATTAGGGTTCTTAGGTTTCTGGGTTGGGGGGAATTGGGGGTTGGTTTTGGCGCGTGAGTGTTTTCTATATTATTTCGATTGTTGTTGACCGGGTTTTATGGTTTGACCTGGGTAAATACGGGTCATGGGTTAGATATATACCCAGGGTGAAAAGCAAATTGACCCGTAAAAATGCTTTTGGTTTTGGGCTTGGAGATAGGTTTACATGGGCCGGGTTTAAGATTTGGACTAAGGATATATAAATTTGATCCAAGGTGTAACTTCATGGCTAAAAATGTTAAATCCAAAATCCAAGGATCAAAAGTGTAACTGAAATTGTCTTTTCAAGGGGTTGATCTTGTCATTCTCAAATAATCCAAGGGGTTGATTTTGCAACTTTTGAAACTTGAGGGTCTTTTCTGTCAGCCGTTTGTTTGAAAGTTAAGGATCAAGTTTCAAGCATTTCTTCAAACTTTGATCAAATCTTCACAAATCATCCTTAGAGAGTAGAAATCAGATAATTCTCGACCTTCCTCGCCTTTAGCTCCCTTTAATCTCGTGCTCGGATTTTTAGATACGGCCCTGATTTGGCTTCTTTTTGTGTGTTTTACATATCCGTGACAAGCACAAACTCAAGAAAACCACAAATATTAGCATAAAACGGCTCTTTCTTGGTTATTTTGGGTCGAGCTTTTGATAATGAAAAGTGGGTATGTGCTTAAGCATGAGGTGAGAGACGTGACTCGGCCTAAGAGTAGTTGAGATGGCTAAGGCCCGTTGCTTCTTTTGAACCATGAGGTGAGACAATGTCCAACAAAAGTGCAAATACCACTTGTACTTTTCTATCGACATAGTCACCGGCATGATCCGAGTCGGCATACACTATGGTTTCTACACCCTTTCCTTTGGGATACCATAATCCTAAACACGTTGTTCCCTTAATGTATCTAAAATCCTTTTTAGGGCTTCTAAGTGTGATGCCTTTGGGTTTTCTTGAAAGCGAGCACATAGACAAACACTAAACATAATGTCGGGTCTACTAGCCGTAAGATAGAGTAGGCTACCAATCATTCCTCTATATTTAGTGTTATCTACGGATTCACCTTCCTCATCCTTGGTTAGTTTAGTGTCAGTGACATGGGTGTCTTTAGTTGGTTTGGAAGCTTCAAGACCAAATTTCCTAAGCATGTCTTTTATATATTTAGATTGGTTAAAGAATATGCCATCTTCTAGTTGTTTTATTTGAAGTCCTAGAAAGAAATTTAACTCACCCATCATACTCATTTCAAACTCGTCAGGCATGATTTTAGAGAAATCATCACATAATTCTTGACAAGTTGACCGAATATAATGTCATCAACGTATATTTGAACAATGATAATATGTGATTCCTTTTTCTTGGTAAAAGAGTATTATCTACTAATCCCATAGTATATTTGTTATCAATAAGGAAAATCTTAAGTCGGTCGTACCAAGCTTTTGGTGCTTGCTTAAGACCATACAATGCTTTCTTGAGTTTGAAGACATGATGTGGTTTCTCAAGAAACCGGGAGGTTGAGCAACATACACTTCTTCGTTAATAAACCCATTAAGAAAATCACTTTTAACATCCATTTGAAATAATTTAAAATCATAGGCACATGCATAAGCAAGCAATATTCTAATAGACTCAAGCCTAGCTACCGGTGCATAAGTTTCATCATAATCAATCCCTCTTGTTGATTATAACCTTGCGCTACAAGCCTAGCTTTGTTTCTAGATACTATCCCATTTTCATCCATTTTATTTCAAAAAACCCATTTTGTTCCAATTATAGTTTGATCTTTAGGTTTTGGAACTAATTTCCAAACATCATTTCTAACGAATTGGTTTAATTCTTCTTGCATGGCAATAACCCATGATTCATCTTTTATTGCTTCATTTATGGTTTTGGGTTCAATGGTGGATACAAAACAAAAATAATTACTTTGATTTTGGGCTTGTGACCTTAAGGTTCTTTGATTAAGTTGTCCTATGACTTTTTCTAAAGGATGACTTTTAGATTCTTTGATGTTGACAATTTCTTTATTTAATGGTTCATCTTCCTTGTTATTATTAATTATTTCTTGACCTTCTATCATTTGACTTTCAACTAAGTCATCATCTACCAAAGGTGATGTCTTAGAGGGAGGTGGACTTTCGTCGAATGTTATGTTCACCGATTCCTCGACTATCATTGTTTCTTTGTTTAGGACAATGTAAGCTTTACTAGTTTGAGAGTAACCAAGAAATACACCTTCATAAGACTTTGGGTCAAACTTGGTGAGATAATCCTTAGTATTAAGAATAAAGCATTTACAACCAAAGACTCTAAAATATCCTAACGTTGGCTTTTTACCTTTATAGAGTTCATATGGTGTTTTGTTTAAGAAAGGACGTATTAAGACTCTATTCAAAATATATGTAGAAGTGTCAACAACGTTACACCAAAACTTTTGAGGAATGTTTTGTTCATTAAGCATTGTTCTACTCATTTCTTGAATTGTTCTATTTTTACGTTCTACTACTCCATTAGATTGAGGTGTTCGTGGAGCGAAAAAGTTATGTGTTATACCATTTGTATCACAAAAGTTTCCAAATTGAGTTTCGTTGTCAAATTCGCGACCATGATCCGTTCGGATCGACACAATTTTGACACCTAGAAGATTTTGAATTTTCTTGCTAAGTATTTCAAATTTATCAAAAGCTTCATTTTTGGTTTTCAAAAACAACGTCCAAGTAAACCTTGAGTAATCATCTACTATGACCAAAGTGTATAAGTTGCCTCCATAGCTTCTTATAGCGGATGGTCCAAACAAGTCCATATGTAATAATTCTAGACACTTAGATGTGGACACCATATTTTTAGATTTGTGACTACTATGTGTTTGTTTACCAATTTTGCAAGCGTGCCAAAAGTGTTGGTCATATTTAAGTTTTGGTAAATTCCTAACCAATTCTTTTGAAGATAGGTTTTGTATAAGTCTCATATTAGCGTGACCTAAACGCCTATGCCAAAGAGATGAGCTATCATCTAATGTTGTTAGGCAAAGTTTGTCATTATATGTTTTATCTATTTTCATGACGTATATGTTATTTTTCCTAACTCCTTTAGCTATGGTGATACCATCTTTTAGTATTTTACTACCATTTTCATCAAATAGTACTTTATACTTTTTATCACATAGTTGGCTAATACTAAGTAGATTAAATCCTAACCTATCCACATGAGCAACATTTTCAATAGTTAGGAGTTATGAGCATCGTACTTTGCCAATAATTTTACTTTTGAGATTGCTACCAAAGGTGACATTACCTCCGTCATACTCTTGGTATGATGAGAAGAGACTTTTTGTTGTCATGTGTCGTGTGTGAGCAACCACTATCTTTTATCCATTCATAGGTTCCAATCCAACTTTCAAGCATACCTAAGAAGCAAATAACTCAAGCATTTGGTCCCCAATATCTCATGGGTCCATTTGGGTTACACATACCATTTATTTGATTCATGTATGGAAACGATGGGTAAGAGTTCCATGGCATGTAATCCGGAGTTTGATATGGTCTAGGAAAGTTTTGATTCCAACCATTGTGTTGGTAGTTGGGTTGTACGTGGTGGTTGCTCTTAGGAAAGGGCGTTTGGCAAAAGGAGTTTTATATCGTTGTTGAGTAGTTTTTGATCTAAATTCATTTTTGACAAGTCCTACTCCTCAGTAACAATACTGGTTTTAGTTTAATACTATTATTGGTTTTCTTTGTTATTTTAACAAATTCAAGACGGTCCAGATATGAACATTCCTTCGCTGACGGCACACGGCACCATTTTGCACAACGGACGGAACCCTTATTTTGGTTCCGTCTCGTCCGTGGCTTTATCGCTGCAGCAATTTTGACAGAATGTTCGTCCTTTTCAGACGTTTTATTTTGACTCTTTGGAATTAATACTTCATTAAAACCTAGCCCATTCATGTCTCCCGGTGTTTTATGAATTTTAACTATTTCATCGGCAAGAGCGATGTTCTTGTTAAACCTTTTAAATTTAGAATTGTTTTCGATTAAAACATCTTGTGTGAGCTTTTGTTTTTCTATTTCAAGTTTAAGCTCTTGACATGATTTACAATCATCGTCATTTGCTTTTCCTTTTTCTAGTCGTTTTGCTTTTTCTTTTAACTCATAAACTTCATTTTCCAAAAATTCTTTTTGGTTTTTAAAAATTTATTTTTAGTTATGATTTTTAGACTTAGCTCACACAATTGATTATATTGTTTTTGCAAAGTGTCATCATCAATAGAAGAATAAGAAGAGTCGGAAAGTACCTCATTTGACTCATGTGCCATTAGAGCGATCTCTTCCTTGCTTGATTCTTCATCGTCTTCACTATCACTCCAAGCACCACTTACAAAAGCTCGTTGAGTTTTGCTTTTAGGTGGCTTGGGACATTCTCTTATGAGGTGACTTGCATCACCACATCTAAAACATTTTCTTTCACCTTTACCCTTCTTGTCATCCCGATCTTTCCGGAATGGCTTCTTTTCTTCTCGAGGTTGTCTTACAAACTTTCCTCTTCTTCTAAAGAACTTCTTAAAATCTCTAACGGCCATGGCATATTCCTCATCTTCACTACCGAGGGGCAAGATTCGCATCATCACTTGATTCCGCTTTTGCTTTTAGAGCAACGGATTTGATCTTCTCCCTTTTCCTTTGATGATCTCCGAATCTTTCTCCATCACCATTTCGTATACTTTGAGGTTACCGATCAACTCGTCTAGTGACATTATTGAGAGATCTTTTGATTCCTCAATGGCGGTCACTTTAGCTCTCCATTTGGGATGGAGTGCTCTAAGAAATTTCCGGACAAAGTTCTTACTACGAAAAGATTCATCAAGTGCTTTAAGTGATGTAATAATAGTGTTAAAGCGAGCAAAGCCACAATCAATGGTTTCATCTTCAGGAATAACAAATTGTTCATATTGTTGAACAAGAAGATCAATTTTGTTATCCTTGACTTGTGAATTACCTTGATGTGTAACAATTAAAGATTCCCAAATATCTTTGGCGGTTTCACACATAAAAATTCTTTCATATTCTTTTCTAGGTAAAGCATTATAAAGCATCATTTTAGCTTCATTATTTTTAGCAACTAGTTTCTTTTGTTCATCAACGAAAATATCCTTTGTTGTAGAACTAAAATCCCTTTAACAATAATAAACCAAAGATCTATATCTTTTGATTTTACATATGTTTCAAAAGGGTTTTTCCAATAGATAAATCCATTGGTTTCAAAGAGTGGTGGTCTTTGCATAGATTGCCCTTCTTTAAAGTTTTAAGAATCCATGGATCGTTTCAAGTTTATAAAATACAAGTTATTTTAGAAATTCTTGAGCAACGAGGCTCGGGTACCAATTGTAGAAAACTAGAAGGGGGTTGAATAGTTTACCAATTAAAAACTTTGTTTTGAAACTTATTGTAAAGATCAATTGATATTGATCTTAGATATGTTAATGAAATATGCAAGCAATATGTAAGAGGTAAATAAGGAAAGAAATGATCAAACCACAACAAGTTGTTTATAGTGGTTCGGTCTACAAGGACTCTTTTTCCTTGCCCTACTCCACCCCTCGAGTCTCACACTCGAGAGTTTAACTTCACTAGTCAACAAGCTCCTTTCACCAGGAGAAAACCTTTACACTTCGCCACACTATTTCCACACTAAGCTAGATGTCAGTTCTTTCCAAGGGTACAACCACTCCCACACACAATGTATTTTGAGGACTAAAATACTAACCACTCACACTCACATGATTATGATGGTTTAAAACAACAATGAAGTATGAATCAACACAAGATCATACAACACTAAACAAACAAGACTTCCAACTTCTCGTTGAAGCTTGAATGTGACTTGATCTTCTTTGCTACAAAAGAGATCACTAATATGATATGAAATTGAGTTAGAAAGGTTAGAGAGAAGATATGTATGAGAGTATGTTAGAAAGGGATGAGAAACTACTTGGCTTGGCATTGCTATTTATAGCCAAAGTGGATGAGAGCGCCACGGACCGCTGAACCCTTAAAGGGTTCCGCCCGGTACCATTTTGTAATACCGTCCGACACCAAGATATCAAATCTATGCTAAAGTCAACTCTATCTAAGTGAGATTGTGCAAGATATGAAGAGTACAAATCCACACAAAATATCTAATGAAATCTTCCAATGATTTCCATGATGCATAACATGATGTCATATGTTGTATTTCTATTTTTAGAAATATGCAAGTACTTAAGTAGTGTTTTAAGAACCTAACACATTCTAAAACTACTATCATACATAATGATTAGAGTCATATCAAGATGTTACTAATCATAAATGTAAATGCTTGAATGATGAATATATTGTTTGAAAAGCTTGTTTTAATATCTATTAAACTTGACAAGCTTTAAGCTTTATACAAATTAAATTTACTTTTTTCGTTAACAAAACTTAGGTAAAGATCAAAAATATAAATAAATTAATGACGTATATT